>CM054815.1:10429266-10838292 GCA_028984105.1 Lavandula angustifolia | reverse complement strand
TGAGGACGATAGATGAATATTAATGCCTATAGATAACATGGAACGCTATATTTCACATAAACTACTATCTATTTAAATCATATGTGAGACAACAACTTAAATAAAGATTTAAATGCTTATAATATGCTTTTGTGTGGTAGTTTTTTACATTTTCCCTTTCACTTGTATTCTTGTTTGGTTCAATAGAAATTGAGAAATAAATGGGTGATAGAGAAATATGAAAAAGTTGTTTCATTGGATGAGAAATGGGAGAGAAGAAAAATAGGTGGGGCACCTCAAAATCTCTCTATCATTTCTCTTTCTCTTCTATTTCTTCCTATCTCTATATTGCAATATATAATAGTCTCCCACAATTTTATTCCTTTTAGAAATTTATATAAATAAAATAAAATAATTATCACCTTTTCATCAATTTTCATAGTTCAAACATTTTCAGTCTTTTACGTGAGTTTCCAATTTTTTTTCTCACTGAAAAAACACACACGAAAGAAGCCCCTAAAGTTTCCAAAGAGAAACACCAGAAAACCCCGCAAAACCCAAAGGATTCACTAAACCCTACAACTCTCTCTCTCGCTCAAACTTCTCGCCCTGCAAGGACAGAGTCATTACGCAGGAACTAGAATCTCAACAATGGCATCCATGATGGTAACTCCGATCTGTCTTTCTATATTTCTCTCTCTGTGTGACTTCACTTCATTTTGTTTCGGAATGTTTGAGTTCTGTATCTTTAGATGTGTGTTTCTTCACGTTGTTTTTACTGTGCATCGTTGGTGTAACAACGCTTATTCTGGCTCCGTTGCTTTGGTTTTGCTGGTGTTTGATTCTTTGGATGTTAGACTTGGATTTCCAACATTTTCACTGGCTTGTTGCAGAGATGCAAATCTTACTAGGATACTTAATGACCCCGCCCATTTGCAGTATTGTGAGAATAGATCGAATCGAGATGGAGTCAGATAATAGAATGGAGTTGTATTTGTTAATGACCGTTGTTCACTTCAATTAATCGATTCAAAACCATAGTGCTGTATCTTTTTTGGCTGTCTTGACATATGATGAAGCATTACTTTAGTACCTTGTAAACCTTTGGAAATTTATCAAGCATCACGTTTATGTGTTTCTAAGTGCTGCTTAGGCAATTTTTCGTGTTAAGGTGGTTAAATTGCCACATCGTTCTAGTTAACCAACTCATACCCTGTTCTTTGAGAAATCCCAGCCTCCCAGGAGAAAATCCTAAAACCATGGCTGATAAATTAATAAGAGCTCTAACTGAGGAGACTCTGCATCTCTTCTGTTAAGCACTAGGATATACTCATCACATCGACACATATTATTGAATTTTGTAGAAATGAACTATAGAAAAATGAATTTCTGTAGCTGTGTGTATTTGAAGATAATATATAGCTATTCAAGCATTCTTTACCTAGTGAGCTTTCCAAAATAGATCTTAAATAAACAAAACTTTTTTAAATAGATTATTCTTATTATTAACTTTTTTTGTCTTGAGAAACTGAAGCTAAGATATAATATGATGAAGTGAGACGATTGATACACAAATCACTGATCTATTAATCAGAAACTTAGTGTGTAAAAACGGGGTGATATTCACGAGCTTTAGTGATATACTGCGGCCGACAAAGGGTAACCATAGCCCATAGCCAGGTAATACTTTATTTGTGGTTTCTCCCTACTTGACCCTGAATCAACAGTGGATGATTTTGTTGGTATTTCAAGTCTTCTATAAATTCATTAGTCTCTTAGCACTAAAATCTATTGTATTGGGTGATGATGGTGATCAAACAACAGCAACCCCAAATTATATTGCTCAAGGAAGGGACTGATACATCTCAAGGAAAACCACAATTAATAAGCAACATAAATGCGTGCGTCGCTGTGGCTGATGTTGTGCGAACTACTCTTGGTCCAAGAGGCATGGACAAATTGATTCATGATGATAAGGGGAATACCACCATTTCTAATGATGGTGCCACCATAATGAAGCTTCTTGACATTGTTCATCCTGCTGCCAAGATCCTTGTTGACATCGCAAAATCCCAAGATTCGGAGGTATTATTTTCTTTGTAATTTCTCTGTTAGTTCGTTTTTTATTTGTTTCTCTCTATCTCACTGCTCACACTCACATGCATATATGCACATACACACTCCATTTAAGATGAGTTGAATAATTTGGCTCAGGTAACGCTTAGTTTGAAAGTTGCTGCATGTTTATTTTATAAATATCAATTCTGTCCAGTTGGATGCCCAACTGAGTGTAGTGATGTTCTATTCCGCAGGTTGGAGATGGAACCACCACAGTTGTTCTGCTTGCAGGAGAATTCCTAAAAGGAAGCAAAGCCTTTTGTTGAAGATGGAGTTCATCCTCAAAACCTTATACGAAGTTATCGCACAGCTTCTTCTTTGGTAACATTGGGCTACTTTTGTCTGTTTAAATTATGGAATAAGCCCAATATGAAGCCTCTTGAATCTTGTTTTTTTACTCTACTAGGCAATTGAGAAGATCATGCAGTTAGCTGTTAGCATAGAGGGTAAAAGCTTGGAAGAAAAGAAAAGTTTGCTGGCAAAATGTGCTGCTACAACACTATCTTCAAAGCTTATTGGTGGTGAAAAGGAGTTTTTTTGCAACTATGGTTGTTGATGCTGTCATTGCCATTGGAGATGAAGATAGATTAAACATGATTGGAAGGAAAAAGGTGCTCACCTTTACTTAAACTCAGTATTACTTGCACAATTTTTCATGAGAAAGTGCCATGATTTGGAGTTCTTCTGTTTGCATATGCATCATAGTCTCTATGTTGTGTCTTACAAGTTCAGTCTGTGTCAAAAGTGTGTGGAAGTTTCTGTGAATTTCTGATCCGAAATATGTATGTTCAAAAATGACTTAGTTAACTCTGTGTTGGACATCTCTCCCTGAAAGCATCATCCAGTATGAGCACTGTTGGAATGCTATGATTTTTTTGTTATTTTACTGTTTGCACGTAGTGCAATATTTAAGTTGAATGGAGTTGTTGCTAATATGTCTTTTATGCTCATCCCTACTGGCCTTGAGCATTTGCTGTTTACTTCTTTACTTCTTCTTGTGGTGTAATAGTTTTTTTGGGAATTAACTTTTGTAGGTTCCCGGAGGTACCATGAGGGATTCTTTTCTTGTGAATGGCGTTGCCTTCAAAAGACATTCTCATATGCTGGTTTTGAGCAGCAACCTAAACAGTTTTCAAATCCCAAAATACTTCTGCTTAACATTGAATTAGAATTGAAATCAGAGAAAGAAAATGCAGAGATCAGGTTAGAGTGTCCTACCTATTCGCATTTGCCTCGTGCCTGCAAAGTTGCTTGGCTTTAGTTTCTGAGATTTCTTATATTAGGATTTTCAATCACCAGGTTGTCGGATCCATTGCAGTACCAGTCAATTGTTGATGCAGAATGGAATATCATTTATGACAAATTGGATAGATGTGTGAAGAGTGGAGCCAAAGTTGTTCTGTCACGACTTGCTATTGGTGATCTGGCAACTCAGGTACAAACATTTTGTTTAGGAACAAACATGGTCATGCTGAGTAATATCATAACATGTATTAAAATCCACGCCGAAGTGAAGTGTACGCTTTTTACTCTTCAATCTGTTCAAGACTAGTTGGATATTAATGGACCTGAGTTGATTTGATAGAGATAAGTTCTTTGTACTCCTAAGTCTTAACACTTTCTAACTATTATTATTATTGATTAATGTAAACTGTAGAATCTTACAATCATGACAAGGGAAAGGAAGACTCTTGAGTGAACTTTGTACATTTATTATCTATGTGCAGTATTTTGCAGACCGAGATATTTTTTGTGCCGGTCGTGTTGCTGAGGAAGATCTGCATCGGGTTGCAGCAGCTACTGGTGGGACTGTTCAGACGACTGTGAATAATGTTATCGATGAGGTAATCTCTTGCCTTTCAGCTACTAATAATAAAAGTAACAATTGTCCCATATCACCACTCAATTTTGATATATGTTTTACATTTTTATACATTAAAATGTGTTCTTTGCCTGAATTTCGCATATAAACTGTCAATTTCTTCTTGCTGACTCCAATTTTGTTTTCTCCACCTTCGTTTGAAAGGTTCTTGGTTCTTGTGACCTATTTGAAGAAAAGCAAGTTGGAAATGAGCGATTTAATATATTTAGTGGATGCCCCTCTGGCCGAACTGCCACAATTGTTCTTCGTGGTGGTGCAGATCAGGTTTGTGCTTTCCAATGCTAGTACTCTTGACTCTTGTTTATCTTGACGTGCCTCTGATGAATTGTCTCTGATGATTTTAGTTTATTGAGGAGGCAGAACGAAGTTTGCACGATGCTATTATGATTGTCAGAAGGGCTCTGAAAAACTCAACTGTAGTTGCTGGTGGTGGTGCTATTGATGTGTGGACTGTCTTCTTCTTCTATATATTTTATGTCCATTTGAAGGTGTTTGAATTTGTTATTTTGATGTTTAATTTGTATGTGCAGATGGAGATAAGTCGGTACTTGAGGCAGCATGCGCGTACCATAGGTGGGAAGTCACAGCTCTTCATAAACTCCTATGCCAAAGCCCTTGAGGTAATATTATTAAGAAGAAGCATATCTTAAGATCAGCTGGAGCAAATACTATTTATGTACATTTCTAATGATATAAAATACTTATGATATGTCAAAGTGCATGCTTCTCCTCATGATAGAGATGATTGAATGAAGGACCTAAAATTCTCAACTATTTCTGGTATAATACTAATTATATATTAAGCTATTTTCTCTTCCACTATTTTGCAATCTTTTTGGAGTATTGAAACCTTGGCTGGAGGTAGAATGAATCTTTTCCTTTAAATTGATTTGTTCTCAATTCGTTTCTCAAAATACGGTTATATCTCAGTGCCTTTTGCCTTCCAACTCCAACCTAAATGCTTATGGTTGTCTTCTGCTTATATATGGTGGTTGTTTTCACTCCGCTTTGCTATCAGATTCAGTGTTTGCCTCTCTGTTACAGGTAATCCCGCGACAACTGTGTGATAATGCTGGTTTTGATGCAACTGATGTTCTCAACAAACTGAGACAAAAGCACGCCCTTCCATCTGGTTAGCTTCTCTCTCTGTTGGTTACTACTAAATGCGGTCAGCCTATTTGCTGTATCTTGATATGTGGAAATGGGTATTTCTAGCGCCTAGATGTCTCTAATCTCTACATTTGTTATTTCAGTGTCTTTCTCCAATGTTAACACGACTTTTTATTAATGAACGTCATATTATAAACAGGGGAGGGTGCACCTTATGGTGTAGACATCAATACTGGTGGAATTTCCGATTCATTTGCCAACTTCGTCTGGGAGCCGGCAGTTGTCAAGGTATTTCTTATCCTATTAGTTTATGGGAGCTGTAGGGTTTTCTATCTCACAAAGGTTATCTTACACTTCTTTAACACTTGCTTTCTTTCAAAACTTCAATTCCACAGATAAATGCCATAAATGCTGCTACTGAAGCTGCTTGCCTCGTCTTAAGTGTTGATGAAACTGTTAAAAACCCCAAGGTAATGTCGAAATTTGCTGCATTGCTCCAAATCTTACGGCCTAGAAGAGTTCCTATGATATCTTAGATAATTCTATTGCTTTTTTAGTTTTAGAAAAATGTTAGCCTCTCTGTGCTGCATATTTTGCATTTCCTGCTGAAGGGTGTTGCGTGTTCGTTTCATCTGATTTTAATTACTCGGCGACTCGTTTGGATATAGTCGGAGTGCGCCCAAGGAGAAGCTGCTATGGGCGGTAGAGGCCAAGGCAGAGGTGGCTTCGGCGGTGGTCGTGGAATGAGGAGGCGATAAGCCCTTGGAAGTGTATTTTCTCCAATGAATATTTGTTACATTGCAAATCCTTTTTTTGGCTGTGCTACTTGTTCGATCTTCATTATTTACGTATTTAGTGTGTTTTATCGTATTTATTTGATTTTTCAGACCTCGAATTGATTGCTTTTCTTTGAGCTCCAAAATTGGTGGAATTCCTAAATTAGGTTCGATTATGGGCAACACGAAGGATGGGATGAATTTTGCATTATTTATAACTTGAAAAGGTTTGATAATTGGTTAGGTAATTTATTTATTCTTGTTGGAGATAAGAGTTTCAGTAACAAAAATAATTTCTTCAAATCTGCCCGTCGTCATAATCACACGTATAATGTGCATAAATTAAGAAGAAAACCAAGCAACATTTGAGGAAAATAATCTTCTATAGGTTGAGTTTATGCTAGAAAAGGAGGTGACCATCCTAGAAGTTGTCTCGTTTGCAAATGATATAAGTGGGTGTTCAAGCCTGATATTTATGTACACAGTTCATACACCTTAATCGCTTTAAATATTAACATGGGATCAGAGAATTCGAGTGAAATGACTTGTGCTCAAAGATTCTGTTTAAAATTCACTTAATTAGTGACTTCGGACTTATTGATTAGTTGTGTTGCTCCACTCCACTAATTTTTTCCCTTTACATGCAACGTGTAACAAATTAACCTTACTCCTTTTTCTAACCTATTTAGATTTTAGAGAATTGAACGAAAATTTTGAGCGCACTGAATAAAATTTAATCGGAAAGAATTCGAATAGCTAAGCATATATGTAAGGGGTGAGGTCCCGATTGTATAGTTGAATTGTAGTGAGGCTTTAGTCAATTAATTTCAGCTACAAAAGCAACATCCCACTGAACTTAAACACCTGGAGGCAAATGGAATCACACATATAATAATGTACGATAATATACAAAAGAAATCGAATGACGATTTGTCGTATGAAATGGCATGCATGCCAAAGATGTAAGAGACTACTGTCAATTTGATGACTACATATGCATGCCATGCCATGACAATTTATACTTCCTTACCCCCCACCCCACTCTAGACTTATCCCACTCACCTATCATGCCAATTTAATATGACATCTGATTATATTCATGGGATAATTGCGTCTCCTTCGACTCTAACATAACATCTTGTTTTCTCCACACATCTCATATTCTACACGTCTGTCAAAACTTATGATTTCTTGAAAAACGAACTAATTTAGAGTCTAGAGGCGCCCATCTTGTGTCAATAACAATAATAGACACATCGGTCGATCGAGAATAAAGGTGGGCGAATATGTAATTTTTTAATAAATATGTAAATTTAGAGGTGCAAATTTGTAATTTCAGAATTGAAGTTGTAAATTTATTAAAAATATAAAAGTTTCAAGTTAATCACCGTGCACCATAGATCCGCCCTTAGCAAGCATGCCATTATGATTTTTCTTCTATATTATATTTTTTCATATATAAGATTATATGTATTTACTAATATTATAAATATCAACCATATATTAAAATTGATAGAAGAAATAAATTATTTTGATTTAATGGTAAGAAAATTACAAATCATACTACACATTCAAATTAATTTACCTTATTCACATTAATATTCTAGAGAAACTCCGTTGAGCCGATCTCTCTAATAATCAGGTTAAGCTACAAAATAATAAAAGTACTTTGAGAAAAGCCAAAATTAAAAATGTTCCAAAAGATCCATTTTGTGATATATGCTCGATATTTATCTCAATAACTTGGTTTATACCCCACGACGATGTAACAACTATCTTTATATAGCTCAAGAGTGTTTCCGTAACAAGAATACGATCATCACGACTGCTTCTGCAGGCCAAGTTCATGAGCAATGTCTGCAGCAATCTTGACTGCATCCGATTAAGTTCCGGCGATCCTCCGCCGTGTAAATCCCACGATGTACAAGCCGTCGTCTCCCCTCCAGCCGTGAGGAAAATCTGTCTTCGGCATTCCTTCTTCTGTGAAAAAATCTGTCCCCTACATGAAAGACCGATTAAAAAATACTCCTTCCGTCCCGTTTGAAACAACACGTTTCAAACGGGCACGGTTATTTAGGAGTGTTGTGTTTAGTTGTTAATCCATCTTAGCCACCTTTGTTGACTTTTCAACTTAAAATTTAAATTGAATGTAATGGGTCCCACGTTTATTTTAAAATTTCCTTGTTATTGAATAATTGAATAAATTTATTTATGTTGGTTATTAAACCCCAAAAAGTGGCGGCAATTAAAAAATGAAGTCTCGCACAAAACTAAAATTCGATTATTAGGCGGCAAATAAAGGAGATAAACGGCGCCATTTCTTCCTATTAAATGGCGTCTGGAGCCTTACATAATTGTTATACAATCTCTGAAATTCTAGCCGAAATCATAAAGAAAAGGTGGCAGTCAAAAGCATTACGAATTCGAAGCAATGACGGGTAAAAATCTGTCCACAACCGATCGTAATCTTGTCGTACAGTTTTTGCTCCAGCACTCAACTAATGGAACGCCAAATCCGGGGAAGATACTCGAAGCAATGACCAAATGGAAGTGTTCCCGTAGCACAGTCAATCGACTCTGGAGGACTGCAAAAAAGCAACAAATTTAAGGTGAAGTTATCTATCTACAAAGTGCGAAGATAGGTAAACCTAGAAACAAAAGAGTCATTATAGACTTAGAACTTATCCAAGGTCTTGAGCTGCAAAAGAGATCAACAATTAGGAAGTTAGGAACATGCATTAATGTTAGCAAGAGTACAGTCGGGAGGTGGGCAACTAAGGGTTTGATCAAAGCACACACTAGTGCTATTAAGCCTGATCTGACTGCAACAAATAAATTACTTAGGCTTAGATTCTCTATGGAGGCTCTAGAATTTGATAGGGTCTTCAACACTTTGAAATTTAAGAGCATGCATAACACTGTGCATATAGACGAGAAGTGGTTTTATTTAACTAGGGCTTCCCACAGATTCTATCTTACCCCGGGAGAGGCCGATCCATATAGAAATTGTAAGAACAAAAATTACATAACGAAGGTGATGTTTATGTGTGCGATGCCGTCCTATAATTTCGAGGACGGCAAAGTGTGAGCTTTGATGGGAAAATAGGGATATTTCCCTTTCTTCGAACAAGTGGCGACAAAGGAGCAAGTAAAAACGGAGCAAACTGGAACTTTAGAGACAAAGCCAATACAATCAATCACAAGGGAAGTAACTAAGGCCTGCCTAATAAATAAGGTATGGAAAAGTAGTGAAATATGCACGAATTGTAATAATACCATGTATGCTTTAGATGTAACACCGGTTTTCGACTTATTCAAAGCATTCGGTTTTCTGTAATCCTATTTTATAACATGTATGCAAGAGATCTTGTTCAGAAGGAGTTGTTCACTGTCAGATTATAAATACAGATATTACCTGCCATTCGAGCAAAATGGCCAGCCAATCATAGCAAACTTATCTTCATTCAACAAGATAATGCGAAGCCTCATATAAAGGATAGTGATCCCCAATTTAGAGATCTTCGCTACACCGGAAGGGTTTGACATCGGACTAACACATCAACCACCTAACTCCCCAGATACTAATGTTTTGGATCTTGGATTTTTTAGAGCCATCCAAAGCATTCAAATTGAAACAGCGTGTTTCAATGTAGATCAGTTAGTTAATGCAGTATGTCTTGCCTATGATCAACTGTCTCCTATGACCTTAAATAAGGTTTTCTTATCACTGCAACGATGCATGATTGAGATCATGAAGCGTAAAGGGCATAATTGTTACGAGGATTCCACATCTAAAAAAAGACAAACTTGATAAGGCAAGAAAGTCTTCCCCTAAACTCCGGAGGTTCCCCAAAGTTTGGTACAGGAATGCATAGAATATATGATTGAAAACGGGATCTTGCCGATGATGTAGTGGAGCTAAGAAACAGACTTGGTTTGTTGGTGGATGACCGACGAGAGGAAGCATGAATAAAAAGTTGTAAATTTATTTTTTGGTCATATAAGTATCTACTGTAAAGAAATTGTAAATATCTTTTGGGTAATGTAAGTATCTATATGAAAATGTAAATATCTTTTGGAAATGAAATGCAGTTATCTTGTTTTTTTCCTAAACAGGTTACCTAAGATGCATATCTCACAAGGAGCAGCCTTTGTAGGTTGTATTCAAATGACCGAATACAAACTACTACAAAGCAAATCTCCTTGTGCGGGAGCATGAACCCTTATAAATCAAGCAATTAACCAAGCGTAAAACGAGGTCAAATCCCCAAACAAGCATGGATCGAAGCGGGACAAGCCGATTTAAAGGCAACATGCCACAAATTAAGGAGTCACGCCCCCCAAAAAATAACAGTTACGGTGGTCACAGCCCCAAACTAGCATGGATCGAAGCAGAAAACCAAGTGTCATCATAAATTTATCATCATTTTATCAGTAGGTTGTAATCATCATTTCATTGCAATACAACCAAGTGTGAGCATAATTTTATCATCTCAATACCCATATCCCTAATCTCCCAATGTACTCTTTACTAATAAATCCTCCATAACATCATATTAAAACAAATTCGAAAAGATCTCACCGGATGCTTGTAGTAAGGCAGATAACGTCGTATCATTTTGTGGACTTCTTCTTCGGTGGCCGTCCCGTTCTTCGCCCGCAGCTTCATCTCCTTCGGTATTAAGAAGAGGAAAGCCTCAACTCGCGCCTTCGCTTTTGCTACTTCGGCATCCGCTTCTCCGCTCAGTGTCAGAGCATTACCCACTGTCTGGATTCCCGTCGGAGAGGGAAGATCTGGCTCTTGTAGTTTTGAAACTCCTTCAAAACCCGAACGATTCTTCAAGATCGTCTCCGACGCCTCACAGTTGTATTCTCCTTGAGAGAAATCAACGATCTCAGACCCGGGGGGAGGTAAATCTGCGGGATCTAGATCGGTTTCGGGAACCACAGACCCGTCGATTTCGCCCATATCACTCTCAACAGAGGGAAGGTCGGACAACAGAGGTTTCGATTTCATGGAAGGATGGTCGGAGGGAACGCGATTCATCATCACGGAGGGGTTGCGAAGTGTCGAAGGAAGGAAGCAAGAACAAGGGTTCGAAGATGGGAGGGAGGCGGCGTATGAAGAAGGTTGTGGAATGATTTTTAGATTGTAGGGTTTTCAATCGGTGGATCAATAAATGTGGGTAAACATAAATCTTTTGGATTAGATTATAATTGTTTTAATGTGTAGATTAATACATGGATTAGTTACTAATTATTTTCATTTTTTGGAAGTGTGTCGTTTCAAATGGGACGGCCCGAAAAGGAAATTGTGTCGTTTCAAACGGGACGGAGGGAGTACGAATTAGGGGTCAAAATTATACATATATTTTTAAAAAATACACTAAAATATCGAGTTTGTGTAAGATTTGGTGGGGTGCCCGCCCGACCCCCTTTTGCATCCGCCAATCCTGCACCAGTGATGATATTTTTTGTTCAAGATTCTCACCTAGGTTCAATTTATTTGCATGCATATATTTTATGTAAGAACGTTGAATCTAAGGGCTTATCAAAAACCAAGTACGGGTCAAATATGTAATTTGGAAGAAATAAGAGTGAAATGAGCAATTTAGAGTTGTAAAACAATATAGAAAATTCATGATTATGCACGATTTGGAGGGGACGGCCCACATACATATACACTAGATTCCCTAGTTGAATCTAATATCTATATCTAACATGTAATAAAAATAATTAATAATATTAAGTATCTTGGGAGTTGGGACTAACCTAACATTCACTAACAATCTCAATGTCCTAACTTAAGAAACCTACCACTTTAGAAGCATCTATATTTAAAAAAAAAATTGATTCTTTCATCTATATTATCAAAATCCCAATAAAAAAGTTCTTGTATTTCTTCAAATTATCCAAACATTAACGCACTATAAAATATTTGTTGATGTTAATATACCTTAAGCCAAGTAGGCACATTGCTCTTGTACCCTGTTGCCAAGATAATAGAATCAAATTCCTTTTCTTGGCCATCCACAAATTTGGCTCCTCCTTTTGTAATCTCTCTTACACCTTCCATCACCTGCAAAATGCACTACTTTCATAAAAAAGTTTGTACCTACTAAACTCCATACTTATTCGTACACGTTCGTCTCTATTACATTTTTGTGTTACATCTCGTACTAATCTTGATCTTCTCGGACTTAATTTGTTCGAGGGCTCCAACGTCGAGCACCAGGGTCTTCCCTGTTGCGTTCTTAAATCGATCGGCCCAGTTTTCGACCTCGGAAGGCCTAACCTCTCGGCCTTGCCTAATGTAAAGGTGGCGAATACAAGGAGCAACATGTCTACTACTCTCAAAGGAAGCCATTTGAGAGGAGCCATAGCTAGAGTAAAAATGGAGACTCCCCAATACTTCTCTTAGTAAAACATGAACCTATAATGAATCAACTAACAAAATTGACATAAAACTCATGTACAAGATTAAACTTTTTTTTTTTTTCTAGAAATCAAGAAATATAGAGACAAATACTCCCTCCGTCCAATCGAACTTGTTCTGCATTCTTTTTCGGGCTGTCTCGCCGAACTTGTCCTGTTTCTAAAACAGGAAAGTGATTAGGAAATATTATTTAAATTAGATAACTTAATTACACCATTAAAATTACTCCTCAATCTAATCTCTCTCTCTCTCTCTCTCTCTCTCTCTCTCTCTCTCTCTCTCTCTCTCTCTCTCTCTCTCTCTCTTCAAGAGCTCTCCAGCGGCGGCGCCTCTCATTTTTCTTCTCATTCAAAGATCAATTGTCGTGATGAAATTTCACTCTACCCGTCATCTCCTCACTTCTGAACCCCCCCCCCACCCTCCATCTTCCTAACTTCGCTTTCTCTACGAGCGTCTCTTTTGTAGCAGAGACCGAAATGGAAGATGTCGTAGCATCGCAATACCAGTTGGCTGTGATGAAATTGCTGTCTAGAGGTGGTGTTTTAGGCTCTAAACCCCCCCTCCCCCAACGGTTGCCTCTGTCGACGCTCTCTCTCTAAGTGATATTGTTGTGTCAGATACTTGTGATTCATGTATAGATCTATCGGCTATAGTGCCTGCTCTGGTGAAATCGGTCCCTATTTTGACCGATCTGGGTTCCGAACCCCCCCCCCCCCCACACGGTCGCCTTTGCCGCTGGTCGCTCCAACAGATACTGTTGTGGCGGAGACCGACCTAGATTTGAGCGATTTGGTGGCCGGCGATGAAGGCGACGTCCAAATCTGGGATGTGGAGGGGGAGGCCGTTAATCTAAGTTGAACGATGGCTGGAGACATACGCGAGGGGGAGGTTGGAGGTCTGACCGATGCGGCTCTTGCTTTTGGTCCCATGAAATGCCCGAAAGGAATGGAATCAATTACAGAAAATGGCCTCGTATTATTGTTCCTTTGCTATTCAATTGGGTGAGACCTTTCCCTAATCAAAATTCTCTTTTTTTTTTTTGCTTTCTATGTGTGTCGTCCTCAGTTGGAGTACTGTGTGGAGATGCAATCTATGAGCTTGAAATGATAAGAATTTGTTCATATGAACTCTAGTTCTGAGACGTGTTATTGTGATATTGTTAGGTAGGGAACAATTTTGTTAGTTGAATGGGAACTTTCAATTATCCTTATCTTGCTTTTTCGAATTCAGTAGGTCTTAAGATTGAATTTTTGATCATCTCCAATGTTGATACAATCTATGTTGGCTTATGATTTCTGTGATTGCTTATAAGCTGTATAAACTACTACAATACATGTTGCTACTACCCTTCAATTGATGCTATTTTCTGTGATGGCTTTTTGTGTTTTGGTCTTATATTTACATGGAATTCCCACTATACAAAAGATCATAAACTGGGCTTATGTTGGTCTTGAGACGTAGTTCAGGTGTAGAGGGGGGGGGGGGTGAATACACCTGAAGACAAATTTCTTTCTCAAACGCGAAGTCAGCTCTAGCTAAATTTGCTACTGAACTAAGTCAGATAGCCAAATATGCTTCAGATCGCGTGGGTAGAAAATCTTCTACTGAGTTCAGCTCTACTGACTTCAGTCAGTCGAACAGTCGTTCAGTATCAGAGTGTGCGGAAGTGTAGGCCCGATGAAACGTCTCTGTTAGAAAACACCGGTTTTTATGCTGAGTTTTATGAAATACAGTTTGTATGCAATATGAGCAGTTAAGGGAAACAATAAATCAACACATCAATTTTTAAAGTGGTTCGGACACACTGGGTCCTACGTCCACTGTCCTGACCAAAGCAGGATACTTGATATATTTATACTGAGCAAGTCTCAGTTGGTCTGTTCACTGGACAGACGCAAACTTTGAAATTTATACTGAGCAAGTTCTCAATGATCTGTGCGCGGGACATATTCTCTACTTATAGTCGTAGTGACTTTTACAAGGGTTCAAACTTGAAGAGTTTGAGTCTTCTCCAACTAAGAGGAAGTTCTTACAAATAAGAACAGTTTCACAAGGATGTGAACTTCCTCGAGGTTTCTAAGCTAAAGATATTACAATGAGCTTGCTTAGATAAGAGAAGGGGAACTAAATGAAACTCTAAGTGATGAACTAAAATGGGTTCTTCAATGGATGCTAGTTCTTCACTGGATTCTGCTTTGAGATTGCTAAGAGTTTGTGCGTAGATAGCTTGGGTTCCCGGTGTCGTCTCTGTATGGCGACTTCTCTTATTTATAGTCGTCGATGGTGAATAGATCCGTTGGAGGGAGGTCTAGCCACGTGTCGATACGACAAGGAAAACGGCTCCTTTAATTTAACGTTTTTGAGTAGGTACACTGTAGAGATTCTCCTCTTTTTCAGTCCGAGAGCAGCTTTTGTCAGAGTAGATGGTCGCTGTCGGCTCCTTATTGGTCGAGGTAGATGGGTAGTTGAGACTTGTCAAATATCAATGTTGACTTCCTCTGAATCCTCGGACCTTCAACTGAAGTGTCTTTCCTACTGACGTTCTTCTGAGCATTCAGTGCATGGGCACAAATTCCTAAGCAGATTCAGCTAGTGATTGCTGTCCAACTGACTTCTTCGATCCTGAGTTCTTCAGCTGAGCGTGAGGTCTGCTACTGAATCCTGTAACTACTGAACTCTATCCTACTGAGTTCTAACAACTGAACTTGACTAGGCTATACAGATTCGAAGGTACAATATTCAGCTAGGGTTTTGAGATCTATCAAATCTATCTATCAGATCTACAGATTCATCTACTGAATCCTTATCCCAACATTTTCCCTCTATTTAATGATGCCAAAACCTATTACATCTTCTATCACATAAAATATGCTAAGGTTAAGACCAATAGCTACAGAATAGAATATCTATTACAAGGGAATGCTCCAGTCAACAAATCACAGCTGACTAAGATAAAGAAGATGAGAAATCAGAGCAATCACATGTAAAGGAATATCAGAGCAAACTTATGATATTAAGTCGTGTATCAGAGCAAAACTACGACAGTTAAGAATAGCTGAATGTAACAAATCATGACTTCAGTTAACATAGTTATAGCATCCTGATTCTACTGACATGTATAAGATTTTATCAGAACATAACAAGTTCAGTACATTCACATAAAAACAGGGCTGATACAAATAATCAAAGTTCAGAATATATCATATAGTAGCTAATCATCAAATGTAAGTTCAACATTTATCAATCATATTCCTAAGATGCAAGTTCCCCCTAAGAAACTGTAACGCCCCGAAAATTCTTATTCTAAAATGTATTGCATTTCATGCATTTTATCTTGTGCTTAAGTTCTATTGGTCGCGCCTTAGAATTTAAATTGAAAATGCATATATGATTCGTGTTGGGTAGAATTTCACTTTACATATCATGGTTTATTTATCATAGGTACAAAAATTTGTATTATGTCTATAGTTAAATAAATGTATAATCGTGGGTTTTACAATTCAACTTAAAATATTTAATGATTATTAGTTTTATTTTACTTTTAAGAATTGAAGCTAAGAATATTTCTAGATGCTTTCAAAACCGAAATAAGTTGGATGAGGATTAAACTTAATATATTATTATTATTATTATTATTATTATTATTTATTTTTTTTTTTTAAAGAATTTTGAATTTCCTTAGTGATATATATATACATATATATATATATATATATAAGAAAATTTTCGATAGTAACTTTCATGTTATCTAATTTGAATTTCCTTTGATTTATATTTATCTTCACCATAAACCTTATCTAACTAGGATTTTCCCTACATCTATATATAGATACACTTCATAATCATATTAGGCACACCTAAAAATCTTATAGTACCGCAAATCTATTTTGTTTCTAGAAAAGTTTTTCTTTTTCATTGACGGGATTCTTCAAGTTTTCTTTCATAAAATCCTAATTGTTTCAAGGTAATCTATACCTACTATACTTTCATACAAAGTTTGTTATTGAATTAGTTATTTGACTTTGCTTCGAACTTGCTCAACCGACTTGAGTGTATTCAAATTGTTTATTTTTTTAGTGGATGCATAAGACCCCTTTTTTTGAGTTCATTATGATTAATTATGTGAATTTGTATATGAAATTTACGAATATAATTAGTATCGACATGCTTACTATTTAATTTTTCTTTGATAAATTTTATCTCCGAGAAGTCCAAAAAGTAAATTAGATGGCTAAAATTTGTGTTTACTTTGTGAATTTACGTGAAGTTATTTAGTCGTGACTCGTGAGGATAATAATAATCTTAAGACAAGTAATCTTCCTAAGTGTTGTTCTAAGTTGGAACATAGGAAATTGATTAGGAGTTGTTTATCTAATAGTCATGCTCTACTGGTTTCAGTTTGATTATGATTTATGTGCATGTTATAACAGTTATCGTAATTAATAAAATGGATTTAGATGGAAACTATAAGTTTAAATAAGTTACTGTACATGTCTTATAAATTAAGCCAGATTTTATTTGAATTTCGACTAATTAGATGTATAGTATTATTGGATATTTATTTCAAATTATCTTTAGTAATATATATTTAAAACTGCCGAGAGTTTTTTTTCAATGTTGCACAAATGATAGGTTTTAGAGATAGGCTTGATTCATGAAACATTTGCTTACGTGTGAAATATCATACATGATATCCATACAATGAATAAATAATTAAAAATAAAAACTTTCATGTATAGGACCGGCGCGTAACCATCTCATAATCAAGTTTATCATTCGACGTCAAGGTTAAGGTGGGGAATTCTTGATGTTTATCCTTATTATATCCTTTGCTTGAGTTTTCCATGTGACTATAGTACAAGATCTATGAAACTATGAACGAGGGATATAAGGTCGATGGGCCTATATCAGCGAGGGACCTTCGGGTCAAGCCTACGGGCTGCTATGTCTATGGATCTTCGGATCAACCATGCTATGTTACCATGTCTATGTTATCATGTTTAAATTCGGTATCGTTTATAATGCTGGATAAATGCATTTCCCACCGAGTAGTCGTGCTCACCCCCTTATAATTTCACCTTTTCAGATCATGGTCCGACAGATGTTTGAAGTGGCGGATGGTGATGGTCACACACGTAAAAGGATTTAAAACATTTTTTTAACGCATTAATTTAGTTTTCATCTTGAACTATGCATTTGTCTCTATTTTAATTCCGTGAACTAGAAGTTGCACAAGTTTTTGATTCAAGACTTCCGCGTTTATGAAATGCATTAAAACTTTATTGTTTTTATAAATCTATTATTTTTCAAAAATTAAATTGAGAAGATTAAATTTATGCACGAGGTGACGTTCCCTTAAAAGTTATGAAAATTGGGGCGTTACATAATAGATTTATAAAAACAATGTAACGCCCCAATTTTCATAACTTTTAAGGGGATGTCACCTCGTGTCTTAACGCTAGCTGAAGGATCTCTTATAATAAGATCTGAAGAATGAGCATCTAGCCATGAGCGACGACGTCTTGTTACTTCATCTAGAATTGTTTCAGTACAAATAGTAGGAGTATTAGGAATTTCAGTAATACTGTTCTGTGTCTGAAGTAATTCAGTAACAAGGATTGGATCTACTGAGTCACCAGGTTCAGGGGCATTCAGCTCAAGAACATTAGTAGTTCCCCCTGAGTTGTTATTCTCAGTAGAGGTCTCAGTTACCATATCGGTTTCCTCATCGACCATAATTACCTGGGATTGATTCTGTTTGTTAGAATCAATCTCCTTAGCTACATTGCTGTTGGGATTTTGTATACTGGAAGCAGGTTTTATGCTTGTATACAATGTGTTTTTGTCCCTACCACTATTTTATTCTCCTATCTGATAAATATATTTATTTGCACATGTTATCCTTTATCTTGTATAAAAGTTAGATTTGTGTGGTGTGTCGGGTATCACAGAAGACAACACAAATTGGTTGAACTGACAAGATATAAACAGTTATCACAGCTGAGACAACTTAAGGATAAGTTGTCGGTTTAAGCTGCAGTTTAGATAAGAAGTGGCTTGTCTTAGCTGCTTGTCTTTATTGGTACACTTAAGGTGGTGTATTGACGGATCACAGTGAGATGTGTTCTCCTAACTGACCTTAGTGGAGAACCAAGATCTCGATGACTTAGCTGGTCTTAAGCTTGGTAAGACTTCAGCTGAGTGCATTTGACTATCTATCACTTTGACCTACTACGGTGAACGTCATCGCGACCGGATCTACGTATCTTGGGTGTTAGTACTTATTTGTGGCTCAGGCTGGTTGTCTGTATCTTGCAGCCGTATCCTAGTAAAATGGGTTGATAATATCCCCTGAGGAACTCGAAAGGATTAGCACACTAAACCCGGCCGGTTGATTAAGTTCAGGTGTGTTAATAAGGTCGAGTGGTACTACTCAGGAATATATAAGATGTTAATTAATTTAAGCTGTCAGTGAGCTTAATTAATTAACAGATATATCTATCTTAAATACGGAGATTGATTAAGTCTAAAATACATGCCCTTGCTCAATTTGGGATAAAGGGGTAAGTCAGCACAGATTCTCTAGTGGAATGAGTCTGTGTTTATTAATTAATTTTGCTCTAGGCTGAGCATAAATAATTAATTAATTTGAGGCCCAGCTTTATTTCTTGTATTAGATCCCTGATCTGGCCCAATTAGTTGCCTAGTTATTTATTGTCTCTCAGAAATCATTATTAATGGATTAATGTATTTTTACATTATTTAATAATGTTATTTATCTGGAATTAATTAGCTGGGCCAATTAATTGATAAATATTAGTAGCCCAGTAAATTAATTAATTATATTATGGGCTGGTTATGTGGAAGCCCATTAGAAATATAATTAAATTAATGAGCTACAAATATATTAATATTATATTGGCTTTTGAAGCCTATATATATTAGTATTTTATTCAGAAACAGATTTAAACACACATAAACAGACGCACGCACGCGTTTTCAAGAGAGAGACAATAATCTTAAATTTTCTCCAGTTCTCTGACCACCCAGAAGGAGAAAAAAGCCGGGACACAGATCAGAAGATCTGACACAGGAGCAACAATCAGAGCCGCGACAATATTCGAAGGAGGAAGGTAGCGTTTCTAACCCTCAATTATCCTTCAATTGCTTGTTGTTGGGTGCTGAAGATCATCATCTGAATCATTATCCCAACAATGCTGGATCTTTTCTGTAACTCCCCGACCTCCATGAAGGAACACAGAGGTCGAGTCGCTACAGAAGAATATTATAAAACATGTTTTCCAACCATCTTTCGAAAATTGGAATATTTTTCTATTTTAAAAACACGTCATTTAATGCAACCCACATGTAGAAGATTAGATTGGTTTTTATGAGTTTAATATGTACGGAAGCATATTGAGTTTCAAATGATAACCAAAGCAAATTTATCTGTTAACAATTCTATAAGGTACAAAAGATCATGGCATAAACCCCCTCCTCAGCCCTTTATCCGTCGCCCCTACCGCTCAACCTGAAAACATTTTGAAAACAATTTGGGGTTGAGTACTAGTGTACTCAGTGGATAAGTGCGTTCTGAAAATAAAAGACAGTTTATCCAAACAATATGTATTACAAGGAGGATTTTAAAAGAAAACAACTCCCAGCATATAAAAAAAAATATTACAGTGCGCGCATACATGTCACATTTAACCGTTACTCCTTACGGTGAGAACCCTAGCCCATAGAATCATAATTCAGGGGGTCTCACTTATTTACTTGGGAACCCTGACCCCTAAAGTCGTAACTCAGGGGGTCCCACTTACTTTCTTGGGAACCCTGACCCCTAAAGTCGTAACTCAGGGGGTCCCGTATCTTGGTTAGCACTTAGTGGGGATCAGTCCACTAGTAACTAACTACGTGTACACAATCATTGATTAATGTTTTAGATTAATCAAGGATCTCGATCGATCTCTCAGGAGCATTAAACAGTATAAATACACAAAAACTTTTATGGATAAACCGTAATTTACAGAGTTCATTAACTCAAAGATAATTTTTACGAAAGATATTACCCACCTCGAGATTCACTGAGTTGATTTACACGTATTCCCGACACCGGGGCTATTGATCTTCCACAAAAGGTCCTACAACCATATTCTAAGTATTAACGACTTGATCTAGCGGCCAGGGTACAATTCATGATTTATGTAACGATACCTAATGGTCATTAGGTTAGAACAATGTCCTAGCTAAAATCTGTTAAACTTGTGTAGAAGGCCTATTTTTCAAGAATTCCACAGACCATGGTTTCGCTCCATAAATTCTAATTTTTTTTACATATCTTCCTTAATGAGTCTAGTTTACACTGGAATTGGTTTCATAACAAAATAATAAGTCTTCTAGGAGTTATCATCAAAATAGTACTCATTGCACAAACAGTGACAGTTTCTGCCTTACTATAGTTTAGCTACGATTTGTGGGACCAAAAGTACTTTAAAAATTCTGAGATTCAACAAAAGCTTAGGGGACATGCATTTAAATATCATATCAAAATTTCACTCACGATAGATAAGCGACGGCTTCAGAAAATACAGAGTAATTTCCACCAAAATCCACTATATCGAAAGCATGTCTCCGATTAAAAAACGAAAGTTTATAATACACTGCTTTTATATGTATGGTTTAAAAATACAAAATAAATATTTTTAGAAATTCCTAAGTGTGTAGAGTATTTAGGAAAAAGAATCAAGTCAATATCATTTTTGTGGAGTGAGATATAAACATTTTTCTAAGCTCTATCCCGAATGCGTGGTTTTTCGGTAGCAAAGAAGTGCAAATTCAATAAAAATATCAATAATCGTTCAAAAATCACCAAACTTTGCATAATTCTTAAATACATCCTAACGTTTTTCTCTATAGTTTTTCTGGAATTGTTCAAGCAACAAAATATTAAGTAATTGGCTTTGAAACTCACGGCGAAATCAAAAAACTCGAAATTACGTTCTGCCTAGAATCTCTCTCTACTCTAATCGGATTTTTCACAAGATCTTGCTGTCCTTAATGGACCTTATGTGAGATCTATCATAACCCTACATGATTATCCTAGAAATCAATATGCATGTAACATGCAACTCCTTAATTAATATCCAAGCAAAGAGATAAAGTGATATGTTCAAACTCCATTCTCCAAAACAGATCGGTGCATGCATGCTCTCTAACTCCACTCCTCCATAACATAGAAATCTAGGCTTATGCTATAATTAGATCTTAATAATCTTGGCAAAGACGATAGACGAAGGATAGGATAGAGAATTCTCTTACTCTTACTCGGTGAGAAGTTGGGCGATTTGGTAGGAGGAGCTTCGAATTTCCTTGCTAGGCTTGGTGGGAGAGAGAGCTCGTCCTGCAGCAACTGATAATGGCCTAGGAATGTAGGAGGGTTGAACACTTTGGATTAAGAAGGTAAGGAGTGGAAGTGGGAGATGAAGACTCTAGTGAGATATAGGATGAGAGGGGTAGACGGACAAGGAGATGTTTCTCCTTTGCATGCTCTTTCAAAATAAAACCTCCTTGACTTACAACATAATGGAGGACAACCTTGGACAAGTGTCATGGCACATCTCCCTCTTGAGCATGCATGGAGTACACGTGGGGAGAGAACAATTCACCTAGCCAACACCATTTCTTGCCATTCACTTGCTTATGGAAGGAAAAGGTTAAAAGGATGTTTATTTCCTTAATTACATTCATAGATACTTAAGTTTGGGGCTCATTTAGTTCTAACATGAAAGTGCTTACTGCTATAATGTCTTAGAATAAAAAAAAAAACGTGTACCTTATAGTGGTATTTATGTAACTTAGTACTAGTTCGCACTTATATATCTATTAATATAATGGTATAATTGAATCTAGGGGTTCTCGTAGAAATTCTCTATGTTACTACGAAATAAGTATATCACTATAATAATAATAATAATAATAATAATAATAATAATAATAATAATAATAATAATAATAATAATAATAATAATAATAATAATAATAATAATAATAATAATAATAATAATAATAATAATACTTAAGAATCATTCTAAAATACTAAATAGAAAATACAGGTTATCACATCCCTCCCCCTTAAATTAAATTTCGTCCTCGAAATTTGCATACCTTCACTTTTCCTCTAATTCCCACGTGGCCTCCTCTTGTCCGTGGTGATTCCATATCACTTTTACTAAGGAAATTTGCTTAGTTCTCCATACCAGAACCTTGCGGTCCAGCATTTGCACCTGTCTTTGTTCATAACTTAAGTCCGGGTTCAGTTGTACATCCTCATGCCTGATCACGTGTTTGGGATCGTATACATATTTTCGAAGTTGAGAGACGTGGAAAGCATTATACGAATCCCCACCATTAGGTGGTAGAGTCAACCTATAGGCTACTGGACTAACTTGTTTAAAATTTTGAAATGTTCTATATCCTTAGAGCGTAATTTCCCTTCCTTTATTCTTTGGAGTTTCGAACGTGCAACAACCTAGTCTTTCGTGTAGTTTATATCCCGATGAAAATAAGAAACTTCATACGAAAAAATTTACGCCCATTTTCATTTCTTCCCAACAAGAACTTCTTCTCGAGTCTGGGTGTATCTTAGCATCTCTTTAGTGGATCGTGTATTCAATATTATGACTTCTGATCTCATCCTTTATTTTCTTGTCTATTTTGAGTTAAACACAATCTTTTGTTGAACATGAGAGCGTTATTTGGTGTTCGGGATATCGCTAGTCATCCTTATAATCTCTAAATATTCATCTCTCTGTCAGCTTGCGCTTGTCTTTCTCAAGTCAGATACATCATAATAAGATTTCAAAAGAAAAGATTTTGTATATACGTGAATCAAAGGATACTTCAGTAAGGTAATAAATATTTGTGACAAAGTAGTGAGATAGGTATTATGCCGATATAATACCGACATATACATCCAATATTCTTGAAGGAAGGGGTTTCACAGATGAAGATTAATCAGTCAAATAATGAGATCAGAATGAATAAGCAATATAATTGTAGGGTTCAAGTATCAAGATGGATAGTGACCCATGGAGTACAAGGTTAAACTATATAGCCAAAAGAACATGATTTGAGTCTAGAATAAAAGGGCAACACTATTAGTAATGGATTTTGTCACATGATACTTGAATCGAATGAAAACAAATATATTTAATGATAATTAACAGTAATCAAGTATCAAGATGGATTTATAGGAAGATATAGCACCAATGAGTCTGGCTATATCGTCAATGAAGATATTTCAAAAGGAAAAGGTTTCCTATATCTGTATATCAAAGGATACCCTCAATGAGGTCAAAATAATATATGATATGACAATTATCAATGACAAAGCAATGAGATGAATTCTGAGAAAAATATGAAACCTGTTGGTCCCGAGATTAAACGTTCAGGTGTAGGGGGGGGGTGAATACACCTGAAACAATTTCTCAACTCAAAATGCGAACAGTCCTTTTCAGGAGGATGTCGTACTGAACAAGTTCAGTAGACCAAATAAGCTGTTCTGAATCGCGTGGCAGAGTGACTGACTTCACTGAGGCCTGCTAGCTGACTTGAGTCAGAATTCAGTACCGTTCAGATGAAATTTAGTATTGTGCGGAAATGTGTAGGCCCAAATTCAGTTGAGTTAGAAAACGTTTTAAGAAAATAGTTTCAGTATATTAGTGCGATCGATTAAGCTTTGCTGAAACTCAGTTGAATGATCTTAGAAATATTCTCAGTATGAACAGTAATCAATGCAACAGTAAAAACACAGAACACAAGCAATTTTAAAGTGGTTCGGATCCAACAATCCTACGTCCACTGTCCCAAAAAGATCAGGAGGCTATTTTATTATACTGAGTTAGTCTCAGTCGGTTTGTACACTGGACAAACACTGGTCTTGAGATTTATACTAAGCAAGTCTCAGTTTACAAGGTATCAAACTAAAGTGTTTGACAAACTCTCCAACTATGAAGGAGTCCTTTACAGTAAGGATCAGTTCAGAAATGAACTCCTTCGCCTAAGCTATGGATAAGATCTGCTGAGCTTAGGTTAGAGGGATAGGGAACGAGAAAGTGGCTTTTAGAGCGACGAACGATTAAGTATAGACTTGGGTTCGTATTCAGTCGCTTGGATACTAGAGGCTTTATAATCTGGTTCAGCTTGGTTCCCTATGAGCAAGTATGTTGCCTTTCGCCGGAGATTACTCTTTGAAGTTCTTGTGGAAAACTTAAGTCGTTTTGAGTTGCTCGTGAATGCTCTTGTGTTCTTCGATTTCTAGGTTTCGCTCGGTGAGCTTCAATTTAAAATCTTCCCTCTATTTATAGAGCAGAGACATGGATAGATCCGTTGGAGACGGCGATCCATGTGTCTCTCTCTTTTGTGTAGCTAACGGCTCTTTCAAAGATGGTGGCAAAGTCCTTTCCCTCCATTTCTAGAAAGTTGTTGACTTGCAGCTTTAATCAGAAAGTAGACAGCTGGCCGCTCGTCATTGGTCGAGGCTGAAGAAAGTAGGTGAGACAAAACAGACTTCAAGGTGGATCTGAAGCCGACTTCTCTATACCTCGTATGACTCTGCTGATTTGACTTAATAAATCCTGACAGCTAGAAGACCATCCCGGCCGTTCTTGAGTCTCGAGCTATATTCGATAGCATACTCCGCCGAGTCGCTCTATCGAAGATCAACTACGAGTTCGGTGAACTACTTCTGGCGTGTTCGGTTCCACCGACTCCTTTCGATATCTCTTCGTCACGCCCCCAATTCCCGAGGGAAGGTAACCGGGGCCGAGCGCGACTGGGGAGGGGTGAAAGAAACGGGAAAGAAAGGGGAAGATATTGAAACATCTGAAACATGGCAACAACACTTGTATTTATATACTCTAACTACCTCAGTAGAACAAGAGAGGTAGAGTATAACAGAAACATCTCAAGTGGAAGAGAATTTGTACAATAACACAAAAAGACAAACTCAGCACCGCCACCTTCACACTGCCATCGTCAGCCTGCAAAATCATTTTTGAAAATATTTGGGCTGAGCACTAATGTACTCAGTGGGTAATGCAGCTGATAGTAAACCTTCAAACATTCTTTTTAAAAACCATGAAATGTTCATGCATTACTAGTATCACATAGACGGTTTTTAAAATCGAAAGCAGTCTATGTATACAAAAACTTTCACTTGGCCAACTTTTCTTCCTCAGCTATTGGTGCATTCCATACTTCTCGTTAAACTCAGGGAAACATATTCAGCTGAGAGTAACCTCGTTCCTTCATTAGGCTTGGGAAAAACAGATTCTCCCAAGTCTAACTTCGTGACGTTTGGTGTACACTAACCCTGGCTACATCTAGCTCAGGATCCGATCGTATTCAATACTTATGGGCACAACCCATTTTCACTCAAGTAGATGCACAATTCCAATAGTGAGCGAAGCAATTTTCATGAACATTCATAAACTTTCATTTGCATAAATATCAGAGCTTAATAACTCAAGCATAGATTTCGTAAGTAAAATATAACCCACCTTGTTCTTTTATGCTGACTTGCTTTAATCTTTTCGGTTTTCCTGGGAATCTACTAGCTGCACTGCTGAGTTTTCGTATGAAATGGTGATGGTAATTCAGCAGGTTCATCTACTATTTATAGGGCATTCAAGCAGCTGAGTCACAAGGCTAGGTAAGCTGCTGAATCACAAAGCTAGGTATAGGTATAGCTTTGCATGGTCATGCTATGCTGCATGTGTGAAACCCACGTAGAAGAGGAGTTCAATTTCCTTTTTGCTTCCTTTGTCTCTACCATTCAGCTTGAGGTGGAATAAATATCAACCCTTTATTTTCACATCTTTGTGTGAAAATACAAAATGGATAAAAATAATTCATTTCCTTTTAATTATTTCAGCAACTAATTAACTCTGCTATTGAACTAGATTACCGAAAACTTGGGGATATCACATCCCTTCCTCCTTAAAAAAAATTTCGTCCCGAAATTTACATTTCTTTGTAAGATAATTCAGGATATTGGGACATGATTCTTTCTTCTAGTTCCCATGTAGCTTCTTCTTGCCCGTGATGGTTCCATTCCACTTTTACCAATGGAATTTGCTTGTTCCTCAAAACTTGGATCTTACGGTCAAAAATTTGAACTGGTCTTTCTTCATAGCTCAGATCTGGTTCTAGAATTACCTCTTCATATTTTATCACGTGTTTAGGATCATATACGTACTTCCTTAGTTGAGACACATGGAAAACATTATACACATTCCCCACATTTGGTGGTAGGGCTAACTGGTATGCCACAGGGCTTTTCTGCTTTAGGATTTCAAAAGGTCCTATGTATCTAGGACGTAACTTGCCCTTTTTACCAAATCGTATGATTCCTTTAGAAGGAGATACTTTGAGGAAAACATGATCGCCTTCATTAAATTGTAACTCCGTTCGTCTCGTATCAGCATAAGATTTCTGCCTATCTTGGGCTTCTTTGATTCTTTGCTTAATTTGATCAACTTTATCAACCATTTGTTGAATTAGTTCTGGCCCCAAAAGCTTTCTTTCACCAACTTCATCCCAATAAAGTGGGGATCTGCACTTCTTGCCGTATAATGCCTCGTATGGTGCCATTCCAATCGTTGCTTGATAACTATTGTTATAAGCAAATTCTATAAGAGGCAATAAGTCTTCCCAGTGTCCACCTCTATCTATAATTACGGCACGTAACATATCTTCTAAGATTTGTATCGTTCTTTCTGATTGCCCATCGGTTTGGGGATGGAAAGCTGTGCTGAATTTCAGCCGGGTGCCCAAAGCTTCTTGAAAGCTAGTCCAGAATTTTGAAGTGAATCTAGGTTCACGATCATATGTAATTGACACTGGTATTCCATGCAATCGCACTATTTCTTTTATATAAATTTTCGCAAATTTCTCCAACCCAAATGTCATCTGGACTGGTAAAAAGTGTGCAGATTTGGTTAAACGATCTACTATAACCCAAATAGCAGTATTTCCACGCACAGATTTTGGTAAACTGACTACGAAATCCATATTAATGTGTTCCCATTTCCACTCAGGGATTGGTAGTGGTTGTAATAGCCCATACGGTCTTTGATGCATAGCCTTCACTTGTTGACATGCAAGACATCGTTCTACAAAGGATGCTATGTCTTTCTTCATTCCGTTCCACCAGAAGTTTTGTTTCAGGTCTCTATACATTTTTGTACTTCCAGGGTGAGCAGTATATGGAGTGTCATGAGCTTCTTTCATGATGATATCTTTTAATTCTTCGTTTTGAGGCACACATAGTCTTCCATTGAATAGGAGAGCATTATCCTTAACCTCAGTATACGCTTGGTGTTTATCTGACTTTGCTTCTATGCGCATCTTTTTCAAAAATTCATCCTCCTTCTGTGCATTGACAATTCTTGTCCTTAAATCTGATGTAGCTACAAGTTTAGCTACATATCCGGATATTCTATCCGAAGGGAAAATTACTTCCAAATTAGGGTTTTGGGATCTTCAAATCTTCAGAGCACTAGGCTACTGAGTTATCTACTGAATCATCTCCCAATAAAACCAAAGGATTCCGGCTATATCATCAAAGCAAAAGGTTTCATGAATATATGAATCAAAATAAATACTTCGATGAGGTTAGAAACAACATGTAGAATAATCATCAAGGATCAAATACAAGATAAGTTGTGACTAATATAGAATGAGAGACAGTCAACTATAGAGAAGAACATGAGTAGGGGTTCAAAGGAAATGATGTCATTGCCAATTTGTACTAAATGATATTTTCATCAGAGTTTTACATAGAAATATCATCTCGGATCAAGTATCAATATAAATGGTGTGTGAGCTTAACATCAAGGTGGCACAACTGTTTAGTCAAAATAAATAAGTGGAAGTATGCAACAAAAGGAATAATCTTGTCATTCTTATAGCAAAATATGATCATTCACTAGTTTAAATAGTTGCGCATCTACTCCTTTAAGTTGAAGTCTTCATCCGATCCTCTTTCCTCATCGTTCAATTTCGAGTGTCCGAATGTATCGGGGCTTTATCATATGATATCGTAAAATACCAGTTTCTCACTTATACCTTTGCCTTTGCATCATGCTGGTCAACATCGTATGATCGTGATCGACTATTTTAAGCATATTAAGTTCTTGGCGATGCTCCGCTGGAACTACTCTGACTTTGTCTGCACTCTTGAGGGATCGTCAGCAGTGATATCATTAGTATAATCATAACTCGTTTTCGAGGGTTGTTCCTTAAAGTCGTATCTACCTCAGTTTTAGGTCGTGATGAAGTAGCGCTCATGGTATCCATGCGAGTCTTGTGTTTAGTGGAGGTCATTTTATATCAGCCTTGCGGATAGTGCAGTTGAAGAGCCTTCGCTTGAATAGAATCTCGACGATTGGTAAATACATTAGTGAATCATGTGTAAGTGTATCACGTATTTGGGTCTTTCCACAAGCTTCTTATTTCTGAGGTTCTTGATCGACGAGACTGGCGCACCTTATGGTCTGTAGTGTCACCGCTTAATTCGTCTCAATATGTTTATTCTTGCAACGTGGTTCTCTGACGTGGTAGTGTTCTTGTCTTCTGAAAAGAATGATCTTAAAATATCATATGCATAGTACAAAGTTAAATCCGACTAACTCCTATATGCGATAGGCATTCTATGTCTTAATCAACTATTTCAATATCGCTTAGACCGACCAGTTATTAGGTCCGAAAATCCTATCATAACATCATCTACTTGTGGTTCTCTTATTATGGGAAGATCATACATTGTGTAAACTTACAACTTCTTACCAATAATGTTCTAGGAAACCCAATATGACATAAGTCAGTGATCATTCATTAATCATTCTAATCTATGTACTTAGTACAATCGCCATACCAACTAGTGACGAAATGCAATTGGTTTTCCTTAGATACTGAAATAATTCAAAAGGTCAGAAAACTCAAGATGGAAACTTTTAGATTCAAGGATTATATGGGCTCATAGTCCCAAACATGACAAAAAAAATTGTTACAAAGTTGAAAATCTTGAGTACTATTGACATTATCACAATCTTTCTTTTGAGGCGGTGTGTGAAATCCTCAGAATAATATACAAACTTTAAAAGTCTAGAGATTTTAGTCTAAACTTGCAAGAAAAAACTTCAATTTCAGAACGAAACAAAATACTCTGATATCAATCATGGTAGAAATTTATTTGGTACTTCTCAAAGAAAAATGAATTTTTTAGGACACAATTATCAAGATGCGTTGTTGAAAATAAATTCAAACAACACATAACCAAGTGTAAAGACGAGCACGATCATGGGCAGTTGATTACAAAGAAATCACCTCTAAGAAAGCCTTTACAATGTATGTACCTTGTTCAAGAAAAGAATATGGTTGTCAAGGTCAGTCTGGGCTACGAACACAAGACCCAACTCGACTGTCAAATATGTTTGGAAGATTGGTATTCAAAGAAAAACTTGACAGCTTAATGAACAAGTCAAAGGAAATAAAACAAGTTAAGTTATCCTAACCATCTACTTAGAATCTAATGGTAATCCCCAATAATCTTTATTTTTATCCTCCTCACTCTCGTTGTTGAAAGGTATTATATCATCTCTTGAAAATGATCGTATGTGGTTACACAATGAGATATCATGAGAATTTCACTCGTGCCTCCTTCATTTCGTAAACGCATCAGTCGCGGTTATCCACCTACATACTGTAGTAGCATTGCATAAGTAATTGTTACGCCAATTCTTGTCCTACTCTAGATAGGGTAGTATTTTTCTCTATTGACCATCATAAATAACGTCTATGTCGTCAGTATTTTCTCCACTTGCTCTCTACGGTAGCGGCAATACTCTTTCTTCTAGATATTGAAAAGCCTCACGGTTCGTGACGATCCATCTAGTACAGTACTGAAGTGGGCAAAGTAAGGCCCTATGGATCCTATTGTTATGAGTTGAAACTTTCTCATAATGCAAAAGAAATCTTCGTATTATTGTGGAGTATATGTTAGCTTACTCATTTCTTTCCGTACCGTATAACACAATCGTGTGATAACGTGAAGCTAATCTTGAATTGGAGTAAAGCATCTAATAAACAACTCAAAAGCAGTACTTCTATGTTCGTGTGTTCAAGCATGACTACTTAAACCATCATCGTTTTAAAGTGTTCCACAACCAAGCCATAAGAGCCATCAACTTCATAGTTAACTTTCATTCAAGTGTATCCTTAAGACTTGCAAGAAATCAATACTTCATTTCTTTTCATCATCACATACTTTCTTCCATTTCCTTCAAATTGTATTGTCACATAAATCCAACACAATGAAACATAACATTTGTTATGAAATAAAATCATAATACAATATCATATACTTTTCTTAAACTTCATCATGTGAGCTCAATGAGACTCAGTGGAACATATTCTTCCGGTCGAGTGGACTCTCCCAACACGACAATATTCCTTTCACAATATTCCTTTCACAATTTCCCTTTTTCGCGCACCTAATAAAAATCTCTTTTAGAACTTTTAAACATACCTTGGATGAGAGCAGTGCGACGGCGAGCTGAGGGTTTTACCTATTTACAAATCTAAATAAATTGATTTTAAAACATTTTGACCACAGAGCCAAGAACCATACTCTGATACCATTTTGTAACGTCCCGACCTCCACGAAGGAACACAGAGGTCGAGTCGCTACGAAAGAATATTATAAAACATGTTTTCCTACCATCTTTCGAAAATTGGAATATTTTTCTATTTTAAAAACACGTCATTTAATGCAACCCACATGTAGAAAGATTAGATTGGTTTTTATGAGTTTAATATGTACGGAAGCATATTGAGTTTCAAAACATAACAAAAGCATATTTATCTGTTTACAATTCTATAAGGTGCGAAATATCATGGCATAAACCCCCTCCTCAGCCCTTTATCGGTCGCCCCTTCCGCTCAACCTGAAAATATTTAGAAAACAATTTGGGGCTGAGTACTAGTGTACTCAGTGGATAAGTGCGTTCTGAAAATAAAAGACAGCTTATCCAAACAATATGTATTACAAGGAGGATTTTAAAAGAAAACAACTCCCAACATACAAAAAAAAATATTACAGTGCGCGCATACATGTCACATTTAACCGTTACTCCTTACGGTGAGAACCCTAGCCCCTAGAATCGTAATTAAGGGGGTCTCACTTATTTACTTGGGAACCCTAGCCCCTAAAGTCGTAACTCAGGGGGTCCCACTTACTTTCTTGGGAACCCTGGCCCCTAAAGTCGTAACTCAGGGGTCCCGTATCTTGGTTAGCACTTAGTGGGGATCAATCAACTGGTAACTAACTGCGTGTACACAATCATTGATTAATGTTTTAGATTAATCAAGGATCTCGATCGATCTCTCAGGAGCATTAAATAGTATAAATGCACAAAAACTTTTATGGATAAACCGTAATTTACAGAGCTCCTTAACTCAAAGATAATTTTTACGAAAGATATTACCCACCTCGAGATTCACTGAGTTGATTTACACGTATTCCCGACACCGGGGCTATTGATCTTCCACAAAAGGTCCTACAACCATATTCTAAGTATTAACGACTTGATCTAGCAGCCAGGGTACAATTCATGATCTATGTAACGATACCTAATGGTCATTAGGTTAGAACAATGTCCTAGCTAAAATCTGTTAAACTTGTGTAGAAGACCTATTTTTCAAGAATTCCACAGACCATGGTTTCGCTCCATAAATTATAATTTGTTTTATATATCTTCCTTAATGAGTCTAGTTTACACTGGAATTTGTTTCATAACAAAATAATAAGTCTTCTAGGAGTTATCACCAAAATAGTACTCATTGCACAAACAGGGACAGTTTCTGCCTTACTATAGTTTAGCTACGATTTGTGGGACCAAAAGTACTTTAAAAATTCTGATATTCAACACAAGATTAGGGGAGATGCATGTAAATATCATATCAAAATTTCACTCACGATAGATAAGCGACGGCTTCAGCCAATACAGAGTAATTTCCACAAAAATCCACTATATCGAAAGCATGTCTCCGATTAACAAACGAAAGTTTATAATACACTGCTTTTACATGTATGGTTTAAAAATACAAAATAAATATTTTTAGAAATTCCTACGTGTATAGAGTATTTGGGAAAAAGAATGAAGTCAATATCATTTTTGTGGAGTGAGATATAAACATTTTTCTAAGCTCTATCCTGAATGCGTGGTTTTTCGGTAGCAAAGAAGTGAAAATTCATTAAAAATATAAATAATCGTTCAAAAATCACCAAACTTTTCATAATACTTAAATACATCCTAAAGTTTGTCGCTATAATTTTTTCGGAATTTTTCAAGCAATCAAAGATTGAGTAATTGGCTTTGAAACTCGCGGCGAAATCGAAAAACTCGAAATTACGTTCTGCCTTGAATCTCTCTCTACTCTAATCGGATTTTTCACAAGATCTTGCTGTCCTTAATGGACCTTATGTGGGATATATCATAACCCTACATGATTATCCTAGAAATCAATATTCATGTAACATGCAACTCCTTAATTAATATCCAAGCAAAGAGATAAAGTGATATGTTCAAACTCCATTCTCCAAAACAGATCGGTGCATGCATGCTCTCTAACTCCACTCCTCCCTAACATAGAAATCTAGGCTTATGTTATAATTAGATCTTAATAATCTTGGCAAAGACAATAGAAGAAGGATAGGATAGAGAATTCTCTTACTCTTACTCAGCGAGAAGTTGGGCGATTTGGTAGGAGGAGCTTCGAATTTCCTTGCTAGGCTTGGTGGGAGAGAGAGCTCGTCCTGCAGCAACTGATAATGGCTTAGGAATGTAGGAGGGTTGAACACCTTGGATTAAGAAGGTAAGAAGGAGTGGAAGTGGGAGATGAAGACTCTAGTGAGATATAGGATGAGAGGGGTAGACGGACAAGGAGATGTTTCTCCTTTGCATGCTCTTTCAAAATAAAACCTCATTGACTTACAACATAATGGAGGACAACCTTGGACAAGTGTCATGGCACATCTCCCTCTTGAGCATGCATGGAGTACACGTGGGGAGAGAACAATTCACCTAGCCAACACCATTTCTTGCCATTCACTTGCTTATGGAAGGAAAAGGTTAAAAGGATGTTTATTTCCTTAATTACATTCATAGATACTTAAGGTTGGGGCTCATTTAGTTCTAACATGAAAGTGTTTACTGCTATAATGTCTTAGAATTAAAAAAAAAAACGTGTACCTTATAGTGGTATTTATGTAACTTAGTACTAGTTCGCACTTATATATCTATTAATATAATGGTATAATTGAAGCTAGGGGTTCTCGTAGAAATTCTCTATCTTACTACGGAATAAGTATATCACTATAATAATAATAATAATAATAATAATAATAATAATAATAATAATAATAATAATAATAATAATAATAATAATAATAATACTTAAGAATAATTCTAAAATACTAAATAGAAAATACGGAGAATACGGGTTATCACATTTTCAGTATTGTCTTTTAAGCTTAGATCTTGTAACTTGCTTCTGACCTCTTCAGCTTCTGGCTGAGAGTTTGACTTCCTGTACTCAGAAATAAACTCATCAAATACAACATGGGGGCTTTCCTCCACGCAAAGGGTCCGGTAGTTAAAGACCCTGAAAGCTTTGCTGACCCTGGAGTATCCTAAGAAGACTCCTTGGTCTGACTTACTTTCAAAGACCTTTAACTGGTCCTTTCCATTATTGTGGATAAAGCACGGACAACCAAAGATATGAAAATACGTAATAGAAATAATTCTCCTTTTCTACAGCTCATAAGGCGTCTTCATGTGCATCTGAGTCAGTAGAGACCGGTTCTGAATATAGCAGGCAGTGTCAGTAGCGTCTGCCCGTAACTTCAAGGGGAGACCTGAGTCTGCGAATAGCGTCCTTGCTGCTTCTTTAAGTGTTATGTTCTTTCTTTCAACAAGTCCGCTATGCTGAGGCGTGCGTGCTGCTGATGTTTCGTGTTCAATGCCTTCAGCCTAATCGAAGTCCTTTACCATTGAGTTCAGAAACTCAGTTCCACGATCTAAGTGTATCCTCTGAATCTTGATATCCTTTTCGACGCTCAGCCGCTTCAGTAGTTTCGGCAGCTCAACTTTGATGTCAGACTTGTTGGCGATGAATATCACCCAAGTATATCTCGAATAGTCATCAACGACCACAAGAGCATACTTCCTTCCTCTGATTGTCACTGGATTGACTGGCCCAAATAAATCCATGTGCAGCAGCTGAAGGATTCTATCCAGTGGAAGGCGACGGAATAGGCGGATTGCTTGACTTTCTTTGCTTCCCCTTCAGATATGCTTCACAATTTATGTGTCTCTTGAATATCTCGTTGGACAGTCCTTTGACTTTAGCATCACGAGCTAGCTTGTTCATTGTTTTGAAGTTCAGATGACTCAGTCGTCTATGCCACAGCCATGCTGTTGTGTCATCTGACCTCGTATGTGCTAGCAGGGTTTCAGGTTCAGCGGTATTCCATTCAGCATAATATATGTTTCTTCGCCGCAACCCTGATAACACAGTTTTTCTGTAGATTTATCAAGAACATCACAAAAACCTGCGTCAAAAGTCACTTTATTGAAGTTATCACAGAATTGACTGACAGAAAGGAGATTATGTTGAAGTCCTTCAACATAAGATACCCTAGGAACTACTGCAGTTCCTATTTTCAATGTTCCGTATCCCCTTATGTAGCCTTTGGAGTTGTCACCGAACTCAATTATGGCTCCATCTTGCTGAACATAGTCGGTCACTAGGCTCTTCTGATGTGTCATGTGTCTTGAGCATCCACTGTCGACAATCCAAGGGTCATGTTGCACCTGCAAAAACAAAAATAGATTCAGGTACCCTTTGGGTTCAGCTTTGGTCCTTAATGGTTAGATTTTAGGATCCAAACTTGTCTGACAACCCTGGTGGCTTCAGACTTCATCTTGCCCTTGTTGTCAGTAGTCTGCTCCACTGAACTCGGAGTAGCTGACTTCTTAGACTGTTGTGGTTTAACTTTCTTCTTCTTCTTCTGAACCTTAGGGCCTTTGACTCTTGGCTCATAGTAATATGATCCGTACTGAGCTGGGTGAGTCAGTAGTTGGTGGCCATACTGTTCAGCCCACCTGACCTTCTTGGCTCCCCCTGAGTTTGACCTTGGAGTCTTGGGGCTTGAACCATGGGTCACTTTTCTGTTGCTAGACTGAGGTGCTTGTATCTTCTGCTGATTCTTTGTCTGAGGGGATGTAAATTCAGCATGTTGAGTTATCCCCTGGACAAACCTATCAGTCAGCTTGTTGGAGCTCTTCTGTCCTGAAGTGGAGGCTTCACAGGTGTAGCCAAGTCCTTCTTTGGTGGCATGTAGTCTCTGTGCTCGTAGAAGCTTCTCCAACTTCTCCTTTGCTCCAATGTATTGCTCTGTCATCAAGGTTCTCCACACCTCATCACTCTTCCTTAGAGCTTCATGTTCAGATTTGGTATGTGCGAGAGTTTCCTTGAGATTAGAAATTTCAGTCTCTTTCTCAGAGATGTCTTTGGTCAGCACTGAGATCTGTGCTTCTGAACAAGTCCTTCAGACTCAGTAAAGTCCTGACTTCTCCTTGAAAGTCTCTGATTTTCTGCTTTCAGGATTTCCATCTCCTGAATAGTCTTGTTGAACTGCTGGCTCATCTGAATTTGCTCTTCTAGCAAATCTTCGTATGCAAGAACCACATCTAGTTGTTCTCCTGCAACAGAGCTTGTGTCGTGTGTGCCAGGTGAAGAGGGGCATATAATGGGTTCAAAATTTACCTCAGCCTCTTCTCCGGTCATCAGACACAGTTCAACGTCTTCAGTCTCGATTGCCATGAATACGGTACGTCGTCAGACGATTCCATGAATAGTTCTTCATCGCTTGAGCAATCGGACAACTCTCCAACTATGTAAGCTTGTCTCTTTTTCATGAACTTGTCGCGTCTGGCTTGCCTTTCAGCTCTTTCTGCCGCTGAGAGTTCAGGACATTCGTATTGGTAGTGTCCTGGTTTCTTGCAGTTGTAGCATACTGAGGTTCTGTCATCCCTTCTGGTATCTTTTTGTCCTACTGGGGCAGCTTCAGTATTCCTGCAGTCAGGTAGAGATTTAGATTCACTATTCGAGCGATTATTATCTCTCTTACCTTGAAAATTTTGGGAAGCCTTTTTCATCTTCTGTTTGAACATGTCTTTCTCCTTCTGGTATTTCACCGCGAGGAGAGCATACTTCTCAACCAAGTTGTAAGCAGTGGGTATACTCACTGAGCTTCCAGCTGACTGACTTGTTGCTGAGGGACTTGCTCTGGGAGTGCTAGCTGATGCCTTATAAGCATGATCCATTGGCACTTCAGCTTCAGCACCGGGGGGTGTGTGGGAGGTTGAACTCGAACTCCTCTGCTTTAAGCTCTGTAAATATATAGTTAGGAGTAACATAATTCAAGTCAGTTCTCCTCATACACGTAGCAAAAGAGTACAACTTGGGCCTGCTAAGAGCCCGTAGAATTTTGGTGTTGGTCTCCTTATTGCTAAACGTATTCCCCAGCCCATTGATGATGTTAATCTAATTTGTAAATCGAGCTCTGAAATCATCTATGGACTCCCCTGGAAGCATAGCGAATGCCTCGAGTTTCTGCAGCTCCAACTCCAGTTTGTTCTCTTTAATCTGTGGAGTTCCTTGGCTCAGCACTGCGAGAGCATCCCATAGCTCCTTTGCTATCTTGCAGTCATGCACCCTCCCTAGATAAGAGTCAATGAGTGTCATCAGTATAGCATTGCGAGCGACTCGGTCGAGGTTGTGCAGTTTCTTCTCTTCAGGAGTGAAGAGGCTTTTGTCCTTCGCGACTTTGGATCCGGTTCTGGCACCGCCTGCTCCGTCTACAACGAGTTCGACTGAATCGACCATCGGAACAATGGAGCCTTTCTCCAGAACATCGGTCATGCTGTCGTGCAGCGAAGTCAGATGTGCCTCCATCCTTACCCGCCGTATCACATAATTTTCAGTAGATAACATTGGCACAGTCATAATACCTGAAATATCAGCCATTGAAAAATACAGGATATATGATGCAATGAAGAAATGCAAGATGCAGAGAAAACGGGTTTTCTAGGATCTTTGTTCGAGATAGACCAGTTTCAGAGAACAATGATCAGTTAAGAACATTGAGCTCTGATACCAATTGTTGGTCCTAAGACACGGTTCAGGTGCAGGGGGGGGGGGGTGAATACACCAGAATGCAAATTTCTTTCTCAAACGCGAAGTCAGCTTTAGCTGAGTTTGCTACTGAACAGAGCGTTCAGATAGCCAAATATGCTTCAGATCGCGTGGGCAGAGAATCTTCTACTGAGTTCAGCTCTACTGACTTTTGTCAGTCGAACAGTCAATATCAGAGTGTGTGCGGAAGTGTAGGCCCTATAAAACGTCTCGGTTAGAAAACACCAATTTTAATGCTGAGTTTTATGAAGTACGGTTTGTATGCAGTATAATCAGTTAAAGAAAACAGTAAATCAACAAATCAATTTTTAAAGTGGTTCGAACACACTGGGTCCTACGTCCACTGTCCTGACCAAAGCAGGATACTTGTTATATTTATAGTGAGCAAGTCTCATTTGATCTGTTCACTGGACAGACGAAAACCTTGAAATTTATACTGAGAAAGTTCTCAGTGATCTGTGCGCGGGACAAATTCTCTACTTATAGTCTTAGTGACTTTTACAAGGGTTCAAACTTGAAGAGCTTGAGTCTTCTCCAACTAAGAGGAAGTTCTTACAAATAAGAACGGTTTCACAAGGATGTGAACTTCCTCGAGGTTTCTAAGCTAAAGATATTACAATGAGCTTGCTTAGATAAGAAAGGTCATGCTGTCGTGCAGCAAAGTCAGATGTGCCTCCATCCTTACGCGCCATATCACATAATTTTCAGTAGAGAACATTGGCACGGTCCTAATACCTGAAATATCAACCATTGAAAAATACATGATATAGGATGCAATGAAGAAATGCAAGATGCAGAGAAAACGGGTTTTCTAGGATTTTTGTTCGAGATAGACCAGTTTCAGAGAACAATGATAAGTTAAGAACACTGAGCTCTGATACCAATTGTTGGTCCTGAGACGTGGTTCAGGTGTTAGGGGGGAGGGTGAATACACCAGAATGCAAATTTCTTTCTCAAACGCGAAGTCAAGTAAGCTTTAGGTGAGTTTTTTACTGAACAGAGCGTTCAGATAACCAAATATGCTTCAGATCGCGTGGGCAGAAAATCTTCTACTGAGTTCAGCTCTACTGACTTTTGTCAGTCGAACAGTCAGTATCAGAGTGTGTGCGGAAGTGTAGGCCCTATAAAACGTCTCGGTTAGAAAACACCAGTTTTTTATGCTGAGTTTTATGAAGTACGGTTTGTATGCAGTATGATCAGTTAAAGAAAATAATAAATCAACACAACAATTTTTAAAGTGGTTCGGTCACACTGGGTCCTACGTCCACTGTCCTAACCAAAGCAGGATGCTTGTTATATTTATACTGAGCAAGTCTCAGTTGGACTGTTCACTGGACATACGCAAACCTTGAAATTTATACTGAGCAAGTTCTCAGTGATCTGTGCGCGGGACAGATTCTCTACTTATAGTCGTAGTGACTTTTACAAGGGTTCAAACTTGAAGAGTTTGAGTCTTCTCCAACTAAGAGGAAGTTCTTACAAATAAGAACAGTTTCACAAGGATGTGAACTTCCTCGAGGTTTCTAAGCTAAAGATATTACAATGAGCTTGCTTAGATAAGAGAAGGGGAACTAAATGAAACTCTAAGTGATGAACTAAAATGGGTTCTTCAATGGATGCTAGTTCTTCACTGGATTCTGCTTTGAGATTGCTAAGAGTTTGTGCGTAGATAGCTTGGGTTCCCGGTGTCGTCTCTGTATGGCGACTTCTCTTATTTATAGTCGTCGATGGTGAATAGATCCGTTGGAGGGAGGTCTAGCCACGTGTCGATACGACAAGGAAAACAGCTCCTTTAATTTGAACGTTGTTGAGCAGGTACGCTGTAGAGATTCTCCTCTTTTTCAGTTTCAGAGCAGCTTTTGTCAGAGTAGATGGTCGATCTCGGCTCCTTATTGGTCGAGGTAGATGGGCAGTTGAGACTTGTCAAACATCAAGGTTGACTTCCTCTGAATCCTCGGACCTTCAACTTCTATGTGGTTCGGCTTCCCCCGGGGTTAGATAGAAACTATGTGAGCTTCGAGTGATATAGAATCACTTCTCATCAATATCCACCGTATTGTACATGCTCTTGAATCTATAGATTTGTAGAACTCTACTGAACTCTAATGCTTCAAGTGAAAACCTTAGATATTAAAACTTGATTTGGGCTTTCAAACTAGGCTTTATTGCATTCGTATGAGCTTTTTTCAACCCGTCATTGACCCATCTCCACACTATGCTCTTGCTGCAACTTATCCCCATTGCTAGTTTTCTTAGGGTCGATCTCTTACGTAGTGGAAGATTCTGAACTAATTCAACATCAATGACCACTTTCTTGGGTCTAATATTTGTGGACTTTCCATTTTGTAGATGAATTACATTACCTTCTGCTTGCTGTTTTTTTGCTGCAGCCTACAACCTAGAAACTGTCCTTCGGTGGCAATCGAACTTGGATGCAACTTCTGTCATTTTCCCCCGCATTGGCTTACCATTCTTGGAATTCTACAGAAGAAATTGGACAATGGAGTTTCTTTGGCTTGTGGAGGTCTTTTTTCATTTTGGCAAACTGATTTTTTGTTAAGAGCAAACTGATTTTTTGGGTATTTATAGAATCTGTTTTAGAGGGAAATTTGCATTCATTTCAAGCTTTATTTGAATTTGGGAAATTTTCTAGTGTTGATTTTGTAGCAATTTTAAAGGGAATTTGAATTTGAAGTGAAGTGATGTGATTCAAAATGAATTTGAATATTGTGGAATTTGGAATTCAGACTGCATTTCAGTATTGCAATAATTCAATTCTTTTTCCTCTGACTTAGGATAAAAATATTTTATACAGCATGATCAAACTATATAATGATACGATGTCTACAAACATAAATCAACCAAGAAAGCAAAAAGTCAAAATTCATTTGTGGGCCCCATTTGTACAACAAGGAAAAGTGATTAGAAAGAAGAGAGAAGTAATTAACGTGAGAGAGGATTCACAATTTTTGGTTACATGTGGCTGCATCCATTTTAAATCTTATAATTTTTAGTAGTTTCTTTTCCTCATAATTTTAAAAACGTTATTTTGATTCTTCGATGGAGGGTCTACTTAATTCAACTAGGCGCCTTTTTCCTTCACCTACTTCACCGGTGGCTTATTGGTTATTGTGTTATCGATAACTTTACAGTATTACCAATAACACAATATTAGTCATACATAATATTTTGACAACCAAAAAAGGAACCACTTATACACTTTATCGTAAGACCAAAATTGAACGTAACCACATTATAAGATAAAAAATGAAGAGAGACCATATTATACAATCAAAATCGAAATTTTCTTGAAAATGTAAGAAAAGTAAGTAGGGGTGAATTATTTTACTGAGTTTCTGACCACCATGTGAGGGCTTGCATTATGTCTGCAGAGATCCAAGCAAACCTCCATACCCGAATTCCCACACCCCACAACCAAAACCCTCTGATTCCTAAACTCAAAGCTCGATTTATAATCGCAAGTATGAACAACCGGCCCTCCATAGCCCGCCAAACCTTCAATCTCCGGTATAACAGGCTCCGAATTCTCCCCCTTCGCAACCACGAGAAACTTAGTGAAATACAAACAATCCTGCGTCTTCACCCTCCAAAGCCCGATGACCAAATCGGGCTCCGCTCGGATGACAGTCTGATCGAACTTGTGCCAGATTGAGAAGTGCTTGGCGTAGAGCTCTACGTAGGCGATGAACTGCTGCTTGGAGGGGTATTTTGGGTAATTTTTTGGGAAATTAAGGAATGGGAGTTGGCACAACTGTTTAGGGAGGTGGAGTTTGAGGCGGTCGTCGTAGGTTCGTTGCTGCCACAGGAAAGCGAGGCAGTTGCTGCGCTCTAGGATGAGGGATGCCACGCAGTTTTGGTAGAGGCATGCGGCGACGGCAAGGCCGGAGGGGCCATCGCCGACGATGATGGGACGGTTGGAGTTTGTTATTGGGAGTGGTTGGTCGTTGATCGAAGTCATTTAGGGAAATGGATGAGAGGGAAAAGAGATGAGAGAGAGAGTGTGTGTGTTGTTTGGGAATTGTAAGATTGTAGCAGAGGAAGCGTGGTCGTGGGGGTGCATCTTTTAAAGGAACAATGGAGAGGGGGAAAGTAGCGAGTGAATATTGCAGTTTTATGAAATTACGGTTTGTATGCAATATGAGCATGCAAACGGTTAGAAAACACCGGTTTTTATGCTGAGTTTTATGAAATACAGTTTGTATGCAATATGAGCAGTTAAGGAAAACAGTAAATCAACACAATAATTTTTAAAGTGGTTCGGATACATTGGGTCCTACGTCCACTGTCCTGACCAAAGCAGGATACTTGATATATTTATACTGAGCAAGTCTCAGTTGGTCTGTTCACTGGATAGACGCAACCCTTGAAATTTATACTGAGCAAGTTCTCAGTGATCTGTGCGCGGGATAGACTCTCTACTTATAGCCGTAGTGACTTTTTCAAGGGTTCAAACTTGAGGAAGTTCTTACAAATAAGAACAGTTTCACAAGGATGTGAACTTCCTCGAGGTTTTCTAAGCTAAAGATATTACAATGAGCTTGCTTAGATAAGAGAAGGGGAACTAAATGAAACTCTAAGTGATGAACTAAAAGGGTTCTTCAATTGACGCTAGTTCTTCACTGGATTATGCTTTGAGATTGCTAAGAGTTTGTGCGTAGATAGCTTGGGTTCCCGGTGTCGTCTCTGCATGGCGACTTCTCTTATTTATAGTCGTCGATGGTGAATAGATCCGTTGGAGGGAGGTCTAGCCACGTGTCGATACGACAAGGAAAACGACTCCTTTAATTTGAACGTTATTGAGTAGGTACACTGTAGAGATTCTCCTCTTTTTCAGTTTCAGAGCAGCTTTTGTCAGAGTAGATGGTCGTTGTCGGCTCCTTATTGGTCGAGGTAGATGGGTAGTTGAGACTTGTCAAACATCAAGGTTGCCTTCCTCTAAATCCTCGGACCTTCAACTGAAGTGTCTTTCCTACTGACGTTCTTCTGAGCATTCAGTGCATGGGCACGAATTCCTGAGCAGATTCAGCTGGTGATTGTTGTCCAACTGACTTCTTCGATCCTGAGTTCTTCAGCTGAGCGCGAGGTCTTCTACTGAATCCTGCAGCTACTGAGCTCTATCCTACTGAGTTCTAACAATTGTACTCGACTAGGCTATATAGATGCGAATGTACAATATTCAGCTAGGGTTTTAGGATCTATCAAATCTATATATCAGATCAACAGATTCATCTACTGAATCCTTATCCCAACAGCTTATAATATTTAGATGAAATTCCCTAAATACAAAATTTTCATACTTCTGGCCTTACAACATACTACTACCTTGTTAGTAACAAAACATCTAATAAAGTACTTCTACCTTGCTACTAACAAAAAATCTATGCTGAATAAACACATTTATACTCTGTTACTTACAAAAGTTGTTGTGCTGACTTCAAATCTCTAATCTGACCCTTAAGTCTATTGTTTCTTTTTCACTGCCATTCTCTAGCATGTAGGATATACATTCTCTAACCAACTGAACTAAAACTTCCAAATCTGTGGGCAAAATGTCTTGTCATGTGAGAGCATCCTTTCCCATATGAGGGATTTTATAGCAGTTTTGGCCCCTGACTTTCATTATTTCAACCATGCATCCTTGTAGGCTTAGAAACACTTTGTTTAGGGTTATTGGCGACAACTCTTTGAATGAGCTGCATACTGCATGAACTAGTTGATCCACATTTAAGCATTCAGATTTAATCTGAATGTTTTGAATGACTCTAAACCAACCCAAGTCATTGACATTTGTGTCAGGAGAATTGGGTGGTTGTTGAACTAGTCTTATGTCAAAGCCATTTTCAATGGCTGCCAGCCTAAAGTCAAGATCAGTATCTTTGATATGGGGCTTTGCATTATCCTGCTGAATGAATATAAGTTTATTGGCAAAGATTGGTCATTTAGCTCTTATTGCAGGCAAAATCTATAATAAGAGCAAAATTCAGCTTTCAGACATTATTTTTAGGGTAATAACTGAATGCAGTCTGCTATAGGACAACTTTCTGTAGTAGTACATTAACTAAAATGACTCGAAACATACCTTAGTGTAGAAGAATTAAGATGCTAACTGAACTTCATACATACTAGAATTGTTACAGTAATATACGAAAAACTGAACTTTTCAATACCTTATTAATCAAACAACTTTTGATTACTTCCTTTGTTATTGATTAAATTGGCTTGGTCTCTAGAGTACCTGTCGGTCTGTTCTTTGATTTTTATTTTTTTTGCTGCAACTTGCTGAGTGAATGGGAAGATACCAATCTTCCCATCAAATAACACCTCCCCATTATTGCCTATAATAGGTCTACACACAGCGCACATAAACATAACTTTAGTTATTAACTTCTTGCTCTTACAACTTCTATGTGGTTCGGCTTCCCCCAGGGTTAGATAGAAACTGTGTGAGCTTCGAGTGATATAGAATCACTTCTCATCAATATGCACCGTATTGTACATGTTCTTGAATCTATAGATTTGTAGAACTCTACTGAACTCTAATGCTTCAAGTGAAAACCTTAGACGTCAAAACTTGATTTGGGCTGTCAAACTAGGCTTTATTGCATTCGTATGAGCTTTTTTCAACCCGTCATTGACCCATCCCCACACTATGCTCTTGCTGCAACTTATCCCCATTGCTAGTTTTCTTAGGGTCGATCTCTTACGTAGTGGAAGATTCTGAACTAATTCAACATCAATGACCACTTTCTTGGGTCTAATATTTGTGGACTTTCCATTTTGTATATGAATTACATTACCTTCTGCTTGCTGTTTTTTTGCTGCAGCCCACAACCTAGAAACTGTCATTCGGTGGCAATCGAACTTGGATGTAACTTCTGTCATTTCCCCCCGCATTGGCTTACCATTCTTGGAATTCTGCAGAAGAAATTGGACTATGGAGTTTCTTTAGCTTGTGGAGAGGTCTTTTTTCATTTTGGCAAACTAATTTTTTTGTTAAGAGCAAACTGATTTTTCTGTAGTATTTATAGAATCTGTTTTAGAGGGAAATCTGCATTCATTTGAAGCTTTATTTGAATTTGGGCAATTTTCTAGTGTTAATTTTGTAACAATTTTAAAGGGAATTTGAATTTGAAGTGATGTGATGTGATTCAGGATGAATTTGAATATTGTGGACTTTGGAATTTAGACTGCATTTAAGTATTGCAATAGTTCAATTGTTTTTGTTTCTTGTCGTGGCATTCTTTTTTCTCAACTTAGGATAAAAATATTTTATACAGCATGATCAAACTATATAATGATATGATGTCTACATACTTAAATCAACCAAAAAAGCAAAAAGTCATAATTCATTTGTGGGCCCCATTTGTACAACAAGGAAAAGTGATTAGAAAGAAGAGAGAAGTAATTAACATGAGAGAGGATCCACATATGGGTCCTACCTTTCCTAAATTACTGTGTCGAAAAGAAAGAGGACTAGTTCGGTGGGACGGATGGAGTACAATTTTTGGTTACATGTGGCTGCATCCCTTTTTAATCTTATAATTTTAAGTAGTTTTTTTTCCTCATAATTTTAAAAACGTTATTTTGGCTCTTCGATGGAGGGTCTACTTAATTCAACTAGGCACCTTTTTCCTTCGCCTACTTCACCGGTGGCTTATTGGTTATTGTGTTATCGATAACTTTACAGTATTACCAATAACACAATATTAGTCATACATAATATTTTGACAACCAAAAAAGGAACCACTTATACACTTTATCGTAAGACCAAAATTGAATGTAACCACATTATATGATAAAAAGTGAAGAGAGACCATATTATACAATCAAAATCGAAATTTTCTTGGAAATATAAGAAAAGTAAGTAGGGTGAATTATTTTACTGAGTTTCTGACCACCATGTGAGGGCTTGCATTATGTCTGCAGAGATCCAAGCAAACCTCCATACCCGAATTCCCACACCCCACAACCAAAACCCTCTGATTCATAAACTCAAAGCCCGATTTATAATCGCAAGTATGAACAACCGGCCCTCCATAGCCCGCCAAACCTTCAATCTCCGGTATAACGGGCTCCGAATTCTCCCCCGTCGCAACCACGAGAAACTTATTGAAATACAAATCAATCCGGATCTTCTGGCCCATTTTGTGAGGACCACTCAGTAGCCCACCAATTACCCGATTACACGTGTATTTTTACTGATAAATAACTTTTTAATATTAAATACATGGACCCACCAATACACGCGTGACATCTCGTGATTGGTGGGCCACTGAGTGATCTCCAAAAAATGGGACAGATGATCTTTTGCGAATACAAACAATCCTGCGTCTTCACCCTCCAAAGCCCGATGACCAAATCGGGCTCCGCTCGGACGACAGTCTGGTCGAACTTGGGCCAGATTGAGAAGTGCTTGGTGTAGAGCTCGACGTAGGCGATGAACTGCTGCTTGGAGGAGTATTTTGGGTAATTTTTCGGAAAATTAAGGAATGGGAGTTGGCTCAACTGTTTGGGGAGATGGAGTTTGAGGCGGTCGTAGGTTCGTTGCTGCCATAGGGAAGCAAGGCAGTTGCTGCGCTCCAGGATGAGGGATGCCACGCCGTTTTGGTAGAGGCATGCGGCGACGGCGAGGCCGGAGGGGCCATCGCCGACGATGATGGGGCGGTTGGAGTTTGTTGTTGGGAGTGGTTGGTCGTTGATCGAAGGCATTTAGGGAAATGGATGAGAGGGAAAAGAGATGAGAGAGAGTGTGTTGTTTGGGAATTGTAAGATTGTAGCAGAGGAAGCGTGATGGTGGGGGTGCATCTTTTAAAGGAACAATGGAGAGGGGGAAAGTAGCGAGTGAATATTGCAGTGAAGACGAATGGGGATTCATTGTGTGTTTATACTGTGTGTTTTTCTTGCCATTTTATTTTTTATTTTTTATGTTGAGATAATTCACAATTGCAACCTAAGATCCGTATGCAATAAATTTTATTTATATATATATAATAAATAAATTGTATTAGGCTAATCATGTGCAATATGTTCGATCTATTATTTTTATAGGTTTAAAACATATGTACCATGTTATCTTGTTCGTGAGATCCCAAATTGTGAATTTGTGATATTTGACTTAAATCGTCATTATTGCTAAATGGGATTCAAACATGCATCTTTAATTTTTTTTTTTTTTTTTTGGTGATATCCAGATTCGAATGGATAGTCTAAAAACTACATAAAACAGGCAAAGTGCACTAGATAATCATGTGGGACACATTTAATCTTATCATTTGGGTGTGATTTGCAGCCGGTTCAACGTTGTCTTGTTGGTCTGATTTTAATTTATGATCCTTAAACCACAAATTAGAATATCCTTAAATTAAATAGAATTAAAAAATGTATGGGCTTTAAGAAATAGGTTTAGTTCTTAATAAATATTTGGTGGAGTAGGAATGGGTACTCAAGAATCAGCCCACGAATTATAATGATTTTGAAAAGTAAGCTAGCTACGACAGTTAAGATCTTTATCTTATTTTTTGTGTTTCATTTGTTATTCAGTTAATAAAATGATGATTTTTTTTTTACAATTATATAGCTTGTTTGAATTTATTAGACCTAGTTCCGAATTAATAAAAAAATAAATATATTTACTACATTGGTAGAAAGAGAACTCTTTATATAGCCATTATAGATAACTATATATTTTTTTCAGCCACATATTTAATTATCTATCTTATATAATCGCTCTTGTATTTATTATGTTAAAATATAACTGGGCCCACACTGTTTTTGTTTTTTACTATTCCTTCAAGTTAAAAATTCGTACCCATATATATATTTTTTTCAATAAGGATTTACGATTACACAAATTAATTAGGCGATTTATAGCAACGATAATGATTAAGAAATCCAAATTTCGATAGCGATTAATTAATTGATGATTACACGATTTGATTATAATGATTAACGATTGACGATTGACGATTAACGAATGAATTAGGCGATTTGAAAATAACTATAACGATTATCTAATAAAAAAATGCATTCACCTATTAACGATATGTATTATAAATAATAATATTATAACTACTTATTAGGCCAGGAAAAAACAGACATCCTGGCCTAATCCCCCATTAAAAAAAAAGAAGAGAGATTTCATAGAATTTGGATGGATGGCTGACTGCAAGCATGGCTGGCTTCTTCCCCTCCCCCTCGTCGTCTACCTTGACCCCTACCCTCCTCAGTCGGCTACCTAGTCTCCCAATCTTGGCTTTCACTTTTTTGTCCACATCCATCTGCGAAGCCGACCACTCTTGAGGCCGACAGTTCTGAGATATCATGGACACAGGACCTCCATGCAGTAGCTTTAGGATCCATTGGCGGCCGAGTACGATATCTACCCCATCTAGGGGGACCAGGAGAAAGTCATCCACCGTCGTCTGGCCGTCAAGCTCCAAGACGACCTTCTCACAGATGGTGAGGCATTCGACGGGGGATCCTTTAGTCATGTTGATGCAGTACGGAGATGTAGGTTTCACGGGAATCCCCATGTAGGCAACCAGAGCAGCCAAAATGAGGCTTCGGCTTATCGAAGAGTCGATGAGAATGAGCACTGACAACCTGCTATTTTTCCTGTTACAGTCAAAGAAATCGGGTCAAACAAATGTTGATGATTGATAAACACAGTAACAATTTCTTCAAAGCCATGAGGGTTCCGTCGGCTTCATCCGTAGTGGGAGGGTGATATTTACACCTGATCGGTATATGTTCACTGGGGAGACGTCTGATCATCTCCCAGCAGATGAACAAGATACCGTGGATCCCTGGACTTATAACGAAGCAGTGGGAGATATAGATGCAGATTCATGGCGAATCGCCATGGACTCGGAATTTAAGTCCATAACTGATATGGATGTATACGAGATCACTGAACTACCTGAGGGCTACAAGGTTATTTGGTAATAAGTGGGTATACAAGAGAAAGAGAGGATCGAATGGAGAGATCATGACATTTAAGGTTAGGCTAGTGGCGAAGGGTTTTACCCAGAAAGAAGGTATCGATTATGAAGAGACCTTCTCGCCTGTAGCAATGATCAAGTCCATTCGGATTCACCTTGCATAGCAGCTCGCATGAACATAGAAATTTGGCAAATGGATGTCAAAACCGCATTCCTAAACGGTCACCTTGAAAAAGGAAAAGACATCTACATGAAACAGCCAGAAGGTTATGTGAAGGATGGCGAAGAGCATCTAGTTTGGAAGCTTAAGAAGTCCATTTATGGACTTAAACAAGCTTCCCGGTTATGGCACCAACGTTTTGACGAGGTGGTCAAATCCTATGGTTTTGTATCTTGTCCTAACAAGGTGTGCGTGTACCGTATCTGTGTTAACAGATCAGTGGTGTTTCTTGCACTTTACGTAGATGACATCCTTCTCATTGGCAACAATGTTGAAGTGTTATCAGATGTAAAGACGTGGTTATCCGAACAGTTTCAAATGAAGGACTTAGTTGAAGTTGCTTACATCCTTGGGATCAAGGTTACCCGAGATCGCCAGAAAAGGATGTTAAGCTTCTCACAAGCATCCTACAAAATGCCAAGAGAGGTTCAGTACCTTTTAGACATGACATTTTTCTATCCAAGAATCAATTCCCTAAAATGCTTGAAGAGATAAAAAGTATGAGGCTAATATCATATGCTTCCGCTGCCGGTAGTCTCATGTATGCAATGCTTTGTACGAGACCAGATATCTCATTTGTTGTAGACATGGTCTCAAGATATCAGTCTAACCCTGAAAAGGAGCACTGGAATGCGGTCAAGCATATTCTCAAGTACCTTAAACAGACTCGAGATTATAGGCTTGTTAGCCAGTCAGACAGTCTAGTACCTTTGGGTTATACAGACTCGAATTTCCAGGCTGAAAGAGACGAGAAGAAGTCTACCTTGGGTTATGTGTTTACCTTGGGAGGTGGAGTCATCTCATGGAGGACTGCAAAGCAGAAATGCATTGCGGACTCAACCATGGAAGCAGAGTATGTGGCTGGTTCAGAAGCTTCGAAAGAGGCAGTTTAGCTCAAGAATCTCCTCCTGGATCTTGATATTGTTCTGAATTTGCCTAAGACTATCACAATTTATTGTGATAACTCGGGTGCAGTGGCAAATTCAAAGGAACCCAGATCTCACAAGGCGTCTAAACACATAGATAGAAAGTACCACATTATACAAGAATTCGTAAATCGAGGAGACATGGTGATTGATAAAATTGGAAGTGAAGATAACCTAGTTGATCCTTTCACGAAGAGCTTACCACTCCCGGCTTACGAGAAGCATGCGTGGCTTAGGAGTGGTAGAGATGCCCTCCACTTAGGACTGCATAAACTTTTGTATAAGTGGGAGAAGATGCGGTGATAGATAGGATACACAGCTGAGTACTAGTTTGTATCAGAACTGACACATTGTATGCTAAAAGTTTGCTTTAGTATAAGGGGGAGAATTGTTGGGATTTTGTAGACTGGAAGCAGTTTTTAAGTTTATATACAATGTGTTTTGTCCTTACCATTATTTTATTCTCCTATCTGATAAATATATATTTTTGCACATGTAATCCTTTATCTTGTATAAAAGTTAGATTTGTGTAGTATGTCGGGTATCACAGAAGACTACACAAATTGGTTGAATTGATAAAATATAAACAGCTATCACAGCTGAGACAACTTAAGGATAGGTTGTCGTTTTAGGCTTCAGTTTAGATAAGAAGTAGTTTGTCTTGGCTGCTTGTCTTTACTGGCACACTTAAGGTGGCTATTGATGGATCATAGTGAGATGTGTTCTCCTGACTGACCTTAGTGGAGAACCAAAATCTCGGTGACTTAGCTAGTCTTAAGCATGGTAAGACTTCAGCTGAGCACATTTGACTATCTATCACTTTGACCTATTATAGTGAACGTCATCGCGACCGGATCTACATATCTTGGGGTTTAGTAGTTATTTGTGGCTCAGGCTGGTTGTTTGGAACTCGTAAGGATTAACACTCTAAACTCGACCGGTTGATTAAGTTCAGGTGTGTTAATAAAGTCGAATGGTACTACTCAAGAACATAATAAACTGTTAATTAATTTAAGATGTCAGTGAGCTTAATTAATTAACGGATATTTATATCTTATATACGGGGATTGATTAAGTCTAAAATACAAGCCCTTGCTCAATTTGAGATAAAGGGGTAAGTCAGCATGGATTCTCTAGTGGAATGAATCTGTGTTTATTAATTAATTTTGCTCTGGATTGAGCATAGATAATTAATAATTTGAGGCCCTTTTTTGTATTAGATCTCTGATCTGGCCCAATTAGTTGTATAGTTATTTATTGTCTCTCAGAAATCATTATTAATATATTAATGTATTTTTATATTATTTAATAATGTTATTTATCTGGAATTAATTGACTGAGCCAATTAATTGATAAATATTAGTAGTACAATAGATTAATTAATTATATTATGGACTAATTATGTAGAAGCCAATTAGGATATAATTAAATAAATGGGCTAGAGATATTAATATAATATTGGCTCTTGAAGCCTATATATATTAGTATTTTGCTTGAAGCCTATACATATTAGTATTATGTTCATAATCAGAACAGACATTCATATTCTCATACACGTTTATACACGTTTGAGAGAGACATAAATCTTAAATTTCTTTAGTTCTCTGACCACCCAAAGGGGGAAAAAAGCCGGAACACAGATCAGAAGATCTGAACAGGAGCAACAATCAAAGCGACTACAACATACGTAGAGGAAGGTGCAATTCCTCTCCCATTATTTTTCCTTCAATTCCCTCCATGAATCCCTGGCCTCTGCTTCAGCCTCCCAGTTTATAATAATCTTGGTCATCCTATGTCTACTGCCACCATATATTCAGATACTCCTTCCGTCCCAAAATTTTTGTCCAATTTGTTTTTTGTACGATTTTTAAGGAGAGTTGTTAGTTGTGTGTAGATTGGTATAAAGTTGTGGGTCCCACAAAAAAGTTGTGTGTAATAATTTACTAAAAAAGGAAAGTGGACAAGAATTTTAGGATAATCAAAAATGGAATAGCGGACAAGAATTTTGGGACGGAGGGAGTAGTAACTTAGTAATAGCCCTTGCTGGAACCTATCAATCACCAATGAACGAAACGGATATGACTGTCATTTTAGCTATATTAAATAAACTCTCTATTATATACCTACCAAGTTATGGAGAATTATAATCCACAACAATTTAATCCAACAATTGTGGAGAAGAATGCTCGTAATTCTTCTCATAAAATTATAATCCATGGCAATTTAAAAAGGTTAAATGAGGGCAAATTGACCGTTAGAGAGTCATTCTTCTCAACAAAATATACTAGATGTAAATTTCAATTTCTCGACCATCAAATAGTACAAAAGAAATCTTCATAAAACCACATTCCCAATCACCAAAATTAGAATTTAGAAAATGAACGTTTGAAATCTACTTAATCTAACAGTATAAATCTAGATCTTCAACTATCATATATGGTGCAAAGGATCTTCTGTCCCATTTTTTTGTGTCTCATTTGTATCCTATTGTCATTTTTAACTATAAGCAGTTAGGTGCTTACGATTTGAATTTTAGAGTTATCGTAAAGACTCTGAGCTTCTGATTAAAAATGACGATGAAACATGAAATGGGACACAACAAAGTGAGATAGAGGATCCGAACTGCATATATAGTTCTATACATTTCTACAATAATCTTAAACAATTCTAAAAGGTTATAGTCATATTTAGATTCATAAACATCTTTGATGAGTTGGTGTTGTAGCAACTTATCTAGCTATTTTAACATTAATTTATGTATTTTTTTCTTTACTTTTGTTTCATTTTTACTTTTTTGTGCTTTATTCCTTATTTGGTCCATATCAATTTTTTTTCATTAACAAAAATTATGTTGAGATTAATCCGGAAAATTATAAATTTCGCCAATTAATCCTACAAAAATTTAGTGAAAAAAATTCTCTAAAATAATTTTACCTTAAGGACTTTGGAGTAGTCCTCAATTAAATTTAGGATAACGATATAAGCAAAATTGGTCATTCGGGAATTGTATACCGAAACTCTCCAATTTTATATTTTAATATTACTTTTAAAAAATTTGTGGATTAAATTTTAATTGATAGAAAATTAACATGATTGATTTGACCAAATTCTAATATTCTAAAAATTAATTTGCTCAATAAACAATAATTTAAGACTGATTTGACCAGAATTCGTACTTTTTGAGACATTTAGATAAATTTGCCCCCATCAAAACTAATTAAAGGTCATGTTGTGGGGGAAAGTTATAACGATTATATTGAACCACAAAACGTTGTCGTATAAGTTTTCATCCCCAATTTTCCAATCTCTTCTACTGCTTCTCAAAATCTCATCGGCGCTGCTTTCCCGCACTGTAAAAATCTGTCTCTAAAGTTAGAGTTGCAATCACATATTTATTTACCGGTTCTTCGATTCAACTTGATCATTGATTCCATAATTGCAGATAGATAGGAGTGATTGAACAGAAATTAGGTTAAGTAGAGATGGGGAGTGCAGGGAGAGAAGTGTCGATTTCTCTTGACGGTGTGAGGGACAAGAATTTGATGCAACTGAAAAAACTAAACATCGCGCTCTTCCCAGTTCGCTACAACGATAAATACTACGCAGATGCTATCGCATCCGGTGAATTTACTAAATTAGGTCCGTGCACTACCAGGGCTCTTATCGTTCTCTTTTTGGAAAATTTTATTGCTTTTCTAATTGTTCTTTTATTTGTTGTTATTTCTTGAGTAGTATTGAGAATTATAGGATTTCTGATGTGAGGGTGAAATTGGGGAAGTAGATTGAGCATTTCATTTGATGGGGTGATATTTAATTAATAATCATTTTCGACTCTGCTGAAGAATTTGGTTTAGTTGTTTCAGTTTTGGCTAGATCGTTAGGCTTATTAATGGAATAGCAGCCTTTTTATTTATCTCAGTGTGTTATTTTCTTGTTGGAATTGCAGCGTGTGCGTGTGTTGTTTGTATTCTTTATTCTTGCTTTATGTTGAAGTTTAAACCATAACAATTAAAACAACTTAAGTAGGTAAATCTGATCATTGTCACTTGGATATGTTTTTACTTCGAGTTATGGATGGGATATATAAAAATGATCTGCATCATGCTTTGATAAGATCAAACAATTTTGAGCTTATTGAATCACGTAATCATTCAAATACTCAATCTTATCAATCTCATGTAGTATTATAAATCCAACTTATCACTTAAAGTAAATGCATCCTTAGTGAATAAAATTTGAAGAATGTGATAAATCTGGGTGCCCTTGTAGTTGGAAGACGTGTTTATGTTTCACTATAATATCTCTGCTTGGTTAAGAAATCATGAAACAGTAACATCTGCATAAACCGATGTGCTTATGTGAAAGGATAATGTATGCCAGTGAATTATTGTTGACGATAGCATGATCTACAAGAAACCGGAAGTCCTTTCTTCACCATGCTATATTTATCATAGTGAGTGGTTATCAATGCATATCTTAACTTGGATACTTAAACTTTTCAGCCTACTACTGTGACATTTGTGTTGGATCTATTGTGTGCCGTCTTGAGAAGAAGGAAAATGGCGGTGTTCGTGTATACATAATGACATTGGGTGTTTTGGCTCCATACCGTGGCTTAGGCATTGGTAAGTCAGTTTGTCAAACTTTTATCTTCCCTTGGAACTTTTTAAGAACAATAAAGATGTTCAAATTGAATAGCAAATTGATGAACTATCAAAAAGGTCATGATGATTTCCAGTAGATATGATTTTTTCTGATAAGTTCCCAGGTTGGACTAATAATCGATTTGATATAATAGTGATTTTGACTGCTCGATATGTTTACTGCCTTGTTTTTAACTGTAACTGGTGTATCCAAATGTTGTTACTTCTCTCTACTTTAGTGAAGAATTATTTTATTTGGATAATTCTTGCAGTGAAACTAATAATCCATTTCTTGGATGTGGTGTAGGTACAAAGCTGTTGAATCACACTCTTGATCTTTGCACGAAGCAGAACATCGGTGAAGTCTACTTGCACGTGCAGACAAACAACGATGAAGCCATCAAGTTCTACAGGAAATTTGGATTTGAAATCACAGATACGATCCACAACTATTATACAAATATCACACCACCGGATTGCTACATCGTCACTAAGTTCATCACTCAACCCCAACCAAAGAAATGATACATTCAAGAGAGTATTTTGAACATTTAACCAGTTTTGGGATCTGAAGACTGTTGTGTTATCATTCATTGTTCACGGTAATGATCATGTTGAGTCAAAAGGAGTTACATTTATGTTTCTAGAGTGTGCGAGGTCTATTATCTTGCCTGAAATTTCACTGTACAACAACAAAGTTGCTGTTCTTTCTACAGATTTTCCAACTTATGTCAGAATTGTGTCTGCTAGATGGCATATTCTGCTTCCAGTTTATGCATTGTTGAATCTTAATTCAGTTACTAGCAAAATACATGAAAAAAGTTGATAATAAACCATTCTTGTCTAATATCCAGCAACAACTGCAGATGAACTGTGCACAGACTAAGCCTAATATCTTAAAAAAGGCAAAAAGTGCAAATTAACAATAACATAAGGAAGCATAGCAATGTTTACTCCTTGGAAGATTTGTTGATCAGGGACTTGTGGATGTGTGGGATCACTCCTCCACCAGCTATGGTTCCTTTGATGAGAGTATCGAGTTCCTCATCACCGCGTATGGCCAGCTGCAGATGGCGGGGCGTGATACGTTTCACTTTGAGATCCTTACTGGCGTTTCCAGCCAACTCCAACACTTCTGCAGTTAGGTACTCTAGAATGGCTGCAGAGTAGACTGCAGCTGTTGCACCCACTCTTCCGTGCGCAGTTGCTCGCTCCTTCAGAAGCCGGTGAATACGCCCAACTGGGAACTGGAGGAGAAAGTAGAGTTGTAAGAATCGCGTTGGATGTAAGTTACAAACTCTAATGGCACATCATAGAAAAACCTACTGATTAAATTGCTAGACTCATGTTTGGAAGCATAATCTTAGGCCAGGGATTCAACAAATTCGGTCACAAACATTGTTAACAATTTTTTACGCAAGATCCGAGCCACAATTTCATCTTCAAGCTCAAAAAGTTCTTTGACGAAAGCTCAAAGAATTGCATGGCAAACCTTAGCCTAATACCTCAACACAAACTGCCAAATCTAAAACAAACTCAGTCCAAATATGAGAGTGGGGGATCTTTGCTTACCATAAAATATCAAGATCCCATTCAATTGCCTACCAAAACTGCTGTAATATAAAGTTTGCAAATTGCATGAACTCGATCAAGTTGCATTCTAGATTATGTAGCTTCATGAACGTCCTTAGAATAAGCGATGTTACCTTTTACTTTAACATTACTATACTTGTATAAATTACTTCTACAAACAGACATATCCTACTATATTTCTGAAGAGAAACAAGACAAGAAAAAACATTTTAAGTCCAGTTTTATTACTTGTGTAATTACTACTAAATTGAACATGTGAATGATATGAGAAATTCTCAATACCCTGATTACTCTTCATACACAAGCTGTTGTAATTCCTATCATCTATGTTATGGGCCTTCTGGGCAACTTTTTTCCTCTCTCTCATATGTTGGTGGTGGAATAATTCAATTTAAACATCTAAATATCCATCAATGATCGAGCTCTTCTCCTACTAGCAAGATTTATGCTTCCTTTCTTCACAAAAACTTCTGAATAAAAAAGTCAAGCAAATTACCACACAAAAACCTCATCAAACCGGAAAAAATATAAAATTCCACGCGCAGTGCAGAACTATTGAACGAAGAAGAGGCCCATAAGAAAAAAACTTCAAAAATCCCAAAACTAAAATGGAGGCTAGAAAAGCCCACAGCCCACAAAATGCAAAACACGCAGTCAACAATAGAAATTACAACTTCACATAAAATCGGTGAAACGGAGCTCGGAAATCGAAGAGATCGGTGAAATTGAAGGGTAAAAAGATGGAAGTGAGAAGGAAACCTGAAGCCCTGCGCGAGATGAGCGAGAAGTCGGCTTCTTCTTGTCCTTATCTTTGTCCTTCGACGCTGGGGTTTTCCCCGTCAACAAACCCTTCGCCCCTTTCCCCGACATTCTTCTCCGATCCAAACAAGCTCTTAAGATTTCCCAAACTTGAGAATTTCGCAAGTCTCTTTCTCTCTCCCTCTCTCTCTCAAAAATAGACTTCCGATGGAATTTTGAAGGAAGTACAGCTTCATTGCATTCTACCCCTGATAAATGGGTTATTCTAATTTCTGTCCGAATAATTTATTGAAATTACATCAAACTCCACTATTCAATACAATAGGCGGTGCCGCCGAATTATGAAATAATGCAAGGGCCTATGAGAAAATAAGAGTTATAGAATCCCAAAGTTTGGTTAAAAAGAAGAAAGTGACAAATTTATTTTATTTTTTATCATCAACATATTGTTAGACTCAATCAAAGGCCCATATTCTCTTCATCATTTGCATTCTGCCCACTTCAGCATCACTATTTCAACAAATCCTCCCCTTGTCATTTAGCTCTGCCTAGTTCCCTTCATATTCAATTACGCTGTAAAAAGTTGGCCCTTCACAAAGTCATTCTTGCTCTAGAAATTTATGGTGGAATTTTATTCCGATCGTCTAATCTATCCAGAAAGTCCTTCTTGAATTTGATTGTGTAGGGTGCAAAATCGCCATGGCTGCTGCTTCTTGTCAAAACCCTTTTAGGATTAGTGCGAATCTAAATAGGAGTTCGAGGTTTTTGTCCCCGAAACTGGAATTCTCAGTTGTTAATCTCCCTTCTAATGTGCAGTTTTCAAGACTCAATTTTGACCGAAGTTTGACGTGTAAGGTGAATTCTTGTTTTTCGATCAAGTATTTGTAGATATAGATATTTTTGCTCATGAATGGATCAAATAGTGCTGCTTAGGATGATATAGTTTGTTGACTTTTTATGCTGTAAAGTATCTTAATTTTGTACTCCCTATCCGTGTCTCTAGTTCCCTTTTCGGCACGGTTATTAAGAAAATAATGTTTTATGGTATGTTTATTTGATTTTTAAGTGGTATTTTTATTTTTTTTAGAAATGAGACATTTATAATGGGATAACCAAAAAAAGAAAAATGGGACACTATTAATGGACTGAGGGAGTATGTTTCATATCTCTGAGTTTTCTATATGGGCAGATTTTCTTTTATTTCCTTCTTGTTTTTTAGGAGTTGATGATTCAGAAAGCAAAGAATATGAACTGCTGATTTTTTATTTTTTTTACTTTTTTTTTTGGTTTTCTTGTGGTAGTTTATTTTAGTCTGTACATGATGAATGTATGGAGGTCTTAGATCGAAAAGAAGCTTTCTATCTAGCCGAATTTTCATAAATTATGAAGAGAGCAGACATAGGAATTTCAGATAATGGTGATAAAATTTATGATGAATCAATGTTGATGGGCGTAAAAACAGTCATGTTTTACTATCAGCAGTGCAATTACTTGATTGAGTAGCTAGTACAAGATATTGTACTTGTGGAGCATGATGTTAAATAATGCAGAATGAGTTAATATTATAAGCTTGTTATATGTTGTATTTCCTTTGTATTAATGACTCGCCAAACTTTTCTACCCGTAAATCGTTGTTTTACTTTTATTTAGAAAAGAGATTATGTGGGGGTCGGGTCTTGATAACTTTTCTGGTCCTACTTTTTCTTTGAGCTTCTACGCGGCTGCGTTTCCTTACAGATTCAATGATGTTAATGAACTTGATTTGTATTGCATGTAATGTTTCTTGAGCTATTCCATGACTAATGTAGGAACACCATATCAGCATATGTGACTCTTCTTATTTGCGTACTCATTCAAGAAATATTGTCTTGAAAACATTAGTTGATGTAGGAATATGGTGGTGTACAATGTTCAACAAACGCTGATGGTTCAGTGAATGAGGAAGTGTTGACTCCAATTCTAGATATGGTTGACAATCCCATGCATTTGAAAAACCTAACTTTGAAGGTGTTGTCCAGCTTTATGATATATTATACTTTTATACTACTGTTAGCTATTGGATTTTGTGGCTTGAGCTGGTATTTCTCAGCTAAAATTAGCAACTGTGTAGGAGCTGAAGCAACTTGCTGATGATATTAGGACAGAATTATCCATCAAGTCGAAAGCTAATAAATCTTTTCAACCCAGTTTGTCGGTGGTAGAACTAACAGTCGCTATTCATCACGTGTTTCATGCTCCAGTGGACAAGATTCTCTGGGATATGGAAGACCAAGTAAGAGTCATATTCTACATGTCTATTAGTTAGTTTTAGCGGTGAATTGTTTGATGATGCACGTGTTACTTGTGATGGAGATCAAGCAAATTCTGTGCCTACATTGTGCTTACCGTAATTTATCACAGAGCTCCATTCACTCCGATATTTATTGACTTGAACAGACATATCCTCACAAGCTTCTCACAGGGAGAAGGTCCCTTATGAATAAATCAGGGCAGCTTGGCGGCCTTTCAAGCTATGCATGTCGTAATGAGTATGACCCGTTTGCAGCTGGGCATGGATGTAGCAGCATATCTTCCGCACTTGGTAATTTAGTCAACATCACCTTCATTTTCGGTAGCTTTTAGATGTATGATAATGGATTTCATTGCTATGATGTTAATTCCAATTGGTTTTTATCCAGGAATGGCTGTTGCACGAGATTTTAAAGGAAAAAGAGATCGTATAGTCACAGTTATCAGCAACGAAACAACCATGGCTGGCCAGGTTTATGAAGCTATGAGCAATGCAGATTATTTGTATTCAAATATGATAGTGATATTAAATGATCGTCATCACTCCTTAAACCGAAAGCTTGACCAATCCCCTAAGGCCTCAATTAATGCTTTATCGAGTACTTTGAGCAAGCTGCACACCAGTCAACTTTTCCGTAAATTTAGAGAACTTGCTCAGGTATTCATGATCATCTCTTCCGTAAAAAATCAGAATACATGCTGGATGGGATTTACCTTTTGGATTTTAATAAATTGGTGGTTATTTCAGGTTGCTATTAAGAGATTTGGTCATGGGATGCACGAGTGGGCTGCCAAAATCGACGAGTATGCGCGTGGCATGGTGGGTCCCCCAGGCTCAACTCTCTTCGAGGAGCTTGGGCTGTATTATATCGGCCCTGTAGACGGACATAACATTGAAGACCTAATTTGCGTTTTGCATGAAGTGGCATCGTTGGATTCAATGGGACCGTTTCTTGTTCATGTCATAACGAAGGAAGATCATCAAATGAAGATAACAACATCAGTAAAGCATCGGAAGAATCTCATGAAGGTTTGCTCCAATTCTCCTCTTTTTTTCTTTTTCTTGTAATAATAGGTCGGTTTATGTGATTCTTGTTCTAATGATGCTGACAATCAGGTTCCTTTACTGGTGAATCATTGACCATCAAGTCTCGGCCTCAAACGTACAGTGACCATTTTGTAGAGGCTTTAATCAGAGAGTCGGAGATAGATGAAGATATCGTCGTGGTCCATGCAGGGATGGGGATGGAGTCATCATTTCAATCATTTAAAACTAAATTGTGTGACCGATTCTTCGATGTTGGTATGGCCGAGCAGCATGCGGTGACTTTTTCAGCCGGGCTGTATTGTGGAGGATTGAAGCCTTTTTGTATAATCCCTGCATCATTCCTACGAGCATACGATCAGGTAGTTCACGATGTAGATAGGCGGAAGATTCCTCTGCGTTTTGCCATTACAAGTGCAGGATTAGTCGGGTCCGATGGTGCCACACACTCAGGAGCATTCGATATAACATTCATGTCGTGCCTGCCTAACATGATCGCGATGGCACCATCCGATGAGATTGAGCTTGCTCGTATGGTGACTACTGCAGTGGACATTGAGGACAGGCCCATTTGCTTTCGCTACCCGAGAGGTGCCATTGCTAATACGGATCCGAGCTTGCATCTCAGAGACCCGATCGAGGTAATTTTCTTGCCACGATTATTGGTGACTCTTATTGCCTCGTATTTATCGCATGGTTTACATTTGTTATAGCTATGATGGTATGTGATTAGATTGGTAAAGGGAGAGTGCTTGTAGAAGGTAAAGATATTGCTCTGCTGGGGTTTGGGTCCATGGTGCAAAACTGCCTTGCGGCACATTCTATTCTTTCAAGACTCGGAATTGATGTCACGGTTGCCGATGCAAGATTTTGCAAGCCACTGGACATAAAGCTTGTGAGAATGTTGTGCAAGAATCATAAGTTCTTGATAACAGTTGAGGAGGGTTCTATTGGAGGATTTGGAGCTCATGTGGCTCAATTCATTTCTCTTGATGGCCTTCTTGACGCTGGAATTAAGGTAAATCTTGTTAGTAGGGTGAGTGAAGATGCAATTTCCGGGGTGCCAATTCTGTAATTTAGTGCGTGGTAGCAAGTTTTCTAAAAATATAAAGAAAAATCGGATCAATTGCGTAACTTAGGAAGACGATGGAACCTTGACGCCCCCTTAAATCTGTCTCTACTTGTTATGTTAGTTAGGTATTAGGTGCATATGGTTAGTAGCAGATTCAAGATTTATATTTTGGGGGGGTTAAATTTAGAATTTAAGTCTAGTGGTGTGAATATATAATTTCGGAACGTCAAAATAAAAAACTATTAAAAAAATAAAATCATAGGTTCAAAATTTCGTGTATATTTAGATTTTGGGTGCCGACAAATCCGTACATAAGGAAGGAGAGCTCGTTCTGCGCGTTCCGTATATATATGTAACTGATGTGCTCGTGTTGCAGTGGCGGCCGATTACGCTGCCGGACAACTACATCAAGGGTGCGCTGCCGAAAGATCAGCTTGCGGCGGCGGGGCTGACTGGGAACCACATTGCTGCGACGGCGTTGAATCTGCTCGGCCGCACTCGCGATGCTCTTCTCTTGATGTGCTAGTCTCTCGTGTGTTAACAAAATGTACATCAATTTCTACTACTAGTATATACTAGTCCCTTGTAAGTTGTAAAAGTATACAAATTATTGCTAACAAAGATGCAGTAGATGCATTGATAGAGAAATAAATGTCTTTTTTACTAGAGAAGAGAAATCTGTAATTGCTAGTTGAAAATATATACTCCATCTTTCACTAATCATGTTTTATTTTCTATTTTGAGTGTCTTACTAAACAAGTCTCATTTCATAAATAAAAAGAAATTAGTGGACCACAATCACTCTAAATAAATAGATTTCACCATTTTATACTTTTACACCATATTTTTTCTTTTCCATCCATTTTTCTAAATTTTTGTACCAAAAAACAATGAAACCTGATTAGTGAAATGGAGGGAGTACCATTGGGTCGGATTTAAAGGGACGCGTGGGGCTACTAGTGAGGGAATTTTGTAATTGCTCTTCAAATGTGTACTTTTTTTTTCGTAATGAACATTATATTTGTAGGTATTATGGTGTTCTTACGCACATATCAAAAAGACAATTTGAGAGTCGGATTTAAGGGATACATGTGGCTTCAATCCAATTGTGAATTTTATCATTTCAGATTAAACTTTTTTATATTTACTTTTTAAAAATTTGTCTCCCCACTATAAATTTGCTACTTCACTTTCCTAAATTTACAAATTGCTATTTTGGTCTCCTTAATTTTATATTTCGAATCTGCCTTAAACATATTAATAATCTCTGACAAGTTCATACAAGGGGAACGTCTCTAAGCCAAATTTTGTGCTTAATTAACGTTGTACAATTTTCAAATTCTGCGTCTTTGACAAACTATTGTAAAAGAGGAAAAACAATAATCACTTTTTTTTATTGATTTGAGGAAAAACAATAGTAATAACTTTCCTTTTGTATTTTTGGGAAAAAATAATATCTTTCTTTTCCTATTTGAGTAAAATAATAATAATAATAATAATATTAATAATAATCACTTTCATTTGAATAAGCTTTGTTGTGTTTGGATTGTTTAATAGCTATATAGTTAGATAATTAATTTCATATTGAAAAATTATATTTCTGATTCTACTAGTACTATTTAGTTGCGATTTTTTGAGCAAGAAATAAGAAAATTCAAGTCAATTTTTTTTAAAAAATTTTCCATGAAGTGCAAGAATATGTGTACTGCTGTAAGTTTTTGGGAAAATATTAGAGACAAATCAGATTAAAAGTGTGATATTTTAAAGGTATAGATTTTATAAAAATAAAATGCGATTCAGGTTAAACATAATTCAATTGGAAATTAGAATTGACCGAGCAATTTTATGTAGGTTTTTGGCACAAAACTACGGCCGCTTTTCAGGATTAAAGAAATAAAATAAAGAAACTTTTGTTCTTCTGCATGCGTTCTTTTGTTTCTCTATCTGTACTCGCTCTCTCTCTAAACTTCCACTGCATTCCTCTTGAATAGAAAAAAATAGGAAGAAGAGAAGACGAAACTCACAGACAGCAAATTAATATAGAGAGGGAAAGAGGTGAAGATTTCCGTGTGTGTTCATCTGCAGGCGGCGGCGTTCGTCGGAAAAGGAATCTGAATGACGCGGCTCCTCTTTTTTTCATCGTATCGTTGTAGTATAAGATCTTGAGATTGAGATCGAGCGCAGTTCCAAGGTTCATCTCTTCCTCTTCTGATTCACGTTGTTAATTGTAATGGGCTTTATTTGCATGTTTATCATTAAACAATTTGGGGAAAAGTTGTTAGTAGCTGGATTGATGCTCATGATATTGACTTAGAAATCGGAGATAAACATGAAGTTTAGGATAATTCCACACTTATTTATACTTGTGAAGTAGGTTGAGGAACCTAGCTAGTGTGACCACAAATGTATGTAGGTCCTTATTTTTTAAACCTTGAATTGATAAATTCACTTGGAGTTGTGCTTTCTAGAATTATTTCTCTAATATACTTAAATCATCTTATGTGGTAGAAGCATATTAGTTAATCCTATGATCTTTATGTATAAATGCATTCATTAATCTGATTACTAGTGTACATTGCTAGCCAGTGAAATGGAAAGCCTGAGAACTCCTTTCAAAGGAGTTATCAATGATCTTAAAGGAAGACTTGCATGCTACAAAAAGGATTGGCTTGATTCATGTAGTTCCGGCCCAAGGTACATCCTTCTCTACTTTCTTATCGAAGAACTCAGTTTCTAAAACTTGAATTTGAATGTTAATTTTTGCATTCACCATTCAGGATTTTGGCTCCATCAGCATACATTTTCTTTGCTTCTGCTCTTCCTGTAGTCGCCTTTGGCGAGCAACTGAGCCGGGCAACAGGTCATTCTTTACTCTCACCCTTTACGAAACAATGAAGTTAAGCATGACTTGCTAATGTCATTGAAAAATTTATGTTGTTTATGATAGGCGGGAGCTTGAGCACTGCTGAGACACTCATATCCACTGCAATCTGCGGGGTCATCCACTCGGTTTTCGGTGGACAGCCATTGCTAATTCTTGGAGTTGCAGAACCAACCATTATTACGTACTCATACTTGTATAGTTTTGCCAAGAGCAAACTAGGGAAAGAACTATTTTTAGCTTGGGCCGCGTGGTAAGGATCCCGTTTCTTGGTCTTGTACGGATTATCTGAACTTCGGGGTTGCTTAATCTGTACCTTTTATGCTACAGGGTGTGTGTGTGGACTGCTTTGATGCTATTTCTTCTTGCTATTTTCAATGCTTGCACGATCATTACTCGGTTTACAAGGGTGGCTGGGGAGCTCTTTGGCATGCTGATATCTGTTCTTTTCCTGCAAGAGGCCATTAAGGTACTATGTTTTATCTCAACCTCATGTTAGAATAAATGACTCTCTAACTTGTAGTCGAATCACAGGGAGTGCTGAGTGAGTTTCACGTGCCAGAAGGTGAAAATGCTAAAGACGAAGAATCCCAGTTTGAATGGCTTTATGTTAATGGACTACTCTCAGATATATTTGTGTTTGGCGTGCTTATCACGTGCCTAAAGACCCGGGATGCAAGGTCGTGGCGTTATGGCACAGGTAATGTCTGGTTTAACCTAAGTGCAGTCTTAGTTAACATTGTTTATGAGTTTTAATGTTTTGTACAATTCATGCAGGCATGTTTAGGAGTTTCATTGCAGACTATGGTGTTCCTGTGATGGTCGTGCTGTGGACTGCATTGTCTTACAGTGTACCAAGCCGAGTTCCTCATGGAGTTCCGAGAAGGCTCATTGGTGCTCTTCCTTGGGAATCAGAATCTTTGCACCATTGGACAGTCATCATGGTACTAATGATCTAATCATACAACAAAGTTTGTTGAATCCCACAATTAATTTGTGCATTTATTTTTATTGTTAGAAATATACAACTCATTTGTATGCTTATCATTAATAATTTGAGAAAAAAGTTATTGATGATAAATTTTGTTCCCGACTTTTTCTTGTTAGTTTTGTTTCTATAATTCCGCACCTCCACATGGAAATCCCCTTTATATTTGTGAAATAGGCTAAATTAGTAGCTTATATTGCATCTTTCAAACTCCATTTCAAGAATCTTTTGTGATCGAGAATCTTTTGCAGGACATGGGAAAGGTATCAGTAGTCTATATCATTGCTGCATTAGTACCGGCATTGATGGTTGCAGGTCTGTACTTCTTCGACCACAGCGTGGCTTCACAAATGGCCCAACCAAAGGAATTCAATTTGCAGAACCCTTCTGCTTACCATTATGACATCCTTTTGCTAGGTTTCATGGTTAGAATCTCACTTGTCTTAACCAGCATTCTTTGCCTTAGGCATATCGTTAGAATGTTTCTGTAATGCAGACTTTGCTTTGTGGCTTGCTTGGGCTTCCTCCTTCAAATGGTGTACTTCCACAATCTCCAATGCATACTAGGAGCCTTGCAGTACTTAAGAGGCAGGTGGGAAGCTTTATACGCGTGGGAAAATACATATCGTGACTTCATGATCAGAACCCGGAAGTAAAATGGTTTAATTTTCATCTGCAGGCTATGCAGAAGAAAATGGTGAAGCGGGCCAAGGAGGGGATGAGACAAAATGCAAGCCAGTCAGATATATATGGAAGGATGCATGCTGTGTTTATTGAGATGGAGAGCACTCCTCCTGTAAGTTGTAACTTTCTTTCCCTCCCTCTCTCTCTCTCTCTCTCTCCTGAAGCAAGCAGTGTTGAAACATGATGACGAAGGTGATGAGGAGAAATTCGATCCTGAGAAGTGTGTTGATCTCCACTTGCCAATCCGAGTCAACGAGCAACGCCTCAGCAACTTGCTGCAATCCGTACTCGTGGGGGTGGCCGTGTGTGCTATGCCCGTGATCAAGATGATCCCGACCTCCGTCCTTTGGGGCTACTTCGCCTACATGGCCATCGAAAGCCTACCAGGCAACCAGTTCTGGGAGAGGCTTCTGCTGCTGTTGGTACCAGCACGTCGTCGTTTCAAGTAAGCCTAAGTGAAGAAAGTTGTAAGAAAGAAAGAGGTTAGAAAGAGAGTGGATTTTATATATTGTTTGGTATGAACTGAAACCATGTTTCTCTCTTTCTCTGCAGAGTTATTGAAGAGTCCCACGCCTCATTCGTGGAGTCGGTCCCATTCAAGTACACGGCGCTGTTTACGCTCTTCCAGCTCGCGTATTTTCTCGTCTGCTTCGGCATCACATGGATACCTATTGCTGGGATATTGTTTCCACTCCCATTCTTCCTTCTTATAAGCATAAGGGAGCACCTGTTGCCAAAGATATTTCCTCCTTTCTATCTGCAGGAGTTGGATGCTGCTGAGTATGAAGAAGTTGTGGGGCATTCGTTTATGGGGTCCCACAGTCTACCACGCGAGGTATGTCGTCTACCACGTTTTCTAACTCATCGTTCCGTGGTATTGATCATGGTTTTGGCAGCAGGATGGAGAGTCATCTGATGAAGTCTTCTTACCTGATGTGTCCTCTGGTGAACTGTTGGATGAGATGATAACGAACCGTGGTGAAATACGGCACCGTTCCATGAACTTCAACAGCCGGCATAATGAGGGCTCCAGGAGCTTCAACAACCGGCATAATGAGGTAATTAGTCATGACTTCACATAAATAAGTTTATCAAGAACAAAACTCTCTTTTGACAAATGCAAACTTCTTCATGACCACCATGGCCGTTAGGGGTGTCGGTCGGTACGGGATCGGGATCCCGATCCCGAAATTTCGGGATCCCGATCCCAAAATTAGGCAAAATCCGATCCCAATACCGATCCCATAGTGGTATTGGGATATCGGTATTTGGGACGGTAAAATTGGGATCGGTATTCGGGATTACCGAAAATCCCGAATATTAATTTCCTTTAAAAAAAACTGCTCCTTGCTAGTTTTATCGCTTGAATCATCACTTCAAACCCAAGTCTAACGAGTGCAGAATGTGTAGGATCCCTGACACATATATATCGTGCATGTAACACTCAAACATAAAGTCCATGAGATTCTATATCAGGTCTCTCTAACTGCCCAACAAACATTCATGTGTTTGTTCCATTTACTGATAAATTTTGAAGAGCCAGACCTCACGAGCTTCAGGGTCGGCCCTGACATTTCGGAGGCTGTTAGGGATGTTGTATACCGACGGCGGCGACAAGGGCGGAATGAAGTCGGAAGCGATGTCGGGAGTACGCGGGGAGAGAAAGACACGCATGGCGTGCATGCATGGCGAGAGACGTGAGCAGCAAGAGTTGGCATTAGTTAATATTATAATCTTTAATTAGGGTTATTATAGTAGTAGTTGATTAGTAATAGAAGATGTCTATTTTTATTAATCTATTTCTAGATATAGTCCACGTAAGGGCTAGTCTATAAATATAGGGATTCTATCTAATTTCATTAGCTAGGGTTTTCATAGTTTGGAATTGCTTTTCGGCGCTTGGCGCTTGGACGGGAGTTAATCTTCCGAGTACTTCGAAATTTCATTATCGTTTCGTAATTACCGTGTGGTTACTTGATTATTATTGTTCCCTTGCAAATTTCCTTTACTCTAACAAATTGGTCCGACCTGCCGGATGACGAATACGCAAAATCAAGCGGTGGACGCGCGGATGGACGAGTTGGAGAAGGGGTTGAAGGCGCTGGATGTGCGTCTGGGAGGCGAGATAGCGTCGGTAAAGGGGACGGTTGATGCAGTTCTGGTAAAACTCACCGAGCTTGCGGCGGCGGTTCAGGGCAAGACGGCTATGAGCGGTGATGGTTCAGACGGGACTCCCGGCATTACGACTCCGGATCCGAATCAGGGGGAGACTTCTTCGATCGGCGGTAAAAACGCAGAGTTGTTGACGACGGCAGCTACGCCTCCACAGGTGAGTTTGCCGATGTTCGATGGAACCGGCGCGGAGGGTTGGTTGACTCGCGCCGAACAGTATTTCATGCTGCAAAATACTCCGGCTGGGAGTAAGTTGGATGTGGCGTTGGTTGCGATGGAGGGCGATGCCTTACCGTGGTTTCAATGGGTTCGGGCAACTACCCCGGAGTTAACATGGAATGAATTTAAATTGGAGATGATTAAGATGTTTGGTACTAATCCTTTAGCCAATCCTTTTGAAACGTTGGTGCAGACTCGTCAAACCAATTCCGTTAGTGAGTATGTGACAGCTTTTCTTTCGCGCATGGTTCATGTGCCCGGTTTAGAGGAGAAGTATTACTTGGGTTTGTTTTTAAACGGGTTGCGAGATGAAATTCGATTTCGGATTCGTTCAAGGGAAGATCGAACTTTAGCGGATACTATCCACTTGGCTAAAGAGTTAGAGCGAGAGATTTCCGCATTAGGAAACGGCGGCCGCGCGATTGTGTACCCACCTAGCCGACCCTTGGCGACGTCGGGTACCAAGGTTACAACTCCAAATTCGACGTCGTATGGGCATGGGGGATTCGCGGGTTCAAATTTAAAATCTGGACGGTATTCGGAGGTTAATAAGAGTGCAACACCGAACCGATTTTCGTCAGCATCCGGGGGATCATATTCGGCTAGTAGTAGCGGCGGCAGGAATCGGCCAGTTCGACAGATCACTCATAAAGACTATTTGGCAAAGAGGGTGGCTGGCAAGTGTTTCCGTTGCGATGAGAAATGGTCTCCAACGCATCGATGTGCGGATAAAAGTTTGCAGGTAATCATTGTTTCTAATCATGATGATGCAGGAGATGAGGCGGATAATGAGGCGACCGAAGAACCTTCGGCGCCAATGGGAGATGAAGATCACGACCCCGAGATGTCAGCATTGAAGCTTACACGGATGTCGGCACAAGGGATCGATGGCCCGCAGACGATGAAATTATCAGGTGTCATCGAAAAAATGCAAATCCGAGTCATGGTTGACAGTGGGACCAGTCACTGTTTTATCTCAAGCCGGGTGGCTACAGACATAGGGTTGGAAGTGGATGACTCCGGGCGCTCGGCGGTGCGGCTCGGAGATGGCCAAAGAGCGGAAATTGTGGGAGTGTGCCGTGGCGTGCGATTACATTTACATGCGGTCGAATTCGTGGTGGATTGCTTTGTGTTCGAGTTAGGCAGTGTTGATTTGGTTCTCGGGGTGTCATGGCTTCGGGTGTTAGGTGATGTAAAGGCAAATTGGGAAGATATGACTATGCAATTTGAGTACCAAGGCACGACTGTAAAACTGGTTGGTGATTCCTCTCTTGTTCGTCGGGAGGTGTCTATGAGACAACTGGACAAGTTAGATAGAGAGGTGTCAAGTTGGGTGGTGTGGCTACGTGAGAAATCTGGGGACGGAGTGTCAAGTCTTTCCACGATGGATAAGGATAGCAAGTTCCAGAGAGCTAGCGAAGAGCTACGGGTTCAAATGCAGGATGAGTTTCCCTCTGTGATGTTGCCACCCTCAAATTTACCTCCGCACCGTACTGTTGACCACCACATACCATTGCAACCGGGATCCTCCCCTGTTTCCGTCAGGCCTTATAGATACAGTCATTCGGCGAAGGATGAGATGGAGCGTTTAGTTCAGGAGATGCTGGAGGCGGGAATAATTCAACCAAGTTCGAGTCCGTTTTCAAGTCCAGTTTTGCTAGTGCGTAAGAAAGACGGAAGTTGGCGTTTCTGTGTGGATTATCGGCAGTTGAACAAGCAGACAGTACCGGATAAATATCCCATTCCGGTCATTCAGGAAATGTTGGATGAATTGTATGGGGCGAGATGGTTTTCAAAGTTTGATTTGCGCTCTGGATATCGCCAAATAAGGATAGTTCCTGACCGAAAACAGCTTTTAGGACTTATTCCGGACATTATGAGTTCCTAGTAATGCTATTTGGTTTAACCAATGCCCCTTCGACATTTCAATCTGCTATGAACGACCTTCTCGCGTAAATTTGTGTTGGTGTTTTTTGATGATATACTTATTTACAGTAAGGATTGGTCTTCTCATCTCTCACACCTCCGAATAATTATGCAATTATTACTGCAGCAATCGTATGTAGTAAATCCGAAGAAATGTGCGTGGGGACAGGTGGAGGTGGAGTACCTAGGGCATTTGGTATCGGAAAAAGGGGTTAAGATGGACCCTAGTAAAGTGTCGGCCATCTTACGTTGGCCGCGACCAACGAATATTCGTGGGGTACGAGGATTCTTAGGTTTGACGGGATACTACCGGTGTTTTATTAGGAATTATGGGCAAATTGCGAGAGGATTATCGGACTTATTAAAGAAGGAGAGTGTAGCAGCTTTCGAGTGGAATGACAAGGCACAAGAGGCTTTTGAATCCCTGCAACGTGCAATCACTACGGCACCCGTATTAGTTGCGCCGGATTTTTCTACGACTTTTGTAGTTGAATGTGACGCCTCGGGAAGAGGTTTAGGGGCGGTTTTAATGCAGCATGGCCGGCCTCTTGCTTTCTTTAGCAAAGCCGTTTTGGATCGGAGTTTAGCTAAATCGGCCTATGAGCTTGAGTTGATGGCTTTAGTCTTGGCAGTTCAGCATTGGAGACCGTATTTGGTGGGAAGAAAATTTGTTGTGCGAACGGATCAGCGGAGCCTACGGTATTTGTTAAATCAGGCGGTGTCTACACCGGCTCAACAATATTGGGTGGCTAAACTCTTAGGCTATGACTTCGAGATTGAGTATAAAGCGGGAAATTCTAATAAGGCGGCGGATGCCTTGTCTCGGTCATTTGAGGAGGTAGAATGTGTAGCTCTCACCATTCCGGTTTGGCTTGGGTGGTCTTTGGTAACGGAGGAGGTTAAGAAAGATGAGACGTTGGGTAAGATTTGGAAAGCGGCGGCTTCGGGGTCCGAAACTTCTTCTCATTATTCTTTAGTCAATAACGTCTTGTATTACAAAGGGCGTTTGGTTTTGTCACGGGAATCTGCATTTATTTCTCGTTTGTTGGCTGAGTTTCATTCGACGCCGCAAGGGGGACATTCGGGAGCATATAGAACTTATTGGAGATTGGCATCAAGTGTGTATTGGCCCGGGATGATGCGGGACGTGACAAAGTTTGTAGCGGAATGTTTGGTTTGTCAACGCCACAAGTATGAGACAAGGACGCCCGGCGGTCTCCTTCAACCGTTGCCCATTCCTACTAGAGTTTGGGAAGATGTGAGTATGGATTTTATTACCGGCATGCCTAGGTCAGGAGAGTTCGATTGTGTTATGGTTGTGGTGGATCGATTAACTAAATATGCCCATTTTTGTGGATTACGACATCCCTATTCGGCCAAGGATGTTGTCAACTTATTTGTGCGCGAGGTAGTACGGTTGCATGGGTTTCGAGATCCATAGTGTTAGATCGAGATCCTATCTTTTGTAGCGAGTTTTGGTCGACAATGTTCAAGGCAATGGGTACCAAGTTGCGGATGAGTTCGGCGTATCACCCAGAAACTGATGGTCAAACCGAAGTGGTTAATAGGTGTGTTGAGACTTATTTACGTTGTTTTTCTTCGGAGAGACCACGACAGTGGAGTAAGTGGTTACCTTGGGCGGAATACTCATACAATACAAGTTATCATGCATCTACGGGAACAACGTCGTTTGCGGCAGTTTACGATCGACCTCCTCCCACATTAGCCGGTTTTCTTCCGGCCGAGATTAGAGTAAAGGCGGTAGCGGACGAGCTGCAGGAACGTGATGGAGCCCTCCGCCATTTGCGATCTCACATGGCCCGGGCTCAAGACTATATGACCAAGTCGGCTAACAAGAAACGGCGCGATGTTCAATTTGAGGTAGGTCAAAGAGTTTTTCTGAAATTACGACCTTACCGGCAAATAACGCTTTTCAAGCGAAAGAACGCTAAGCTTGCAGCACGGTATTACGGACCGTTTGAAGTGGAAGCGAGAGTGGGAGCGGTAGCATACCGTTTGGCGTTACCGGAAGGATGCAAGATTCATCCGGTTTTTCATGTTTCGTTACTAAAGGCGGCAGTGGGCGACCATGAGTTGGAGAATTCTCTACCGGCCAAGATGTGGACTACCAATCCCGATTATGTTCCCAAGGTAATTCTGAGCGAACGATGGGTTTGGCGTGGAGATGATCGTGTACGAGAATTGTTGGTACAATGGTTAAGCAAGCCCGAGACCGATGCAACATGGGTGGTAGAGGAGGAATTCCGTGCTCAATTTCCGCATTTCAGCCTTGAGGACAAGGCTGTTTGGAAGGGCGGAGGAGTTGTTAGGGATGTTGTATACCGACGGCGACGACAAGGGCGGAATGAAGTCGGAAGCGATGTCGGGAGTACGCGGGGAGAGAAAGACGCGCATGGCGTGCATGCATGGCGAGAGACGTGAGCAGCAAGAGTTGGCATTAGTTAATATTATAATCTTTAATTAGGGTTATTATAGTAGTAGTTGATTAGTAATAGAAGATGTCTATTTTTATTAATCTATTTCTAGATATAGTCCACGTAAGGGCTAGTCTATAAATATAGGGATTCTATCTAATTTCATTAGCTAGGGTTTTCATAGTTTGGAATTGCTTTTCGGCGCTTGGCGCTTGGACGGGAGTTAATCTTCCGAGTACTTCAAAATTTCATTATCGTTTCGTAATTACTGTGTGGTTACTTGATTATTATTGTTCCCTTGCAAATTTCCTTTACTCTAACAGAGGCCCTAGGCGAAGACAAAAAACGGGGCACCTCCTTATTGATACTTCGTGAATCATCTTGCTAGCTAAAGATAGACATATTTTCATTGTGCCTACACACATAACTTTAAAAGTAGAAACCGTAAAGTGCAACAAATTAAAAAAAATACAAGGATCGAATAATTATTGAAATAATTTAGATCTTCTAGTATTTTGAGAAGCAAATTCATCAATAACATCATCAAGATCAAGTTTTTCCAATACCTCATTTTCAATACATAAAATAGCTAGTCCATTTAATACAAATTGAAACGATAAAACCTAAATTGAAGAAGGGGGGCGTGTATCAAATTTAAGTGCTGACGAAATTGGAGAAATTATTTAAAGTTTCAATTGGAGAAATTATTTAAAGTTTCCTGGAGATCAGTTGAGTATCCTTCAATTTCATGCATTTACTTCTTATTAATTTGAGTATGCTTCGATTCCGTTTTTGCAATTGGAGAAATTATTTAAAGTTTCCAATTGGAGAATTTTTTTATGTTGCAATTGTAGAAATTATTTAAAGTTTCCAATTGGAGAAATTTTTTATGTTGCAATTGGAGAAATTATTTAAAGTTCCCAAAAAGTTAAAAATCATATTTTTCTGAGTTCGGAGTGAAATCGTGTAAAAGATAAATTTTGGGAGAGAGAGTATGTATAAGAATGTGGGTAGGTAGTGAGTAATGATGGATCCACCTTATTTTTAAATGTAGAGTTAATATTGTTATTTTATACAGAAAATTGATTAATATTTTGTGTTGTACTTGCTAAATGTTGTACTTCCCTTCAGGGCCGGCCCTGACATTTTGAAGTTCTAGGCAAAAAGTAAAAACGGGGTCCATTATTGAAGTTCCGAAAGTCTTTTTATCAACTAGAGATAGCACATAATGGTTTTTTATACTTATGTTTGCATCATTTTAATAGCAAAACCATAAAAGATTACTACAAACTAAAAAATATCGAATAATTATTACAAAAAAAACTTAAATATTCTAATATTTTGAAATAGCCTTTGGATAATGGATAGTCGCATTACTTATTTAATCTAGATTGAATAATAGATTACTTAGTGGCTCGAAATATTGGGTTTGATATTTTTTTTATTAAGTCTTCTTTTAATAATTGGACTGCATGTCTATAATGAGTTTCAAAAAACTTGGGCCCCTAAAATTTGGGGGCCCTAGGCCTTTGCCCCACCCGCTATGCATATGGGCCGGGCCTGACGAGCTTGAATAATGTAGCAAATGCAGGTGGCTTTAACACAAATGATTGAAACAAAGGACAGGACAATATTTTCGTATGCATCATGCTAGGCATTCATTATAGGTTAAAGCTCAGCAGACAGCAAATAGAATGACTTAAGAAACTCACCAACAATCGTCTGCATCATGCTAGGCATTCATTATTAGTTAATATAATAGTTGTTATAAATTATAATTATATTTATAAGTGTATAAATCATAAATGTATTAATTAATTCGTAAGGTAATCGATATTTCGGTAATCCCGAGTTCGGTATCGGTTATCCCGAATCCCGATTACTTTACGAAAATGAATCCCGATACCATCCCGTATCCCAAAAAATGGTATTTCGGTATCCCAATCCCGTCGATTTCGGTACGGGATTGGGATAATCCCGAATCCCAATACCATTTAGACACCCCTAATTGGCCGTCATGTTACCTGAAAAATGTTAAATGAATGTGCCAGAACTAATGATTTTAGGGGCGAATTATGATGATTTCTTATAATATTGGGATGCGAAAATGCAATGTTAGAAGGGTAAAAAAGGTAATTTCTCAAAAATTATTGGTAAAAGCAGCAAATTTTGAGAATTTAGGGAGTGCAATAGCCCCACGCACCCCATCCTGGCCGCCTGTGATTGGACCAACATAACATGGATAATTAGATCATATGGTCGACTTCGACTATTAACTTGCGAATGTTACACAATGCATCATGTTCGTGCAGGGTTCGCACGAAGGCTCGGCCAGAAGGTAAGGGACACGGGCAACGACACGGGTTATGATGAAATCATATGGATCCTCATCTTATAATGTTAGCATAGTAAGTACAAGAAGAATGGAACTTGCTTGGAAGAGCAGGTTTCATGATAGTCGATTCTTTCTCCATTGGAAGTAGCATTGCATGTGCTTTCCTTTGTGATTTTTTATTTAAATTGATGGAACACATTGAGATACATATGATTTTGAATAAAAATGATTTCGACCACTTGGATCGGTTAATGGTATATACTGTCATTTTCATCTGTAGTATTGAAGTTTTTAGGTGAGTAGTTATTCAATGTGTATACTAATGAATCATTCTAATGGATGATTCTTGTGACAAATGAATTCTCCACTTGGAGTTGTATGCTTTGTTGCGGCACAAAATTCTTCGAATGATCAATAACCATTCAAAATATCATGAGTGCCGGGGCGTATTCAATATTTGCAATTTGGGGGAAGCGGAAATGAACATACAATTTTATTGTGGCTAAAATGCTCGAATATTCTAGTATATACTTGTGATCGATTTGGGAGGATATCTCAATAGGCTAACAAAAAAATAGAATTGGGGTGGAATTAGTTTGTATTATTTTGTAAATACATACTTGTTGTATTTTTGGATCGAATTTTTTAGGGTGTTATATAGGGGAGCTCTCTCTCATTGTTAACACAAAAAATACAGAATTTTTCCGTTCATTCTCTTCGTTTCATTCTTAACATGGCATCAGAGCGGTAAGCTCGATCCGATTTCTTCTTTTTACCATCACGAGAGTTCATGACGGACGCAACTGGTGATTCCTTTGCCAAGAAGGTGGATATGACTTATTTTGTCGGTTCAAGCAATGGACTTGGAAACATTAACACACCCATTCAATTACGTGGTGATAATTATGACGAATGGGCTCCTGCGATTCACACATCTCTTAAGGCGAAGCGTAAATTTGACTTTATCGACGGAACTATTGCGAAGCCTACCGCTGCCAATAAAACTGGACAATTGGGTCGCGGTCCACTCCATGTTGGTTTCGTGGTTATTGAATACCATAGAAGCCTCGGTTCGTTCTACTCTTGGTGAATATGAAGATGCGCAATTGTTGTGGAACAATCTAAAGGCGCATTTTTGCATGGTCAATGGCACGAGAATTTCCCACCAAAAAAGACCCTCGACGAATGCAGACAAGGTACAACCGAACCTATTTCTATGTACTTTGGTAGATTGTCGAAGATTTGGGAAGAACTTCACACATATGTGAAGAATCCTACTTGTAATTGCGGGAAGTACACATGCAATATAGCTCAACAAGTTGAGACTTTGAAACTTGAAGATCAGTTACAACATTTTCTTCTTGGTCTTGACGTCGCGTATGCTGCGACTCGGGATAATCTTCTTGGGCAAGATCCTCTGCCCACGTTGGATCGCGTCTATTAGCAAATCGTTCAGGCTGAACGTCTTCGTGGGGTTGGTCAGACTTTGAAGGAATCACGTGAAGGAGTTGTTACCTTTGTGGTCCAATTTGAAGCTCGAAATGCATCCCGAGCAAGCAATATGATAGAAATTTTTTGTACTAATTGTAATCGAGAAGGATAAGAGGAATCCTCTTGTTTTCAGCTTCATGGATTTCCCGAATGGTAGGGTGATCGGCCGAAATGTGGACGGGGTTCTGGACGCGGTACGACTGGGCACACATGCCGGGGTGGCGGTCGTAGTGGACACAGACGTAGTGGTGTGCGGGCGAATAACACGGTCACTGGGACAGTAACTAGCGGAGCAGCTGGTACTGTTAGTGGAGGAGACACAACGGCGGGACTTGCCGGGATCAATGCTGCTCAACTCAAACAACTTTTGGAGTTGCTGAACACACCTAAGAATCAAGTTCATGAGCGATTGCACAGTAAGAAGGATACAAATAGCTGGATAATTGATATGGGGGCCACTAATCATGTGGTATGTGATTCGACTGTTTTAATTAATGCTCGTCGTGTTCCGTCTTGCCCCGTTGAGTTGCCCGATGATACCGTCATTGAAGCACAAAGTGAAGGGGATGTGGAGTTGCATGGAGGATTACTACTTGAGAATGTGTTTTGTGTTCCTAGTCTCTCTTGCAATTTAATTTCTGTCACGCAATTGATTGATGATACAGTTGTGTTTTGCAGTTTGCAGTTTGCTAAATATCTTTGTGTTATACACGACCTATTGACGAGGAAGGTGATTGGAGCGGGTGAAAGGCGAGATGGATTATATTATTTTCAAGGGGTTCCCCAAGTGTCTTTACACAAAATGGATAGCGGCGGTTCTTTGGATTTGTGGCACCAGCGTATGGGACATGCTTCGGAAAAGATGTTACGACTTCTTCCTCATGTGAGTGGGTGAGTCAGAAACAGTGGCTGTGCTTGTGATGTTTGTCATATGGCTAAACATCCTAGGTCTAGTTTTTCAAATAGTTCGAGTCGTGTTAGTTGCGCTTTTGAACTTCTTCATATTGATTTGTGGGGACCTTATAAACACACATCCTCTACTGGAACTACTTATTTTTTAACATTTGTGGATGATTATTCTTGTGGAGTGCGAGTTTATTTACTGAAAAATAATTGGAAGTGCGTGATGCGTTTTTTGAATTTGTGGCTATGATAAAACGACAATTTGATCAAGTAATTAAAAGGGTTAGGAGTGATAAGGGGATGGAGTTTCATTATTTGGATTCATATTTCCGGGATGAAGGGATCATTTTCGAGACCTCCCGTGTTGGAACAACCCAACAAAATGGACGAGTAGAGCGGAAACATCGTCATATACTTAATATTGCGCGGGCTTTACGTTTTCAGAGGGGGTTGCCTATTTCTTTTTGGGGTGAATGTGTGTTGGCTGCTAGTTACTTGATTAATCGTACACCCTCTACCGTTCTTAAGGGACGCACTCCTTACGAATTATTGTTTGGTACCATATCTTCTATGATATTATACGGGTTTTTGGTTGTTTGTGCTATACATACAATCCTCGTCATAAAGGGGATAAATTCTCTAGTCGAAGTCGTAAGTGTGTGTTTGTTGGTTACCCCTTTGGAAAGAAGGGTTGACGCGTATATGACTTCGGCCTCTTTAATATTGTAGTCGTTACGGATTTTTATATGTCTATATATACTAATTTTTTTTCTCTTTTATGAATAATAGGTATGTTGTGGAAAATAAGAGCTAAATACACGCATTAAACTATGCAAAATAAGAGTGAAATGTACTGCTCTCTCCGTCCCAAAATTCTTGTCCATTTTCTTTCCAGCACGGTTTTTAAGGAGAGTTGTTTGTTGTGTTTGAAGTTATGTAAAATTGTGGTCCCATAAAAAAATTGCGTGTAATAATTTGCTAAAAAAGAAAGTGGACAAGAATTTTGGGACGGAAGGAGTATTAAACTATGATTATTTGACGTGGTATCTTCGGAAAATGCCACAAAATACATATTATGCTACAATCTTGCGTGTAATTATTGAGCATGAGGTGTACATGTGCACAATACCGTCAGCTTTACATCTATGCATCTTATTTTGTATCATATTAATTTTACCTAAATGTAAATTATTTGTAGAGGATAATGTACAAATACTACATTAATATAATATATTAAAAATTCAATATGTTTTGAACATGTCCTATACCACCATTGGAAATTATTATTTTTATACTATATCAAATTCAGTATTGTTATATTTATTTTAATGTTAATTGTTTCTAGAGAATAATTTCATTGTTGTATAATGAGCTGTTTATCATTTTAAATTCTTGATATAATTCTCACTTTTATTTACGATTTCAATTTCTTCTTGATTTGATATTTTGTTGAATGAATTTATATTTTTATATAATTCTCACTTTTATTTACGATTTCAATTTCTTCTTGATTTGATATTTTGTTGAATGAATTTATATTTTTATGATTTTGTACATAACCGCATGTGATATTACCGAATTAAACTCTAAAAGAACAAATCAATGTAGTAATATTTGATTATTCCTTATATTTTTAATTAACATAATAGTATATCGATTAAATATATTGGACATCAATCTAAACATAGGACATGATAAAAACCGTGTCAAGCTGGTTAAGTATGCGTAAGTATGCGCTACGCATAAACAACTCATAATTAGGTGTAGTTTATCTCTGATGAATAAGTGCATTGTATCTACAGTTCGGAATCCTACGGTTCTCTGCAATTTCATATAACTCGTCTTCTACACAACATCCCTAAATATCTCCCAGAAGGTCGCGGAGAAATCATCAAAATTGGAACCTCCAACAGATCAAATTAACACAAGGGGAAAGACACACAGATATATATATATATATATATATATATAGAGAGAGAGAGAGAGAGAGAGAGAGGAGAGAGGAATAATGGCATCGGCGCTCGCGAAATGGCTCGTAGACCCGAGGCGCAACCCCCTCGCTGCACTCCACATGAAAACCCTAGCCACTCGCCTTAGCAGATACGGTATCAATCATTGTTTATATACATTTATTGCGTGTTATATTTATGTATTTAGATTGGGGTTGATGAGTTTGCGATGTGAAAACAGGTCTTAGGTATGACGATTTGCACGATCCGATGTACGAATTGGATGTGAAGGAGGCGTTGAACCGGCTGCCGAAGCAGGTTGTGGACGCGAGGAACCAACGCCTTAAGCGCGCTATGGATCTCTCCATGAAGCACGAATATCTTGCAGAAGATCTTCAGGTTAATTTTTTATTAGAGTCGGCTCGTTTTTATTTCTGTTTTCCTGATTTATGGTGCTGCATTCATGAGTGGTTTCGATTCATTTTCAATTGACGAAGAAATGTAGGTGTCTGTATGTGTATGTATCTAATTTATTTTTCTGTGGTGTTTTTGAATGCTATTGATGATTCTGTGGGTCGAGGCTGATTTTAAGGTTATGAAGAAATCAAGTGGAGAAAATGTTATTGACTTCAGATTAATCTATAAAATATATGGAGCTGACATTTATTTAGTTACTGAATAAATCTTAACATTTGATAGAAGATTGTTTTCTTCACTAGTATGTCATGTTATTAGAAATTATACATCTATTGGGTATCTGGTATTGTTTACAGATTTATATGCAGAAAGAATTGCTGTTACTATTAGTTTTCAATTGATTGTGATGTTTTAGCCTTGATTTAGCGAATGCCAAACTTTGTCGATACTCAGATGCTATCTCTAGGGTGGGTATCTGCTAAATTTATGCTAGTTACTTAGTTCTAACATTGTTCTATTTGATTCATGTTGATGTGCTTCAGAATCTTTGTATTTTGCATTCGCGAACTGCAGGATCCAGTATCTAAGCACTTGTTTCAATAACTAACTAATTTTCCTTTCGACAGGCTATGCAGACCCCATTTAGGTCCTATCTCCAGGAGATGTTAGCTTTTGTAAGTGTCTCTTATTTCTTTTCTCCATTGCTTGCTAAGTTGCTATACCTTGTGCTAGTATTTTTCTGATAGCTTTCTTCGTGTCCAGTTACTAATGGTTGTAATTTTATATGGTGGACTACATTATGCTATTCTGCATAACTATACCATTAGTGCGAATGGTATACAAAATTGATTCTGAACCTCATTTGAGCTTAGGTATTACTAATAAATTCGTTTCCCTCCAGTTATGTTGTTTCTTGTTTGTGCCTTTCACTTTTGGTGCATGCTTCATCGCATCCATAATCTTACTTCTTGTTTGTTTCTTTCTGATCATGGCTGAACTTGATGATCAAAGACTATAATGAATTCCAAATTATGTTGTCTTGGAAAATGAAATTGTCAGGCGAGTCTTAGATTATATTTGCATGACTAACTTATATACCACTGAGGGATGTCACATTACCCAACATGCCTTTCTAGCCGTTGATTTGTCATGTTCCATTTGTTTTCATTTACCTCAGTAAGATGTTTTCCTGCAGAAAACCTTTGCCCTTTATTTATGGTGATTTTGCAGGTTAAGAAAGAGAATGCCGAGCGTGAAGCACTTGGTGCCTTGCCGCTCTATCAGCGTACCCTTCCCTAAGTTTGTTCCTCACCATACCGGGGCGGCCTTCCATTGAACAACACACACCTCATTTGTTTGAATAACGAACAGTCATCCCAGTCCTGGGAAAAAAAACTAGACTGCCGTGATATGAAAGGATTTTTCTTTGAACTTTGGTTCACATTTTCAACATAATGTCTACTCAGAATGCATTTGGTATTTTGATTCTTTTTACCAATCGGATTTTTCTTTGAATTTTGGTTCACATTTTCAACATAATGTCTACTCAATGCATTTGGTATTTTGATTCTTTTTACCAATCGGATTTCTTCGATCCAACTCCATCAAATGCAAATGGTGCACTTCATAAATTGATGACATGAATTGCATGGAGGATCATGATTGTTATAAATATTCTGCCTACTTTTTTTTTATTATGACGAGGAACCCGCAGCCGCTACATTTGGTGCGCACATGGTAAACCTCGCTCCTGTGCAATAGCCTGCAAACCACACAGGAGAGTTAAACAACTCTATCGGTTTTGAACCACCTACTCTCACTGCTATGTCATCTCATAGGGACTATTATACCTACTTTTGGATGGCATTTCGCATCATTCAGATAGTCAATTGCATAGAAGAAGGAAAAAAATTAGTCACTTGGTATTTAGGTTTTATTTCAAATCCTATTTCTCATTATAGTATTTTGTAGTAAAAATTTTTGTAATATTCATTTGTGGTATTTGGTGTACTATCCAAATGGATAGAATAAAATACATTTATACCCACTCTTTATATTTTACTACATTATTTATTCAATATGACGTGATAATCCTTGCTTTCACTCTCACCAAACATAATTTTTTGAAATGATCTTGTCCGACAATGTACCGATCAATGTCTGATCAATCGACACATGTTGGACAGGGCATATGCCCTATTATGTCCAATAATGTATCCAATCGATAGGGCACGATCTTTATAAGATTGGTTAGTTTTGTGTTTGTTATATTAGATTTAAATAGATTTATATAATAACACTATTATTCAAAAGGATGACAATATATAGGAGTATTTATATAATATTCGTTATAAAGTAAACTTTATATAATATTTAAACATAAAAAATAACATCTGAAGGAAATTTTATTTAATATGGAGTTGATGAATATGGAATCGTTTCAAAATGAATATATGCTAATAATAAATAGATTACTCCCAAGGCCCAATATACAAGCCTAAATATCAGGCCCGAACAAAAGCCCTATAAATACATTGTTCTAGAGCAACGGTCATAAAGTCAGTCTGAAATTCAAACTGATTTCCACGTGACAAATCACCGGCTTTTGATCCAACGGCCCGGATAATCGCATCGACTCAAAGCTAGCACAAATTCAAAAACCCTTTCCACAAACCTACCCACTCATTAATTAGGGCTTCTCCGGTATATATTTGAAATCTGTTTCGGCCTTCACTCTCTCTTTGTAGCATCCGCTTCGTTTTTTCTCTTTCTACGGAGCAGGCGGTTATCAGATGGTAAGCATCTATGTTGTTTCTTGTTGCTTGTGCCGGTGAAATTTTGGTTAGATATTTACTCTGTGTCGATGTGATTAATCGATTTTCACCGATTCCTTTTTTGTTGGAATTTAGGCGTTGCCGAATCAACAGGCTGTGGATTACCCTAGCTTCAAGCTTGTAATTGTTGGAGATGGCGGCACTGGTAATTTTTGCTTTTGGTGTTACTCGTACCCGGCATCACGAATCTGATTTGCGGGACATGATTATTTGTATTCGATGTTTAATCTAATTGCAGAATCTCTTTCTGTCGGTTTCAGTTTTTCGGAGTTATGTTGAGATCAATCAGTGCTTACTGAGATTTATGCTTTCTAGATGGGATGTATGAATTAGATAATTTATATTTATATTTCATGTTTCGAGATACTGTTGATCTTATATTAGGGTTTCTCATTTTCTGATATTTAATGTGTATGGTTTGGCAATTGAAACTACATCTTACTGCGCCTTATTTAGTGGATAAATAACAAAAAACAGTGCAAAATGAAAAATTAAGAACATCAATTTATACTGCTTCTAATGTGCACTTTAGCTTAATATGTCTTTTTCCTGATGTTACAGGAAAAACAACATTCGTGAAAAGACATCTTACGGGTGAATTCGAGAAGAAATATGAACGTAAGATTAATTGTCATTAATAATCCTTGATGTAGTCTCTGCTTGCCCTTTTGTATGGATTTTCCTCAATGTTTATGTTTCTTCTTTAACAGCAACAATTGGTGTGGAGGTTCATCCATTGGATTTCTTCACAAACTGCGGGAAAATCAGATTTTATTGCTGGGACACTGCTGGTCAGGAGAAATTCGGTGGGCTTAGGGATGGATACTAGTAATGTCTTTGATGTTTTAATAAGTATTTTTTGTCATTCTTCATAGTCCTAGTCATCCACATGAAATTGATATTCTAGGGTTGTCATGTTATAAGTTGTTGGCATAGTGTCTTTTTCAAATTGCTTATTGCTATCGAGTAGTATCTTATCTAACATTCGACTCATTGGAATTGCTTCAGCATCCATGGACAATGTGCCATCATTATGTTTGATGTGACAGCTCGATTGACGTACAAGAATGTCCCAACATGGCACCGTGATCTTTGCCGGTATGTTCTACTACTTTTTTCCTGATGTGCTTGCTATGTTTTGTGCCGCTGTCCACTAAGTGTGTTTATTTTCCTACCCATTAACAGGGTCTGTGAAAATATCCCTATTGTGCTATGTGGAAACAAAGTGGATGTCAAGAACAGGCAGGTGAAGGCAAAACAAGTTACATTCCACAGGAAGAAGAATCTGCAGTACTATGAGATTTCAGCCAAGAGTAATTACAACTTCGAGAAGCCTTTCTTGTACCTTGCCAGGAAGCTTGCCGGGTATGTAAAGATCATTGAGTTTATCACAGAAATTGAATTGCAATCTTACCTTGTGTTTGAACTTTGAACTGGTTTTCTTGATTGCAGTGATCCCAACTTGCACTTTGTGGAGTCTCCTGCTCTGGCTCCTCCCGAAGTTCAGATTGATTTGGCTGCACAACAACAGTAAGTCTACTCTTCCTCTAGTTGCCCATACACATACTTACTAACACCAGTTTACTTATCTTCGACAAATCCAGCACGACACTCACTTGCTATCTCACTCTACATTTCTAATACCTAACCATTGTTCTGTAGGCATGAAGCTGAGCTTCAGGCTGCAGCTAGTCAGCCACTTCCTGATGATGATGATGAGGCCTTCGACTAAGAACTGCTTAAAGCCCCTATCGTATGGTGGTGGCAGCATTGTCTCGCAATTCTTCTTGCCCACTTGCTGGGCTTTTGAGGATTTTGTTTTGAAGTCCTTTCAGATGAGAATGAGATGCAGTTTTCTTGTTTGTTTCATATGCTTCTGTGAAGATGCTTTTTAATCTTCTGAGTGTGAGGTACTTATTTGTATCAAGTGTTAGCCTTACATGACAATCATATATTATTTGCTTTGGCTTTAGTTGTATGGTTTGCTACAAATGGCACTTAAAATTGAACTCAAATCAACATAGTATAAAAATCATCATATCATATTCGTTGGCAAAAGATACATGGACAATTTAAAGCACAACATTCTTTTACCCTAGAAAAGATGCCCTGGTTTTGAGTATTTTGCTTTGGGAAAGTATCTGATACAAAATTATTAAATTCTTGGTATAATTAGGAAACTACACTTTATAATCTGTTCCAGGAAAGTTGTCTTATTCGTATAAATTAGTTTGAAAGGGCTGTTTCGTCCTGCTTCGAAAGGAAACTAATCACATACAAGAGGTCCAAACTAACAATCATCAATTGTAAGTGCTAGTGTGGATATAATAGATGATAAGTGCAGGAACTTATCTGTATTCTTAATTGAAACACAAATATCCAGCATGGTCATAGTAAAATTTAAACTACATGTTCCTAAAAACATCTGGTAGAGACATCTTAATATATTCCAAAAAACCTCTGGGAAAAAGTGAAGATAACAAGTTAAGGTAACATAATATGCATGATACCAGGGAGCGGCCATAACCGTAGCATATCTCTGAAAGTAGACGACTGAATCGTCCAAAGTTCAATGCCAAGAGAGAGGCTGCAAACCCTGGCAGCATCTTTAGACCAATGGAAGCAAATGATGCTTGCCTCCAACTGTAGCCCTGGAAAATGAAGTACATGATTCAAGAGTGATCAATACATCCTCAATAAGAATCCACGTACAGAATCTGATATCAGCCGGATGAAATCATACTTGACAAGTCAAGTAATTTAAGCAATTACACAAAGTAGCCTTGAATACATTGCAGACCCATAATCAACAGGTAAACTACAAGATACAATTTATCATCCACAATTGTAGAAAGCTAAGAAGTATTCAATATACAGTATTAACATCTCCAAGCAACAAGCGTAACACAAAAGAACTAGCAATAGAAGACAGATAACAAATCCTTGACGATAATGGATACAATGAACGCTTGGGAAAAGTACAAATCATTGACAATGAATTCAGAATTGACATGTATCTCTTAGTTACAAAAATGAGAACCAGTCTGTGCAGAAATAGATAAAAGCTACAAATTATTGCATTCATGTTTCTTCTTACATTATTGAAATGATATATGAACACTTTTTTTACAATCATCTAAGAGTAGTTGCAGTTTTAGTGGAAATTAGGTGCTTCAACTCCTTCAAATGTTCATCATTTGAAATGTGGAGCATAATACGAAGATTTGTCAACAATGCTTCCTGTTCCCAACTTAAGGGTCCAGAAGCATACAAAGCTTCCAGAGTGCTGCGGTAAGCATGCAACTCTAAGCCATGCATTCTAACCTCTACCTCCTCTTTTAGAGAAACAGAAGAGCTTTTTCTCTCAGAGCCTGGACCATAAGATGACTCTGCATCGCTAGAAAGTGTGCCTCTCTCTTGGCAATGCACAGGCATAAAATTACTATAATAGTTTTCTAGACCCTGGTTAGCAACACTACAACTGCCAACAGAACAAGCATCACTGTCAAAACTATTTAATTCAGAACCTCTGACCCCAGAATAGCCAAGAACGTTATTTTGTTTTTCCCTCTTCATTTTATTATATCCATTTGATATAATATCACAGGAAGCATGCGTGTATGTTTTACCCAAAGTTTCTTTTGGGTAAGCAACAGCATCTACCTTTTCAAGTACCCGGTCAGCGACCACTCTCTGCTTCCGACCTTGTTTCTCAGTTGCTCTAAATTTCTGTACGTGTCCATTATTTGCTTCAGCCAAGGACGAAATATAGGGGGACATCCTCTTTAGGGATCTTGAAGAGATCACTGCAGATTCCTTCTGTGCAGCATCATACTGGATGGATCCGCAATCTTCTCTGGGTTGATATTTAGCCCTTGATGGTTTGCTCACTATTACATCATACCTTACTTGAGGTATCTGCAAACAAAATAGGTTCATATTGACAAAGTTAAAAACTATGTAATTATATGAAGTAACAATACAAATTATTTTTTAGCAAATGTTAGGAATAGAAACTCCGATAAAAGGTGCAATGGAGAAGTCTGTCAACAAATTTAGCAGATACAACATAGATGCAAGTTAGAATCAGGCAAAAAGAATTAATGAAGAAGGTTGGAAGAAATTGTACAAATAGCTGGTAATGAGAAAATTGGCAATCATAATTTGCGCAAAATGTTTTTTAATGTCAATTAAAGGTATTCATGTATCTGTGATGTAGAATATCACAGTAGCTTCAGAAAGGAAAAACAAACAATACCTTTCCCATTGGAACCCATTTCCCATCGTGCCAAGTTTGTCGCATCCTGATGTTCGATCCATCAACAACCAATTCCTTTGAGCATCCAAGTAGCCTTACTAAATAGTGAATCTTGAATGTGGAATCCTTGTAAAGGATCTTGGTCTTTGTACTTCCTGTTTTGCCTCCCACAACACTCAAGACGACAGCAATCTTCCAGGAATTATGATGCAAGACTTCAACAATGTCTCCTGCAACGAAAGTCTGCACATGTTGCAGATCCTTATTATTCATCACATCAACCTTGTCCCCAGTTTTGAATCTCATTGTAGCCAATCTTCTTTAGCATATATAAAAAATCTGTCAAATACCAAAACGAGGTGATTTATTAAATGGCACATAAAATAGAGGACTAATCAATCAATCACAGTAAATAAATGAAACATCAACAGCAGAATGAGCCAAATTCCAATCGTACTAATAGCATGTCATATATGATGGACTATTATAAATATAAATTGCATAAAACTCCAGAAAAAAAATAGAACCAGCAAAAAAATTTCACCGTTAACTTTCTCAAAGTAATCAGAGAGAATCTATATTAAAGAAACCCAGGTTTTTCTCAGTAGCTGGAAAAATCCGTGGATCATCGAGCAGCATTTCATTCACGTGTATATTCCTGATTTTAGCTTCCAGTTGAATTTAAAAAACTAGTTTACTTAAAACAAACATAATATTTTCCAAATTTCAAATAAAAAATGATTAATCCATTATCAAAATGGGTAAATTTCCAATTCATACAGATAATTAGAGTTGATTCACTAACAATAAGAACATAAAACAAGACAATCAAAAACACGTAAATCTGCAGGAAAAAGGTCGAGATAGAAGATAGTATCAACCCAGAACCAACATAATATAAAAAAGCACTTTATAATATTAAGAAATTTGAATAAATCCTAAATTATTCAGCTAAACTTCGATCAATTTAGGGATTCAGAATACCAGAACTGAAACCTCGAAAACAGAGAAGATCACTAACCTATCCGTGAAATTAATTGATGATACGCGATCACCAGAGTGCGAATTAGGTGATTTTGATCTCAGATGATCCCTGGAAAACAGATTATGATTCTTCAGTTTTGCGGTCTAGGGTTTGTTTCGTTAGCTTTGAAGAAATATATTTGGGGCAGAAAATATATGAAAATTAAAATAAAGAATATATATATATATTCGGGGCGAGGATATTATTGGTAATATTAATAAAGTTGGCTCATAACTCGGGGGTACGTAATACACGCCGTATTGAAACGACTTCAATTTGTGTGATGAATAATCTCACGCGCCTCGTGAGAGAATGTGGTGCACCTCCTTCGGGTCCTGCAGTTCGTGAAGTTTGAACTGGAGTGATAATACTTAGGCGGACTTCCTACCTCTATATGATGTAAAACGAATGGTAGAATGCCTTTACAGTAAAGTATCCAAAAATGACATAATTCTAAACTACAAAGTGTAAGAAAATAATACTCCTTTCGTCCTCCTATAAATAGTCCATTTTTCTAATTGAGAAATCCCATTAAAAACGATTTAGTCCAAATTTAGCAAATTTTAATACTTTCTCTCATATTTCACTTTCTTCTCTCTTACTTTATTAATTATTTTTTCATTATTTTACCCATCTTCTATTTTCTACTTTATAATCTATTCTCTCATCATCTCACTCATCTTCTATATCCTACATTATCATTTATTTATCTCTCATATTTTATCTCTACTCTCTTAATTACTGTGCCGAAAAGAAATGAACTCCTAATAATAGGATGGAACGAAATATGAAACACAAGAAAAATACATTTTGGTCTTGAAACTTTCGTTTTTAATTCATTATGAGTCCAGATGGACCTGAAGATATCCTTGCCCGATATGAAATTCAGAGTCGGAACATACAAGTATAGAAAACTAACGAATACCATAAAGAAATTAGCGATAACAGATTTTAAATAACTGAAGACAACAAATACATTGGTTAATAGAAGTCAAGCTTCCAGAATTAAGAGAGAGTTTCGAGAGTTGGAAATTTTTTCCTCCTAAAAATTACACACAAATTTGAGATTTTGTACAATTTGTAAGCAACTACGACACTTCACCTGTATGCACAGGTCCAATACTTGGATCCCCAGCTAAGAAATCTGTCGGATAATCTATTTTGGAAAATTGAGATAAGCGAACTTGAATATTGCAAAAGAGTTTGATATGCATGATGGTATGTCGCATCTTCATCGATCTAAATCATCATGAATAAAATAGCATCTATCACAATCCAAATATATGACTAAAACCAAATACCTTCAAGATTAGGGCGTTCAACTTTATTATTAAGGTATCATTTGCTTGTTAAGATTCGTTTTCTATTTTGCATTACTTTACTTTACACACGAGTCACAATTTACATGTGTCCGTTAGTATAAAATTTAATTGAGTGTAAAACATGCTTCAATTTTCTTAACTACATTTTGATTTTGATATCTCTTTGTATATATTTTTTCACCCACTATTGTTTTCCTTTAATTTACTTTCTCACTTATTTTATTTCCTAAACTTTAATTTTGTTGGGTGATGATTATATCCTCAGCAATGTTGGTATATAGTGGGAAATGACTCAGTCTTCTGTGTTGTCATACACTCAGTAGCCATGTGCTCTGAAAGAGTCTGTGAAGATTTGAAGATCCCAAAATCATATATTGATTGGTGAACCATTATGTTGTAATCTGTTTTTGTCTCTGAGGTTTCAGACTCAGCAGACACTCTGCTCTGGCTCAGGCACTCAGTGGATTATCTGCCTCAGCACCAGAAGTAGAAGACTCAGTTATACTAGACTCGGCGGGAGCAAAGATATCCGAAAGGAGTCGCAGAACCGAACTCGGCGAAGTAGTTCACTGAACTCAGAGCTGATCTTCAGTAGAGCCGACTCAGCAGGAGCATGCCACTGAATCAGAGATCAGACTCAGCAACGGCCAGACAGTCTTCTGACTGTCAGGATCTTTGAAGTCATTTCAGCAGAGTCAATACAAGGAAGAGAGAAGTCAGCTTCAGATCTCCTTGAAGTCTGTTCTGTCTCAACCACTTTCTGAACCTCGGCCAATGACAAGCAGACACGTACCCTATATCAACTAAAGCTGCAAGTCAACAACTTTCCAGAAATGGAGGGAAAGGACACTGCCACCATACTTCAAAAGAGCCGTTAGCTACCCAAAAAAGAGAGATAAAGGATCGTCGTCTCCAACGGATCTATCATAATCTCTTCTCTATAAATAGAGGGATAAATCAAATTTGAATCTCACGTACCTTACCGAACCTTCACATACACGAGAGAACACACAGAGCATTCAAACGAGTAAATTCGAAAAAGCCTAAGTCTTCCGCAAGAAGTTCGAAGAATCAATCTCCGGCGAAAGACTACATTTCTGCTCTTAGGGAACCAAGCTGAACTGCTTAATACAGCCTCTAGTATCCAAACGACGTTACACGAACCCAAAGCTTACATTCAGCTGTTCGTCGTTCTAGAAGCCACATCCCTGTTCCCTATCCCTCTAACCTAAGCTCAATAGCATATATCCATAGCTTAGACGAAGGAGTTCACTTCTGAACTGATCCTTACTGTAAAGGACTCCTTCACTGTTGGAGAGTTTTTCAAACACTTAGTTTGATAGCCCTGTAAACTGAGACTTGCTCAGTATAAATCTCAAGACCAGTGTTTGTCCAGCGTACAAACCAACTGAGACTATCTCAGTATAATACATAGCTTCCTGATCTTTCGGGACAGTGGACGTAGGATTTTTGTGTCCGAACCACTTTAAAAATCTCTGTGTCTTGTGTTCTGTTTTTACTGTTGCATTGATTTACTGTTCATACTGAAAACCTTCTTTAAATCATTCAACTAAGTTTCAGCAAACTTAACAGACTGCACTATTCAACTGAAACTGTTTTAATAAAAACATTTTCCTAAGTCGACTGAATTTGGGCCTACACTATTCCGCACTACTGAACTCTATCTGGAAGATACTGAATTCTGACTCCAAGTCAGCTAGCAGGTCTCAGTAGAGTCAGTCACTCTGCCACACGATTCAGAACAGCTTGTTTGGTCTGCTGAACTTGTTCAGTACGACACTATCCTGAAAAGGACTGTTCGTGTTTAAGTTGAGAAATCGGTTTTTAAGTGTATTCACCCCCCCCTCTCTACACCTGAACGTAATCTCGGGACCAACAATTGGTATCAGAGCGGGAGTTCTATAAGACTCTTGTTATTCTGAAACTGGTCTACTTGAACGGATCCGAAAAACGTTTTCACTGCATATCATTCTTCATTCATATCATTATTCATCATGTCTGATATGTCAGGGATAAAGATGGTACCCATGTTCTCAGTAGAGAACTATGGTGTATGGCGGGTCAGAATGGAGGCACATCTGACCTCCCTCCACGACAGCATGACAGAGGTTCTGGAGGACGGACCTATCATTCCTCTGATCAATAGCGTCGTAGCTCAGGATCCAGCAGATGGAGGAGGAATGGTGACCGGGAAGAAGATCCCCAAGGATAGAAGTCTCTTCACCCCTGAGGAGAAGAAGCTTCACAACTTAGACCGCGTCGCTAGAAACGCAATACTGACCACCCTGAGTGATTCCTATCTCGGAAGAGTTCAGGACTGTAAGTCCGCGAAAGAACTCTGGGATGCTCTAGCGCTACTGAGTCGGGGGACTCAGAAGATTAAAGCAAATAAACTTGTGCTGGAACTTCAAAAGCTGGAGAGATTGTCTCTCATGTCTGGTGACTCTATTGAAGATCTCAACGTCAGATTTACTAATCTGATGAACACTATCAACGGGCTGGGAAAGACATTCTCCAACCGAGAGATGAATCTGAAGATTTTGAGGGCACTACCAGACAGAAATTGGACCCCTTTTGCTACTCTATTACGCTATTCAGATTTAGATATTGTTACTCCTGACCATATCTTTTCAGAACTTAAAGCAGAGGAGTTCGAGTTCGTCTTACCTCAAAGGATGCAGCGAGCTGAAGCTGACACTCAAATCGACCATGCCTTTAAAGCATCAGTCAGCATAGCAGCTCCAGCGTCTAGCAAGGCTGAACCCTCAATCAGTGACATACACGAAGGAAATCTAACCAAGAAGTACGCACTGCTTGTTGTGAAGTACCAGAAGGAGAAGGAGAGGCGCAGAAAAGTGACTAAAGCCCTCAGAGAATCCAAGAGTAAGTCTGAATATACGCCTAAGCGCACTCCTGACTCGCATACTTTTGAATGCAGGAAACAAGATGACTCAGCTCAGTCGAAAGAATGTGAGAGCAAAGAAGAAAGAGTCACAACCTGCTACAATTGCAAGAAACCAGGACATTATCAGTATGACTGTCCTGAGCTCAAGATTGCTGAAAGAGCAGCACGTAAAGCAAGAAGGGAGAAGTTCATCAAGAAGAGACAAGCATACATTGCTGGTGAACTCTCAGACGACTCAGATGAAGTTGATTCCTTCATGGATTCATCTGACGATGAAGCAACTTTCATGGCCATAGAGCTTGAAGCTGAAGAAGATGCTGAAAAGTGTCTCATGGCAGGAGAAGAGGATGAGGTAAACTCACATGAACCATTTAATTCCTCTTCACACTGCACACACGACACTCTTTCAGGTGCAGACGAGAATCTGGACGTCGCGATCGCATACGAAGAACTACTCGACGAGCAGATTCAAATGAGTCTGCAGCTCAGTAAGACTCTTCAGGAATTGGATACCCTGAAAGTGGAAAATCAGAGACTTTCTCAGGAGAGTCAGGTCGCTACTGAGTCAGAAGGACTTGTGTTGAGACTCAGGGAGGAGATAAACTCTCTGATGACCAAGTCTCAGCATCAAGAAGATCAGATCTCAGTTTTAACCAAAGACTTGACTTAGAAAGATACTGAACTGAGTCTACTAAAGGAAGAGTTGTCAGGACTTCAGACCGAGCATGAAATCCTGAAGAAAAGTGATGATGTCTGGAGGAACGTGATCACAGAGCGATACATGGACGCTGAAAAGAAGGCTATGCTAGCAAGCAACAAGCCCAAGCATTGCAAGGAGGGACTTGGATTCAACCAGGGAGCCTCCTCATCTGCCCATGTACGTTCAGAAAACCGGCTAGCTGATAGGTTTGTTCAAGGGGAGACCATCAATTCAGACATACTGAACCCCCTAGCCAAGAACAAGCAGAAGATGAAGGCACCTCATCCTAGTCATCAGCACTCTGACAAGAAGATCAGCACCAGATCACCCCAGTTTAGTCAAGGGGGAACCAACAAAGCTAAATGGGCTGATCGGTATGGACCTCCACAACTGACTCATCCAGCTCAGTATGGGTCATATTACTATGATCCAATAGTCAGGAGAGGATCCAATAGTCAGAAAAAAAGAAGAAAGCCGTGGAGAAGGCAAAGGTCAACAGTCCACCCACTCAGAAAATCAGGACTCCTGAACCTGAAAAGTCTCAGAAGTCAGCAGCGACCAGTCCAGTGGTCAAATATGTTGACAAAAGTGGAAAGAAACTGTCTGAGACCACCAGGGTCGTAAGACAGATATAGGTTACCAAAACTAACATCTAAGGACCCAAAATCAAAATAAAAAGTACCTAAATATAATTCTGTTTTGCAGGTGCACAAGGACCCTTGGTATGTGGACAGCGGATGCTCAAGACATATGACATACCAGAAGGACTTGCTGAAGAATTATACTACTAAAGAAGGACCCCGAATCGAGTTTGGAGACAATGCAAAAGGCTACACTAGAGGCTATGGAACACTCAGCATTGGAACAACAACAGTTCCAAGAGTATCATATGTTGAAGGACTTCAGCATAATCTTCTCTCTGTTAGTCAATTTTGTGATAACTCGAATAGAGTGATTTTTTACGTTGGTTTCTGTGATGTTATTGATAAATCCACAGGGAAAACAATGTTATCAGGTTCGCGCAAGAAGAATATCTATGTAGCTGACTGGAACTCAGCTGAACCTAAAGCATGTTTGTTGGCGAAGAATGACAACAGAACGGGGTGGCTTTGGCACATAAGACTCAGCCATCTCAACTTCGAAACTCTCAACAAACTGGCTAGAAACACTCTAGCAAGAGGACTGCCGAATGAAGTATTCAGCAAAGACACTCAGTGTGAAGCATGCCTGAAGGGAAAGCAAACAAGGAATCAAAATCCACCTGTTCCATCTCCTTCCACTGATGGAATCCTTCAGCTGCTACATATGGATTTGTTCGGTCCAGTCTCTCCAGTGACGATCAGAGGCAAGAAGTATGCATTAGTGGTCATTGATGACTACTCGCGCTACACATGGGTCATATTTATTGCCAACAAGTCTGACGTCAAAACAGAGTTACCAAGGCTTCTGAAAAGGCTCAGTGTCGAGAAGAACACCAAGATCGTCAAGATACGTTCAGACAGAGGAACTGAGTTCCTAAATTTCATGGTGGAGGAGTGTTCTTAGGATACTCCCGGGTCAGCAAAGCTTTCAGAGTCTTTAACTATCGAACCCTTTGTGTGGAGGAAAGCCCTCATGTTGTTTTTAATGAGTTTGCTACTGAAGACAGGAGCAGAAACTCTAAACCTGAATCTGAGGACATCAGTAAGCAGCTACAGGATCTGAGCTTAAAAGATAAAGTTGAAAATATCCAGCTATGTTGGGATGATGATTCAGATGAGGAAACTGAAGATAAATCTACTGAATCTCAGCAAGCAGCAGAAGTAGCTGAACAGATTGACTCTCCTGAACAGAGTCAATCCCAGGTAACTCAGGTCGATGAAGAAACCCCAATGGTAACTGAGACCTCTACTGAGAATAATAATTCAGGGGGAACTAATGATGTTCCTGAGCTAAATGCCCCTGAACCTGGTGACTCAGTAGATCACACTCTTGTAACTGAATTGCTTCAATCTCAGAATAGTACAACTGAAATGCCTAACTCACCTACTATCTGTGTTGAACAAGTTTCAGATGAAGAGTTGAAACATCGTAGATCGTGGCTGGATGCTCACACTTCTGATTTAATTATTGGAGATCCTTCAGCAAGAGTAAAGACAAGATCCAGATTCTGTCAAGGAGAAAGCGCACTATATTCCTGCTTCTTGTCTACTGAAGAACCTCATTCAGTTGAGCACGCACTGAAAGATACTGACTGGATCATAGCCATGCAGGAGGAGTTGAATCAGTTCACGAGGAACGAAGTTTGGGAGCTTGTTGACAGACCCCGGCACCAACATGTGATCGGAACAAAATGGGTCTTCAAGAACAAGCGAGATGAAAACAATGTCATAGTAAGGAATAAAGCAAGACTAGTGGCAAAAGGCTATTGTCAAGCTGAAGGGATAGATTTCGATGAAACGTTCGCTCCAGTTGCAAGATTGGAGGCAATCAGACTATTCCTAGCCTACACAACACATCAAAGATTCAGAGTATACCAAATGGATGTGAAGTCTGCATTCCTGAACGACGTGCTGAAAGAAGAAGTCTATGTGGAACAGCCTCCCGACTTTCAGCAGGGACATTAAGTTTATAGACTAAGAAAGGCTCTGTATGGGTTAAAACAAGCACCCAGGGCTTGGTACGATACCCTATCTGAGTTTCTTCTTCAGAAAGGTTTTCAGAAGGGCACAGTAGACCGCATATTATTCAGCATTCGATTGGAAGACGACTTATTACTTGTGCCGATCTACGTAGATAACATCATCTTCGGCTCAAAGAACGTCATCATGTGTCAGCAGTTTGAGAAAATGATGAAGGATAAGTTCGAGATGTCCATGATGGGAGAGATGAACTATTTCCTTGGCTTTCAAGTCAAACAATCTGAGAAGGGAACGTTCATCAATCAAGGCACGAAACCTCATCAAGAGATTCGGTTGCACATCCGGCAAACCAATCAAGATCCCGATGAACACGAATATGAAAATTGATCTTGATAAAGAGGGAGTATCAGTAGACCAAACTGAATTTCGTGCTATAATTGGTTCTCTATTATATTTAACAGCTACTCGTTCTGACATAACTTATGTTGTAGGTGTCTGCGCTCGATTTCAGCAAGAAGATTCTCCGCTATCTCAGAGGAACACCGACATGGGTTTATGGTATCCAGCTGATGATAATATTGAACTAACTGGTTATTCTGATGATGACTATGCAGGATGTAGAATTGACCGAAAGTCAACTTCTGGAACGTGTCAGTTCCTCGACAGTAAGCTGATCTCATAGTTCTCAAAGAAACAACATTCAGTAGCGACGTCAACTACTGAAGCTGAATACATGGCTGCCGAAAGTTGTTGCGCCCAAATTCTTTGGCTGAGACAGCAGCTACGCGACTATGACGTCATTCAGAATGAAGTGCCGATCTTTTGCGACAGTACCAGTGCCATTGCAATCACTCAGAATCTTGTACTTCATACGAGATGCAAGCACGTGGACATCAGACACCACTTCATTCGTGACCATGTCGAAAAGAAGGATATCAGGATGTAAAAGATCCATACTGACCATCAAAGGGCTGATATACTGACCAAGCCTCTAGCTGAAGCCAGATTCAGAGAACTTTCAGTAGAGCTAGGTCTGCTAGACCCTACTGACTCCAGTCAGTAAGATGATTCAGGAGAGGAGCATTCAGTAAGGGGGAATGTTCACTCTCAGTACTGAGTAAAATCAGTACGTAGAGACTCAACAACCATCTACACGAGGCATCAGCTGACTACGATGTTCAGCTGACAGGTTTGCGTATCTCTACTCAGTAGCCTATAAAACAATTCTGTGCATTTATGAATCAGATTCAGCATCGTATTCATTTCCTTAGAAAATGTCATTTAATTTTTAACGGACTACATTTAATACACGACATTCTATGTAAAAGCATGCTGAACTCTGCAACGCATTTAATGCATGTTGTGTCAAGTTACTACTTAGGCTATATACAACTGGCTTTTGACTTAGGCGGCTAATATGATCAATACCTATTTTATAAAACTTAATCCTAGCCGTCCATCTCAAAAAGCGCGTTCAAACTGAACCATCGATCTTTAACTGTTTATCTTCTCTAAGATATATATATTCGTTCAAAATGTTTAGAACCGCCATTTCATCTCTGCAAATATCTTATGCACCCTAAATTTTCTAAGACTATCACTCGCTTTGTTACATTTATTCTATCCTTTAAAACATCTCAGAAAATCTTTTGGTAATTTTTCAATGATCTTTTCAGTATCGTGTGATCTTTAAATAATTTCTTTTATATCTTATCGAATACTGACTAGCGCTGTGTTTACAGATTATCAAAATGACAGGAATTCAAGTAGGTGCTCCGGCAGATATGCAAGAGATCCTTGGAAAAGATCGCTTTGGTGCGAGCCAGTCATGGAGTTTGACGAGTGCGATCTAGACTTCATGGAGGAGATTTTCTACGCCCTCCGCGAGACCGGATTGGAAGGATTCCTGATGAGGAGGCCGACCTTCTTTCTCCCGTGACAAGTAGCAGAGATCTATCTGAACTCAGACTCAGTGGACGGAGACATCAGAGGCATATTCGTCGTTCATACAGTAGGCGATCCCTCACGCACAGACATAGAAGTAAAATAGATGTCAATCCGAGAAGCTCTTCAGAAAAGCTTCAATCTGCACAATGAAGGACTCGGCACCGTCGCATATAAAGACGATCTGATGGATGAGTACCTCATTGAGTTCTGCGGAAAGCCAACAGTATTCAGAGCCGCCTTTCCCAAGAACACAATGCTCCCTCAGTACAGAGCATTAGCGTACATAGTGACTCAACTACTGACGACTCAAGCAGGCTCATTTGACCAAGTGTCAAGGCCCAAGCTGCAACTGATGATGGCCATATATAATCGGGCCAAGATAAACTGGACTGAGTTTTTCCTCAGAGAGTTCTTGATGCAATCAGCCAAATTTGACAAGGCATCCAATAGGCTGAGCGTCAAAGGAAAGCTCCTATACGGACTAAAACTCTCAGTCATGATCGAGGACTTCTGTGCATCTAACAAAATCACCTTCGCCGACACGCAATATTTCAACGTGAAGAAAGTCAGATTCCAGAACAGGGCAGCGGCCCTTCAACAGATTGGCTCAGGGCCCGCTCCACCTAAGGCTGGGACTCAGCAGACCTCAACGTCGAAGAAGAAGAGGTCCCCGCCTAAAACAACGCCTAAGGCACTAACCAAAAGGCTGAAGAAGGTCAGCGAGGTTGTGCCTACTGAAACTGAAGCGGAACCAGAGGCCGTTATTGCTCAGCAGCCTCTACAGCTGAGAGACGAGCCAGAGTCTTCTGAGAAGACACAATCAGTGGAGAAGGCCGTCTCCACTGAGAAGGGTGAAACCGTGGACCAAGGGGTCCAATCTGAAGAAGTCCAGGTTGAAGAAGTTCAGACATTGGAGAGCCCCTTGGATGTCCCTCCACTCAGCAGCATCCCGTCTACTGAGAAACATGCGTCTCCAATTGAGGTTGAGGACTCGGAGACAGCCTCGGAGTCAGAATCTGTCGGGATGGAGGCTACAACTCTAAAATCCAGAGCCTCCCGAGAGATTGCTGAAGTGATTCCGGAGATCGCCAGCCACTCTGATCTTTTCCTACTTGCTAGGCAGGCGAGGCTCCACATGCTTATTAGGTTCCAGGAGTGGCACAACCTGAAGCGACTGATTATTCACCACTCCTGCGAGTAGCTTCATGAGGAAGAGCTGCTGATCAGAGGGAAGATTGGCTATTCTGAGCCATCTGACCTCGACACGCTCGAGGATCTGAGGGCAGCCATGCTTGCCATGCTGAACGATAGACAACTTGTCTCAGCACCAGGGCCCTCAGATGGGTCTGACCCCGATTGTCAGGACCCACCCCGTGATTCAGGCCCTAAGAAGCCTGATGAGGGAACTCAACCGGACAAGGATGCCACTACTTCTACCGCTGATCCTCCACTTAGCATCCTTGGCCCCGGGCAGACAGTGGCTGGTACTTCAAAGGCTGGTACTCGAATCTGCTTTTGAAGTAGCGCCCAGCCCAAAGAGCCGTCGATCGAAATCAGTGGCCAGGGCACTGAGGAACCAAGGCTCTCAGAATCGCCTACTCGCCCGAACCGTCCACAAAACTTGGCGGCAAACTACTGAGGCTCAGACTGCAGAGCTGCAGGGACTCAGAACTTCTATCTCAACATCTCCAGTCCCTAACTTCTCTAGCATTCTGACGAATGCCTTAGCTGCGCAGAGAGCTGACTTCGAAGCTTAGCTCAAGATGATTTAGGAAGGCCAGGATAAACTGCTGAATGATTACAAGGCCGCTCAAACCGCTCACACTGAATCCGTCCATGCCATCTCTCAAGCCAATGAACTCAGAATGGAGAATATTCAGAAGGCCCTTGAAGAGAAGGTAGAAAAGCAGCTGAAAGAATTCAAGGCTGCGGCTGATCTCTCACATAAGAAATACAACGATCAGCTGACAAATGAGAGAAATGAGCTACATGAGGTACTGACAAAGCTACATACTAAGCTGGACGATCTGTCAGACTCATACAAAAGTCTGAATAAAAAGGTATCTGCTCAGCCCCCAACCCTACTTGCTGATGCCAAAAAGGGGGAAGGTTTCATAGAGAAAGCATCTAAGGAGCTGATACTGAAAGCAGCAAAGAAAGCAAGGACAGTGACAAGGGCATCTCAAACTTCATCATCTGCCCCCACTGGACCTTCACAAACTGGCGAGGCCCAGGGTGTCTCAACTGCAGCATCAACTGAGACTGGCCCAAGTGGCTCAGGAGCCAAAGAAGTCACAGCTCAGGCAACTCAAACTCCTCTTGATATTATAAAAGAAGTTGTTGAGTATGCTGACGAGGAGTTAGAAGAGGAAGAAGCTCTTCTCCCTCCTCCAGTTGTCGGTAAAGGCAAAAAGGCACTGAAATTCCTAACCCCTCCCTCCAAAAAGAAAGGACCCAGGAGGTTCATAACCCCGGAGGAGGAGGCTCATATAGCAGCAGATGAGAAGCTGGCTAGGGAGATAGCCGAAGCTGAAGCTGCCAATAAACCTAAGAAGAAGCATGTCAAAGGCAAAACTAAGGCTCCAACTGGTGGCAAGAAAACAGGTGCTAGGCTGCCTCCTAAAACGCTCAAACTCAGCGATGAGGCTGATAAAGAAAAGGAAAAGGAGCAGCAGCAGCAGCAATCAACTGGGCAGCAGGGGACATCCAAAGAAAAATCATCAACGCCTGCTGACTCAGAAGAAGAGCCACCTCACAAGCCCTCCTACATTGCCTCAAAGGAATAGGAACAAGAGATGGAAGAAATCTGGGCTCAGTTAGACAGATATCTATATAGAGGAGAAGAGGCCAGACAAATAGAAGCAGCCAGAGAGAGAATATGGATGGCTGATCTTGAAGCTCTCAGGCTGAGAACTGAAAAGGAAGCGAGTCTAAGGATCCCCGCAAAGGCTAACATCCCATACAAATACAGAAAGCCTACTGATCTGAAGACTCACAGATGGCCTAGAGTGGATGAATGGATCCCGTGGGAAGTTACTCAGAGATGGGAGACACTGAAAGCAGAATTTATCAAAAGGAACTACTTCTGGAGATTTTGGCCTGAAAAACCTAAGACAGTGGCATATACTGAATGGCTAATGAGAGCAAATCTGGAAATGTATGCCAGATTCCAAAAAGCTGTCAAGGAAAATATTAAAGTAAGAGTTCCTGATCCCAGAATCCTGCCACCCCCACAGAGGCTTGATAGATCCATACATTATGGAGTCATAGAGAAAGAAGTGAAGGACGCTGCTGAAGCTAAATTTCTTGATGAAGAAGACCCAGCGGACTTTGCTGAGATACTGAAGCTGAGAAAAGTCACATATCGTATGTATGGAGTGCCTCTTCCTGAAACTCAATCTCAAGATTTCAAAGACAGGATCAAGTAGTTCAAATGATTTCTTGCTTCTGTATTCTCCATGTATCTTTCCTTCTTTTAGTCTAGCAGAGATGTAACTGTACTGAACTTCTCATATATATAATATCTCTGTTTGGCTTTGACAATTCCTTATTGTCTGAATAGCCATGTTTGTTTATGCTTAACACTCAGAATCACTGAAGTGATTACTGACTCACACACTCACTGTTTGTTATTTGTTGTCAGTTGTTGCTTAGCTAGATTCTGATAGACTTGTTAGTTTGGGGGAAAATGTTGTTAAAACAGGGGGAAAATGTTGATTAGTCTCTGTATATGCTCTGACTTTCTGCCCTGATCTCCTCAGTAGTATAGGACTTGAAGAACAACTCCACTGATCCTACTTGTAATATTCTGTAAGGAGCTCTGTTTCTTATAAGTCATAGTGTTAGGTGGATAGATTATTAGGTTTTGGCATCATCAAATAGGGGGAAAATGTTGGGTGATGATTCTATCCTCAGCAATGTTGGTATATAGTGGGAAATGACTCAGTCTTCTGTGTTGTCATACACTTAGTAGCCATGTGCTCTGAAAGAGTCTGTGAAGATTTGAAGATCCCAAAACCCTATATTGATTGGTGAACCATTATGTTGTAATCTGTTTTTGTCTCAGATGTTTCAGACTCAGCAGACACTTTGCTCTGGCTCATGCACTCAGTGGATTATCTGCCTCAGCACCAGAAGTAGAAGACTCAGTTATACTAGACTCAGCAGGAGCAGTATACTGAAAGGAGTCAGTAGAACTGAACTCAGCAGAAGTAGTTCACTGAACTCAGAGCTGATCTTCAGTAGAGCCGACTCAGCAGGAGCATGCCACTGAATCAGAGATCAGACTCAGCAACGGCCAGACAGTCTTCTGACTGTCAGGATCTTTGAAGTCATTTCAGCAGAGTCAATACAAGGAAGAGAGAAGTCAGCTTCAGATCTCCTTGAAGTCTGTTCTGTCTCAACCACTTTCTGAACCTCGGCCAATGACAAGCAGACACGTACCCTATATCTACTAAAGCTGCAAGTCAACAACTTTCCAGAAATAGAGGGAAAGGACACTGCCACCATACTTCAAAAGAGTCGTTAGCTACCCAAAAGAGAGAGATAAAGGATAGTCGTCTCCAACGGATCTATCCTAATCTCTTCTCTATAAATAGAGGGATAAATCAAATTTGAAGCTCACGTACCTCACCGAACCTTCGCATACACGAGAGAACACACAGAGCATTCAAACGAGAAAATTCGAAAAAGCCTAAGTCTTCCGCAAGAAGTTCGAAGAATCAATCTCCGGCGAAAGACTACATTTCTGCTCTTAGGGAACCAAGCTGAACTGCTTAATACAGCCTCTAGTATCCAAACGACGTTACACGAACTCAAAGCTTACATTCAGTTGTTCGTCGTTCTAGAAGCCACATCATTGTTCCCTATCCCTCTAACCTAAGCTCAATAGCATATATCCATAGCTTAGACGAAGGAGTTCACTTCTGAACTGATCCTTACTGTAAAGGACTCCTTCACTGTTGGAGAGTTTTTCAAACACTTAGTTTGATAGCCCTGTAAACTGAGACTTGCTCAGTATAAATCTCAAGACCAGTGTTTGTCCAGCGTACAAACCAACTGAGACTATCTCAGTATAATACATAGCTTCCTGATCTTTCGGGACAGTGGACGTATGATTTTTGTATCCGAACCACTTTAAAAATCTCTGTGTCTTGTGTTCTGTTTTTACTGTTGCATTGATTTACTGTTCATACTGAAAACCTTCTTTAAATCATTCAACCGAGTTTCAAAGCAAACTTAACGCATCGCACTAATCAACTGAAACTGTTTTAATAAAAACGTTTTCCTAACTCAACTGAATTTGGGCCTACACTATTCCGCACTACTGAACTCTATCTGGGAAGATACTGAATTCTGACTCCAAGTCAGCTAGCAGGTCTCAGTAGAGTCAGTCACTCTGCCACGCGATTCAGAACAACTTGTTTGGTCTGCTGAACTTGTTCAGTACGACACTATCCTGAAAAGGATTGTTCGTGTTTAAGTTGAGAAATCGATTTTCAGGTGTATTCACCCCCCTCTACACCTGAACGTAATCTCGGGACCAACAAATTTGTTTTGACTTTTGAGTGTAAAAAAAAAAACAATCACATAGAAAGTAGATATAAATTGAATAAGAAAATTCATATAGAGTGAATTCGAGCTATAAAATGTAATTGCAAAATGAGTACTCACTACAACAATATATGATTTTGGCAACACTAGTAATTGTTCTTAAAAAGGGTATTTAGCAACGGTTTTTCCATAGCAACAAAATGTCGAAGTGTTGTTTAGGTGAATGTTGCAAGAAGCTGTAACAACACTTTTAAGTATTTTCTTATATTTTGTTTAGGCCATATTAGGAAGTGTTGCAATAAGTAGATTGAAGCAACATTTAATTGTGTGACTACATTAAATAATACTCCTTCCGTCCACTAGAAAGTATCTTGTTTTTCTTTTCGAGCCGTCCCATAGAAAGTGTCTTATTTTTTAGAAAGACAAACAATATGTGGACCAAATTAACAAGCCAAAAAGTCAAGCAATATACATCATACAATTTCATTTTCTTAATATTCGTGCCCCATAGAAAGACACTTTCTATGGGACGGAGGGAGTATATGTATATAATATTTGAAATATTTATCTAGTTACAAATCAAAGTATTGCTATAGTTGTCATTTAACAACACTTTCACCTGTTATTATGTATCATTTGCATATACCTATATAGATGTTGCTATAGAATACATTTAGGCTATACGAAACAATATAACAAACACCAAATATAATCAATATACAAAATATTACATATAAATAAAATAAGTCTAATATTTCTTACAACATCTCAACAATACATATCTATAAACTATCAATTCAAAATGAATTACATCTATATGAAAACACTCAATTCCTATAATACAAAATGTTGGAAGTACCGAGTCTAAAGATCTTGCATACCCATTAACTTGATCAGATGAATGTTAATGTTGTCATCTGAACTCATTTTTCTATGACCTGGTTCCTTCTTCTCTGCCTTCTTCTTCACCATTTCAATGAGCACATTTTATATCTGTGTTAGTAAAAATGTCTTTTTTTTTTAATTTCAGATACTTGTGACAAACTTATAGAATGAATTTACATCATTCACATACTTGAATATATGTGCAATAAACAAGATCTCAAAAATTCACCAAACTGATAGATTGGAAATAACAGAAGGATCCACACTAATCTCAAGAGTTTTAGCATATCCAAATAGCACATTGCTTAATTGGCATTGCATGATGACGGATCCAACTGAGAAAATCGAAGATTATACGAAAAAAATTCAAAACATTAGTTGAAGTGTTTCAGCCAACATACAAGACATCCACCATAAAATAGAGAAGTAAGCTTCAAATATGGAACAATGTAAAGAAGCAAGCACTAAATACTTTTTTGAGCTTTATAACACCTCTAGTGTTCCATTTAACTAAAACTATTTAATTCAATTCTTTGCCAAAAGAAGTCTCTTATTTTGAAAAAAATACATATACAAACTATCTACGTTCTACGTTGACATGATACTCAATACGAGGAGACCCAAAAATAATTTTTGTGTAATATAACCTACATTAGTATACTAAATAAACCTTAAGATTAAAAAACATTGAGCTATCTAGTGATGAAATGAAGACATCCTTTAGTATTAGAGATTTTGGTATTATAGATCCTACATTAGTGGTCAAATAAACCTTAAGATTCACAAACACCATCATCTAGTGATGAATCTAACACAACCATTAGCATAATAGATTTTGGTATAATAGAGCCTATGTTAGTGTATCAAATAAACCTTAAGATTCAGAAACTCCGAGTCATCTAGTAATACATATCAAGACAAGCATTATCATCAAAGTTTTTGGAGTAATAAAGCCCACACCAGTTTAACAAATTATTAGGATAGATGCAATTCATAGTTTCCATTTGATAAGATATACAAACGGAAGTATGCTTGAACTATCAATACAAAATCTAACACAGTAATATCGACATAAAGAAAGTTCAAGATATCGAATTTTCCACTATATCTTACATATTCCTTCTTAAATCGATATTTCAACATCAGATGGATCGAAAAAACAATTGGAACTAGTTCATTCAGTTAGCATCTCCATGATTTAGTAACAGAACAAATATCATACTAATCCAAATATTCAAACCATTCAAAACGAGCTAGTTTATGTAACTTTGTTTTATGAAATTCATGTAATTCACAACAATGAATACAGAGAAATAATTTAGGCACAAAAAAAAACAAGAGCAAAACCAAGTAAAACGAAGCAAATGCCTCATACCTCCACTTCGATCCCGTTCCAGATAAAGCAACAACTGTGGATGAGATCACCAGCTGCTTGAATTAAAACCTAAGAAAATAACTCCATAGAGCACAAACGTACGAATAGACCAACCAAGTCTATATACAAAAAACTCGTGATAATAGAAAAAGAGGTTGAGAGGGATGAGAACTGAATTGGAAATTAGAACAACTTCAAATCAAAGTAGGGGGTTTAAAGAAAAAGAGAGCAGTACCATCTCTCTATGGGTGTATCGTCAAGTCGCCTGTCAATACAAGCCTTCTTCGGTAGCTTCTTGTTGGCCTTCAACGGCTTCTTCTCGACAATTTATCGGCCGACTTCTTCTCTCCGTTCGTTGCTAGTTTTGCTACTCGCCTTCGGAAGAGTGGGATTGCTAAATAAGATTTGAGGAATTTACGAGATGAGAACCAATTGGAACACTTGAATAAACAGAGAACCCATCGTATTTCTTTCTCAACTTTCAATCTCTAAGTGGGGGAGGAATTAGGGATTTGAAGAAATAATTGAATGTCCATAACCGATTATATGTTTCCTTTGTTAAAAAAAAGGATATTACACACCCAAAGAGGGAAACACCCAAAAAAGGGCGGCCATTTAATTATTCTAATTATTCAAGTTTCTTTGCAATAATTTGAAGTGTAGCTAAAAAAATCGAATTCTTCAAGTTTCTTTAAAATAATTTAAAGTGTTGCTAAAATATATTTGTAGATACATGTAAGGAAAAAATATTGCCAAAACATCTACCTAAAATTAAGTTTTAGAACACTACCTAAAAATGTTGCTAATTATGTAGTTATATTATTTTGTTGTAACACTTAGATTGAAGTGTTGCAATATTGTATATATAGCTACACATTTTTTGAAATGTTGCAAAAAATATGTTGCCAAAGCCTATTTTTTTGTAGTGACTGTCGTATTTCATTTTTTCAATAGCCTCGAATATAGTAGAACTATAAAGGTTTTTATGTCACAAATTGTTCATTTTCTATGTACCACATTGCTATGATAATGATAAGAAAGAATGGCATAAATTGTTCACTTTCTGTGTGTCACATTACCATGATCCTAATACAAAAGAAGTACTCCCTCTGTTCCCTTAAAAATGACCTAATTTTCCAATTTGGTTGTTCCCTAATAAATGGTCTACTGCTAAAATAGTAAATAATTAACTTTTAATCTATTTTTTAATAATGATTTATTTATCCTAAATAATACTACTCCTCTATCTCTATCTCACAAACATAGAAATCCGACAAACATAGAAATCTCCTCCTTCTCTCCCCTCCACAAACAGAAATCCTAGATCTATCTACAAACATTTGTGCCGCCGTGATGAAATCCAGCTCCATGTCCGACGATCTTCCTGTCTTTCCACTACAAACCCCCTCCTTTCCCTCACTTACTAAGGAAATCGAGAAAGATGTGTGGGGGCAAAACTGTTTCTGAGCGGAGAAAAGGGAGCGTGCGATGCGATCGAGGAGCAATACCTATTCTCCTATTCTATACTCTCGTCGTTCGAGTCTGAACCCACTGACCTCGACATTCTGGTGGAAAAGTTCCGATCAAACATAAGGGAACTGAGAGAGGAGATACTACGGGTTTGGGTCCCAGGTTACGCCGAGATTAATCCAAGGGAGCTTTCTTCTTTTATCCATTTTTACTTAAAAAAACACAAAAATACCCATCCCTTAAACATATATTCACCAAATACACAAGATTACCAATTTGCCCTCAAATTTTCGTCAGTTTTTTTGTTTTTTATTTATTTTTAAATATTTCAGTGCCGATGGAGTGACTATGGGTGCCTATGGCACCCTTAGGCACTTTGTTATTTAAATTTTAGTGCCTAAGGGTGCCGGTCATTTTATCGGCACCCATAGGCACCATAATTTATTTATTTTTTATTTTAAAATCAACATGTTCCCTCTATCGGCCTACAACTTCTTCGGCCGATAGAGGGACTTTTTTTCTAATTATTCTATGAGTGCCTATGGGTGCCGATACATGATCGGCACCCATAGGCACTATGTTTTTTTTTTTTAAACCAACATGTTCCGTCTATCGGACTACAACTTCTTCGGCCGATAGAGGGACTCTTTTTCGTATTATTCTATGAGTGCCTAAGGGTGCCGATACATGATCGGCACTCATAGGCACTATGTTTTTTTTTTAAACCAACATGTTCCCTCTATCGGCCTACAACTTCTACGGCCGATAGAGGGACTCTTTTTCGTATTATTCTATGAGTGCCTAAGGGTGCCGATAACCGATCATGTTATCGGCACCATTAGGCACTTGTAATTTTTTTTAAAGAAATCAACATGTTACGGATCAATTGTTTTATAAAAAAAATTAAAATTTGAAATATCTAGTGTCGATGACAATTTATCGGCACCCGTAGGGTCCTATCGACACTCATTGCCAACTGAAAAAAGTAAGGGTAAATGAGTAATATTGGGTATTCTATAACTATTGTTATAGTTAGTGGGTACTTTTGTGTTTTTTTAGTGAGATTGGGTAAATACTTGTATTTCCACTTAATCCAATTATCCCCCCCATCCTCTTCAGATAGTACTCAAATGGAGGATAATATGTTGGAAGAAGGCTGGCGATGCCGCTGATGACACCAAGGAGGCGGAAGCTTGATCCTTGGAAAAGTGAAGAGGTCCAGGCGATACTAAGAATTTGGCTTCCAAGATTATTCGATCTGGTGAGAAGCTTCCAGTTTTAAAGTTCTTTTTTTGCATCCTTATGTTTTGACTATGGAATTTTCAAAAATTAATAGAACTCATCGTGGATGTTGGGTGTTGGGGTTTTGAAATGATAATAATTTGGTCACACGATACTATCTGCATTCATATCTATGATTCATAATTAAGATAAGATACTATGTGTCTTGATTGAAGGAGTATCTATCTTTGCTAATTGAGAGAAGAACCTACAAAATAGAACCTACATAATTGAGAGAAGAACCTACAAAATACACTTAGTCATATGGCTTCTACTATTAACAAAATAAAACTACATATTTCAACCTACAAAATACAACTAGTCATCTGGCTTCTAGTATTCACAAAATAGAACTAAATTTTTCAACCTGCCTTCTAGTATTCATAAAATCCAACTAGTTATCTGCCTTCATCCTTCTTCACCTGCCTTCATCCTTCTTCACTTGCCTCCTTCACTCATTCTACTGTACAGTCATCAATAATTAGTCCTAGTCTAGATTGTCGGATCTCAATTTCTGCTATAAGTCCATTCTTAATCAAGTAATCAATGCATTTCCTAACCAAACTAGCAGGCACTTTCAAGTTTTTTGGTAGTGCATCTTGTCTCAATATGACATCTTTTGACATGTGTGGTATTTTGTAACAGCTCTGCTCTTTCACTCGCATGATCTATATCATACAACCTTGCAATGTCATAAAAACTTTATTTAGGGTCATAGGAGATAATTCTACAAATGATGTAAAAACTGCATCAACAAGTTCTTCTACAATTTTGGTCCATTTCTTTACTTGTAGGCTTTGAATTGCCCTAAACCAACCAAAATCATTTACATTCGTATCTGGAGAATTTGGTGGTTGATGAACTAGATGAATATCAAAACCATCTAGAATTGCAGATGCCCTAAAGTCCAAATCAATGTCCTTAAGATGTGGAGGCGCATTATCTTGTTGTAAAAAGATAAGGCGACTTGCAAATGAAGGGCACTTGGACCTTATGGCTGGGAGAACCTGTTATTTATCAAACAAGTTATTCATAGAATACTGAAATAATATACATACACTTTCTCTACTATTTGAAATTGAAATCTTCTATTTGATCAATGTTACTAATTAGTGGAATAGATTTTTCGAGAAAGATGCTAGGTAATGGGCAAAATCAGAACTTGTTGGATACATTTATTTATTCAGATCAGCATTTAGCTTCAACATCTACTACATTCCATGCATTTACTCTAATGAAGCTAATTCAAATGCGAACAAATGACTATTGCAATTCATACATGAATGAGTACTACATGTCCATACCTAATTTATCAAGCATTCTTTTATGACATCTTTAGTTATAGAAGGGATCGGTTTGGTCTCAAGCGTGCCAGCCGGCCTGTTGCGACTAGTTCTTTGGGCAGCTACAAGTTGTGTGAATGGGAAAATCCCAATTTTCCCATCAGAAATCACACACCCATTAGCATCAAAGATCGGTCTGCAAACCACACACATAAACATCACTTTCGTGATGAATTTTTTATTTTTACATGTCCTATGTGGCTCAGCCTCTCCCGTCGTAAGATAGTATCTTTTTCCCCCCCCCCCCGGGGGGGGGGGGGGGGGGGGGGGGGGGGGGGGGGGGGGGGGGGGGGGGGGGGGGGGGGGGGGGGGGGGGGGGGGGGGGGGGGGGGGGGGGGGGGGGGGGGGGGGGGGGGGGGGGGGGGGGGGGGGGGGGGGGGGGGGGGGGGGGGGGGGGGGGGGGGGGGGGGGGGGGGGGGGGGGGGGGGGGGGGGGGGGGGGGGGGGGGGGGGGGGGGGGGGGGGGGGGGGGGGGGGGGGGGGGGGGGGGGGGGGGGGGGGGGGGGGGGGGGGGGGGGGGGGGGGGGGGGGGGGGGGGGGGGGGGGGGGGGGGGGGGGGGGGGGGGGGGGGGGGGGGGGGGGGGGGGGGGGGGGGGGGGGGGGGGGGGGGGGGGGGGGGGGGGGGGGGGGGGGGGGGGGGGGGGGGGGGGGGGGGGGGGGGGGGGGGGGGGGGGGGGGGGGGGGGGGGGGGGGGGGGGGGGGGGGGGGGGGGGGGGGGGGGGGGGGGGGGGGGGGGGGGGGGGGGGGGGGGGGGGGGGGGGGGGGGGGGGGGGGGGGGGGGGGGGGGGGGGGGGGGGGGGGGGGGGGGGGGGGGGGGGGGGGGGGGGGGGGGGGGGGGGGGGGGGGGGGGGGGGGGGGGGGGGGGGGGGGGGGGGGGGGGGGGGGGGGGGGGGGGGGGGGGGGGGGGGGGGGGGGGGGGGGGGGGGGGGGGGGGGGGGGGGGGGGGGGGGGGGGGGGGGGGGGGGGGGGGGGGGGGGGGGGGGGGGGGGGGGGGGGGGGGGGGGGGGGGGGGGGGGGGGGGGGGGGGGGGGGGGGGGGGGGGGGGGGGGGGGGGGGGGGGGGGGGGGGGGGGGGGGGGGGGGGGGGGGGGGGGGGGGGGGGGGGGGGGGGGGGGGGGGGGGGGGGGGGGGGGGGGGGGGGGGGGGGGGGGGGGGGGGGGGGGGGGGGGGGGGGGGGGGGGGGGGGGGGGGGGGGGGGGGGGGGGGGGGGGGGGGGGGGGGGGGGGGGGGGGGGGGGGGGGGGGGGGGGGGGGGGGGGGGGGGGGGGGGGGGGGGGGGGGGGGGGGGGGGGGGGGGGGGGGGGGGGGGGGGGGGGGGGGGGGGGGGGGGGGGGGGGGGGGGGGGGGGGGGGGGGGGGGGGGGGGGGGGGGGGGGGGGGGGGGGGGGGGGGGGGGGGGGGGGGGGGGGGGGGGGGGGGGGGGGGGGGGGGGGGGGGGGGGGGGGGGGGGGGGGGGGGGGGGGGGGGGGGGGGGGGGGGGGGGGGGGGGGGGGGGGGGGGGGGGGGGGGGGGGGGGGGGGGGGGGGGGGGGGGGGGGGGGGGGGGGGGGGGGGGGGGGGGGGGGGGGGGGGGGGGGGGGGGGGGGGGGGGGGGGGGGGGGGGGGGGGGGGGGGGGGGGGGGGGGGGGGGGGGGGGGGGGGGGGGGGGGGGGGGGGGGGGGGGGGGGGGGGGGGGGGGGGGGGGGGGGGGGGGGGGGGGGGGGGGGGGGGGGGGGGGGGGGGGGGGGGGGGGGGGGGGGGGGGGGGGGGGGGGGGGGGGGGGGGGGGGGGGGGGGGGGGGGGGGGGGGGGGGGGGGGGGGGGGGGGGGGGGGGGGGGGGGGGGGGGGGGGGGGGGGGGGGGGGGGGGGGGGGGGGGGGGGGGGGGGGGGGGGGGGGGGGGGGGGGGGGGGGGGGGGGGGGGGGGGGGGGGGGGGGGGGGGGGGGGGGGGGGGGGGGGGGGGGGGGGGGGGGGGGGGGGGGGGGGGGGGGGGGGGGGGGGGGGGGGGGGGGGGGGGGGGGGGGGGGGGGGGGGGGGGGGGGGGGGGGGGGGGGGGGGGGGGGGGGGGGGGGGGGGGGGGGGGGGGGGGGGGGGGGGGGGGGGGGGGGGGGGGGGGGGGGGGGGGGGGGGGGGGGGGGGGGGGGGGGGGGGGGGGGGGGGGGGGGGGGGGGGGGGGGGGGGGGGGGGGGGGGGGGGGGGGGGGGGGGGGGGGGGGGGGGGGGGGGGGGGGGGGGGGGGGGGGGGGGGGGGGGGGGGGGGGGGGGGGGGGGGGGGGGGGGGGGGGGGGGGGGGGGGGGGGGGGGGGGGGGGGGGGGGGGGGGGGGGGGGGGGGGGGGGGGGGGGGGGGGGGGGGGGGGGGGGGGGGGGGGGGGGGGGGGGGGGGGGGGGGGGGGGGGGGGGGGGGGGGGGGGGGGGGGGGGGGGGGGGGGGGGGGGGGGGGGGGGGGGGGGGGGGGGGGGGGGGGGGGGGGGGGGGGGGGGGGGGGGGGGGGGGGGGGGGGGGGGGGGGGGGGGGGGGGGGGGGGGGGGGGGGGGGGGGGGGGGGGGGGGGGGGGGGGGGGGGGGGGGGGGGGGGGGGGGGGGGGGGGGGGGGGGGGGGGGGGGGGGGGGGGGGGGGGGGGGGGGGGGGGGGGGGGGGGGGGGGGGGGGGGGGGGGGGGGGGGGGGGGGGGGGGGGGGGGGGGGGGGGGGGGGGGGGGGGGGGGGGGGGGGGGGGGGGGGGGGGGGGGGGGGGGGGGGGGGGGGGGGGGGGGGGGGGGGGGGGGGGGGGGGGGGGGGGGGGGGGGGGGGGGGGGGGGGGGGGGGGGGGGGGGGGGGGGGGGGGGGGGGGGGGGGGGGGGGGGGGGGGGGGGGGGGGGGGGGGGGGGGGGGGGGGGGGGGGGGGGGGGGGGGGGGGGGGGGGGGGGGGGGGGGGGGGGGGGGGGGGGGGGGGGGGGGGGGGGGGGGGGGGGGGGGGGGGGGGGGGGGGGGGGGGGGGGGGGGGGGGGGGGGGGGGGGGGGGGGGGGGGGGGGGGGGGGGGGGGGGGGGGGGGGGGGGGGGGGGGGGGGGGGGGGGGGGGGGGGGGGGGGGGGGGGGGGGGGGGGGGGGGGGGGGGGGGGGGGGGGGGGGGGGGGGGGGGGGGGGGGGGGGGGGGGGGGGGGGGGGGGGGGGGGGGGGGGGGGGGGGGGGGGGGGGGGGGGGGGGGGGGGGGGGGGGGGGGGGGGGGGGGGGGGGGGGGGGGGGGGGGGGGGGGGGGGGGGGGGGGGGGGGGGGGGGGGGGGGGGGGGGGGGGGGGGGGGGGGGGGGGGGGGGGGGGGGGGGGGGGGGGGGGGGGGGGGGGGGGGGGGGGGGGGGGGGGGGGGGGGGGGGGGGGGGGGGGGGGGGGGGGGGGGGGGGGGGGGGGGGGGGGGGGGGGGGGGGGGGGGGGGGGGGGGGGGGGGGGGGGGGGGGGGGGGGGGGGGGGGGGGGGGGGGGGGGGGGGGGGGGGGGGGGGGGGGGGGGGGGGGGGGGGGGGGGGGGGGGGGGGGGGGGGGGGGGGGGGGGGGGGGGGGGGGGGGGGGGGGGGGGGGGGGGGGGGGGGGGGGGGGGGGGGGGGGGGGGGGGGGGGGGGGGGGGGGGGGGGGGGGGGGGGGGGGGGGGGGGGGGGGGGGGGGGGGGGGGGGGGGGGGGGGGGGGTCCCCCCCCCCCCCGGGGGGGGGGGGGGGGGGGGGGGGGGGGGGGGGGGGGGGGGGGGGGGGGGGGGGGGGGGGGGGGGGGGGGGGGGGGGGGGGGGGGGGGGGGGGGGGGGGGGGGGGGGGGGGGGGGGGGGGGGGGGGGGGGGGGGGGGGGGGGGGGGGGGGGGGGGGGGGGGGGGGGGGGGGGGGGGGGGGGGGGGGGGGGGGGGGGGGGGGGGGGGGGGGGGGGGGGGGGGGGGGGGGGGGGGGGGGGGGGGGGGGGGGGGGGGGGGGGGGGGGGGGGGGGGGGGGGGGGGGGGGGGGGGGGGGGGGGGGGGGGGGGGGGGGGGGGGGGGGGGGGGGGGGGGGGGGGGGGGGGGGGGGGGGGGGGGGGGGGGGGGGGGGGGGGGGGGGGGGGGGGGGGGGGGGGGGGGGGGGGGGGGGGGGGGGGGGGGGGGGGGGGGGGGGGGGGGGGGGGGGGGGGGGGGGGGGGGGGGGGGGGGGGGGGGGGGGGGGGGGGGGGGGGGGGGGGGGGGGGGGGGGGGGGGGGGGGGGGGGGGGGGGGGGGGGGGGGGGGGGGGGGGGGGGGGGGGGGGGGGGGGGGGGGGGGGGGGGGGGGGGGGGGGGGGGGGGGGGGGGGGGGGGGGGGGGGGGGGGGGGGGGGGGGGGGGGGGGGGGGGGGGGGGGGGGGGGGGGGGGGGGGGGGGGGGGGGGGGGGGGGGGGGGGGGGGGGGGGGGGGGGGGGGGGGGGGGGGGGGGGGGGGGGGGGGGGGGGGGGGGGGGGGGGGGGGGGGGGGGGGGGGGGGGGGGGGGGGGGGGGGGGGGGGGGGGGGGGGGGGGGGGGGGGGGGGGGGGGGGGGGGGGGGGGGGGGGGGGGGGGGGGGGGGGGGGGGGGGGGGGGGGGGGGGGGGGGGGGGGGGGGGGGGGGGGGGGGGGGGGGGGGGGGGGGGGGGGGGGGGGGGGGGGGGGGGGGGGGGGGGGGGGGGGGGGGGGGGGGGGGGGGGGGGGGGGGGGGGGGGGGGGGGGGGGGGGGGGGGGGGGGGGGGGGGGGGGGGGGGGGGGGGGGGGGGGGGGGGGGGGGGGGGGGGGGGGGGGGGGGGGGGGGGGGGGGGGGGGGGGGGGGGGGGGGGGGGGGGGGGGGGGGGGGGGGGGGGGGGGGGGGGGGGGGGGGGGGGGGGGGGGGGGGGGGGGGGGGGGGGGGGGGGGGGGGGGGGGGGGGGGGGGGGGGGGGGGGGGGGGGGGGGGGGGGGGGGGGGGGGGGGGGGGGGGGGGGGGGGGGGGGGGGGGGGGGGGGGGGGGGGGGGGGGGGGGGGGGGGGGGGGGGGGGGGGGGGGGGGGGGGGGGGGGGGGGGGGGGGGGGGGGGGGGGGGGGGGGGGGGGGGGGGGGGGGGGGGGGGGGGGGGGGGGGGGGGGGGGGGGGGGGGGGGGGGGGGGGGGGGGGGGGGGGGGGGGGGGGGGGGGGGGGGGGGGGGGGGGGGGGGGGGGGGGGGGGGGGGGGGGGGGGGGGGGGGGGGGGGGGGGGGGGGGGGGGGGGGGGGGGGGGGGGGGGGGGGGGGGGGGGGGGGGGGGGGGGGGGGGGGGGGGGGGGGGGGGGGGGGGGGGGGGGGGGGGGGGGGGGGGGGGGGGGGGGGGGGGGGGGGGGGGGGGGGGGGGGGGGGGGGGGGGGGGGGGGGGGGGGGGGGGGGGGGGGGGGGGGGGGGGGGGGGGGGGGGGGGGGGGGGGGGGGGGGGGGGGGGGGGGGGGGGGGGGGGGGGGGGGGGGGGGGGGGGGGGGGGGGGGGGGGGGGGGGGGGGGGGGGGGGGGGGGGGGGGGGGGGGGGGGGGGGGGGGGGGGGGGGGGGGGGGGGGGGGGGGGGGGGGGGGGGGGGGGGGGGGGGGGGGGGGGGGGGGGGGGGGGGGGGGGGGGGGGGGGGGGGGGGGGGGGGGGGGGGGGGGGGGGGGGGGGGGGGGGGGGGGGGGGGGGGGGGGGGGGGGGGGGGGGGGGGGGGGGGGGGGGGGGGGGGGGGGGGGGGGGGGGGGGGGGGGGGGGGGGGGGGGGGGGGGGGGGGGGGGGGGGGGGGGGGGGGGGGGGGGGGGGGGGGGGGGGGGGGGGGGGGGGGGGGGGGGGGGGGGGGGGGGGGGGGGGGGGGGGGGGGGGGGGGGGGGGGGGGGGGGGGGGGGGGGGGGGGGGGGGGGGGGGGGGGGGGGGGGGGGGGGGGGGGGGGGGGGGGGGGGGGGGGGGGGGGGGGGGGGGGGGGGGGGGGGGGGGGGGGGGGGGGGGGGGGGGGGGGGGGGGGGGGGGGGGGGGGGGGGGGGGGGGGGGGGGGGGGGGGGGGGGGGGGGGGGGGGGGGGGGGGGGCGGGGGGGGGGGGGGGGGGGGGGGGGGGGGTCCCGGGGGGGGGGGGGGGGGGGGGGGGGGGGGGGGGGGGGGGGGGGGGGGGGGGGGGGGGGGGGGGGGGGGGGGGGGGGGGGGGGGGGGGGGGGGGGGGGGGGGGGGGGGGGGGGGGGGGGGGGGGGGGGGGGGGGGGGGGGGGGGGGGGGGGGGGGGGGGGGGGGGGGGGGGGGGGGGGGGGGGGGGGGGGGGGGGGGGGGGGGGGGGGGGGGGGGGGGGGGGGGGGGGGGGGGGGGGGGGGGGGGGGGGGGGGGGGGGGGGGGGGGGGGGGGGGGGGGGGGGGGGGGGGGGGGGGGGGGGGGGGGGGGGGGGGGGGGGGGGGGGGGGGGGGGGGGGGGGGGGGGGGGGGGGGGGGGGGGGGGGGGGGGGGGGGGGGGGGGGGGGGGGGGGGGGGGGGGGGGGGGGGGGGGGGGGGGGGGGGGGGGGGGGGGGGGGGGGGGGGGGGGGGGGGGGGGGGGGGGGGGGGGGGGGGGGGGGGGGGGGGGGGGGGGGGGGGGGGGGGGGGGGGGGGGGGGGGGGGGGGGGGGGGGGGGGGGGGGGGGGGGGGGGGGGGGGGGGGGGGGGGGGGGGGGGGGGGGGGGGGGGGGGGGGGGGGGGGGGGGGGGGGGGGGGGGGGGGGGGGGGGGGGGGGGGGGGGGGGGGGGGGGGGGGGGGGGGGGGGGGGGGGGGGGGGGGGGGGGGGGGGGGGGGGGGGGGGGGGGGGGGGGGGGGGGGGGGGGGGGGGGGGGGGGGGGGGGGGGGGGGGGGGGGGGGGGGGGGGGGGGGGGGGGGGGGGGGGGGGGGGGGGGGGGGGGGGGGGGGGGGGGGGGGGGGGGGGGGGGGGGGGGGGGGGGGGGGGGGGGGGGGGGGGGGGGGGGGGGGGGGGGGGGGGGGGGGGGGGGGGGGGGGGGGGGGGGGGGGGGGGGGGGGGGGGGGGGGGGGGGGGGGGGGGGGGGGGGGGGGGGGGGGGGGGGGGGGGGGGGGGGGGGGGGGGGGGGGGGGGGGGGGGGGGGGGGGGGGGGGGGGGGGGGGGGGGGGGGGGGGGGGGGGGGGGGGGGGGGGGGGGGGGGGGGGGGGGGGGGGGGGGGGGGGGGGGGGGGGGGGGGGGGGGGGGGGGGGGGGGGGGGGGGGGGGGGGGGGGGGGGGGGGGGGGGGGGGGGGGGGGGGGGGGGGGGGGGGGGGGGGGGGGGGGGGGGGGGGGGGGGGGGGGGGGGGGGGGGGGGGGGGGGGGGGGGGGGGGGGGGGGGGGGGGGGGGGGGGGGGGGGGGGGGGGGGGGGGGGGGGGGGGGGGGGGGGGGGGGGGGGGGGGGGGGGGGGGGGGGGGGGGGGGGGGGGGGGGGGGGGGGGGGGGGTTGGGGGGGTTCCCCCCCGGCGGGGGGGGGGGGGGGGGGGGGGGGGGGGGGGGGGGGGGGGGGGGGGGGGGGGGGGGGGGGGGGGGGGGGGGGGGGGGGGGGGGGGGGGGGGGGGGGGGGGGGGGGGGGGGGGGGGGGGGGGGGGGGGGGGGGGGGGGGGGGGGGGGGGGGGGGGGGGGGGGGGGGGGGGGGGGGGGGGGGGGGGGGGGGGGGGGGGGGGGGGGGGGGGGGGGGGGGGGGGGGGGGGGGGGGGGGGGGGGGGGGGGGGGGGGGGGGGGGGGGGGGGGGGGGGGGGGGGGGGGGGGGGGGGGGGGGGGGGGGGGGGGGGGGGGGGGGGGGGGGGGGGGGGGGGGGGGGGGGGGGGGGGGGGGGGGGGGGGGGGGGGGGGGGGGGGGGGGGGGGGGGGGGGGGGGGGGGGGGGGGGGGGGGGGGGGGGGGGGGGGGGGGGGGGGGGGGGGGGGGGGGGGGGGGGGGGGGGGGGGGGGGGGGGGGGGGGGGGGGGGGGGGGGGGGGGGGGGGGGGGGGGGGGGGGGGGGGGGGGGGGGGGGGGGGGGGGGGGGGGGGGGGGGGGGGGGGGGGGGGGGGGGGGGGGGGGGGGGGGGGGGGGGGGGGGGGGGGGGGGGGGGGGGGGGGGGGGGGGGGGGGGGGGGGGGGGGGGGGGGGGGGGGGGGGGGGGGGGGGGGGGGGGGGGGGGGGGGGGGGGGGGGGGGGGGGGGGGGGGGGGGGGGGGGGGGGGGGGGGGGGGGGGGGGGGGGGGGGGGGGGGGGGGGGGGGGGGGGGGGGGGGGGGGGGGGGGGGGGGGGGGGGGGGGGGGGGGGGGGGGGGGGGGGGGGGGGGGGGGGGGGGGGGGGGGGGGGGGGGGGGGGGGGGGGGGGGGGGGGGGGGGGGGGGGGGGGGGGGGGGGGGGGGGGGGGGGGGGGGGGGGGGGGGGGGGGGGGGGGGGGGGGGGGGGGGGGGGGGGGGGGGGGGGGGGGGGGGGGGGGGGGGGGGGGGGGGGGGGGGGGGGGGGGGGGGGGGGGGGGGGGGGGGGGGGGGGGGGGGGGGGGGGGGGGGGGGGGGGGGGGGGGGGGGGGGGGGGGGGGGGGGGGGGGGGGGGGGGGGGGGGGGGGGGGGGGGGGGGGGGGGGGGGGGGGGGGGGGGGGGGGGGGGGGGGGGGGGGGGGGGGGGGGGGGGGGGGGGGGGGGGGGGGGGGGGGGGGGGGGGGGGGGGGGGGGGGGGGGGGGGGGGGGGGGGGGGGGGGGGGGGGGGGGGGGGGGGGGGGGGGGGGGGGGGGGGGGGGGGGGGGGGGGGGGGGGGGGGGGGGGGGGGGGGGGGGGGGGGGGGGGGGGGGGGGGGGGGGGGGGGGGGGGGGGGGGGGGGGGGGGGGGGGGGGTTTTTTTTTTTGGTTTATTTCCCCCCCCCCCGGGGGGGGGGGGGGGGGGGGGGGGGGGGGGGGGGGGGGGGGGGGGGGGGGGGGGGGGGGGGGGGCCCCGCCCGCCCCCCCCCCCCCCCCCCCCCCCCCCCCCCCCCCCCCCCCCCCCCTATCCCCCCCCCCCCCCCCCCCCCCCCCCCCCCCCCCCCCCCCCCCCCCCCCCCCCCCCCCCCCCCCCCCCCCCCCCCCCCACCGGTCCGGAGGTTCTTGTAATGTAGAACCACTTCTCGTCAATGTGCACGGTGTTATGCATGCTTTTGAATTTGGTGTTTAGTATCCTATCGATTTAGTATCCTATCGAACTCTAGGGCTTCCAAGAAAATCTCAACCTTGACAATTTGTTAGGAATAGTTAAGTAAGGCCTAATGACACTAGTGTGAGATTTGATCAAACCTTTTTTCACCCACTTCCACACAGTTGTCTGACCGCAATTTATTTCATTTGCAAGGCTTCTGATTGTTGTTCTCTTTCGTAGATCCAAGCTTTGGATCAATTCCAAATCAATTATGACTCTTTTTCTTCTAGGTGCATTTGGCTTTTTCCTCTTTAAATATATGGCTTGACCGTTGGATTGTTGCTCTTTTGATGCAGTCCAAAGACACCTGATTGTCCACGGTGAGGTGTTGAACTTCACTTGAGCTTTCTGCATCTTGCCTGTCAATGGCTTCCCGTTCTTGGAGTTTTGAAGTAACCAATGAACTATTGCATTTCTCTTATCATCAATTAAATTTTTTTGCCCACCATTATGATGATTTATAGTTTCAACTTGTTGGAAAACTTCTAGTATTTATAGGACCGCCCTCCGTCTAGGTGGGAAATTTGAATTTGATTTGAACTTAAAAATTTGGAACTTAAATTTTGAGGCTGTAATCTATTTTGAAACTTTCGTTCCTAGTTTGTTTTTGCAAGTCTGTACAGTTTGGCGGCTTTATTTATTTTCCCTGTTCAGATTCCCACAATTTCATTTTTGGTTTATTAGCGACAATATCCCAGACACCTCACTTATTAATAATTTCGTTGTTAGCGGCCCAAAAATATTCTACTGAAAGGATTAAAAAACTGAAAAAAATGATTAAAAGTTATTACAAATTTAGATCGGTCAAGTTTTGTTTCTTGAATTAAAACAAGTCTAAATAATTTAACATGTGCTTAATATTGTTAATAAAATAGTGGACCACACAATTTAAACAACTAAAGTGAAGTTCTTTAAAATTCTTGTCCAAAAGAATTATGCCATGCAGTAATAACACAATTTGTATGATATAGAAATTAATATGACAGTGAAAAGAAAAAATATTTAATTAATTAGTGAACAAAGGAAAAATACAATAGGGTCTAGGTCTTTCTTACCACAGCCACGCCCAATCTCTCTCTCTCTCTGTGAGCTGCACCGTTCCACAAGGGCTGTAAACCTAGCATGAAATCTACGGGATTCTGTTCGTTCGATCGAAATGCTGAGCTCATTCTATAATTAAATGATTGTTTCGTGTTTTCGCTTCTCCGTTTCAGATTATCGAAGGCTTTTGAGGTATAATTGGAGTTTTGATCGAAAATCGTTGTTTTCCCTTTGCAATTCTAGGACGCTGCTATTTTTTTCTTGTATAGGGATGGTCTTTAAGTAATCCGCATTTTTGAGGGGAATCAAGTTAGAGTAGTTCTGTTAGGGTTTAGGGTTTTCGATACGTTTCTGAATTTCATTTTGTTCGCTTTATTTTCTTGTTGCTAATTTTTTTGATATTGTTTGATTTGGTTGTGTATTGCACTCTCATATGCATGTTGTTTACCTTAATACTTTGTAGGATGATTCACATGGTAAGATATTTCCATAATGATTGTGTTGTAAATTATTATTTCATGAAATTCTCTACAGTGACATTGCAAATTTACCTTCGCCTATCTTTGGATCCGAATAGCTTTGATTTTTTGTTATATATGTGTGAAGAGTGACCTAGGCATTACGGCGTAAGCCTTTGTGAGATTGCCTTTGATTTGACATTGCCATGTGATGTGTTATCGATGTCAGTGTGAGCTAGTGAAGGTGGAGTGCGTACACCATGAGCAAGGTGAAAGCTTCCGTGTTCTTGGATGTTTCAATAGATGGAGATCCTTGCGAGAGGATGACTTTTGAGGTATTGTGTTATTTGACAGCCTTAGCAATTTATTTAGAAACTTACATTATTGTCAATATAAGGTGATATTTCTTACTAGACTGATGTTCTGATACCATGTCATTGTTTACTCCTGCAATGCAGCTCTTCACTGATGTTGCTCCCAAGACATGTGAAAATTTCCGGCAACTTTGCACTGGTAAGTTACTCGCTTTCCCATATGCATTGTCTATAATTCTCAATACTCATAAACTTGAATGTGCATGGTCTCATAATAATATTACTTGTGTAACTTTCTATTGCTTTCCTCAATTCATTGACCTTTTCATGATTGGTGGGTTTATTGAAGCCACGAGGCTTCTGTCACCAGAAAAGTAAATATTGCCATGTTTTCACAAGTATGTTAATAATTTTTTTGAGAAGTCCCCTCTTCAATCCTGCAACCTTGTTGTTCCTCTTCCATCTCTTCTCACCTGATTTTCTCATTTTGCATTTCTTCAGGAGAAAAAGGCGTTAGTGTTAAAACAGGGAAACCACTACACTATAAAGGAACCTTTTTCCACCGTATAATTAAAGGATATGTTGCTCAGGTATGTTATTTACTTCCAGATTTTTTTTTATAAATTCCTTCAATATGGCTATATATGTCGTACTCCCTCCGTCCCGTTTGAAACGACCCGTTTCAAATGGGCACGGGAATTAAGAAAGTTGAAGATAAAGTATGAGAGATGAGTAGATGATAAAGTAAGAGAGAGAAGATGAGTGTGATAGTGAGAAAGTAGATAATAAAGTATGAGAGAGAAAATGATTAATATAATGAGAGTAGATAAAGTAGGTGAGAGAAATGATAAAATATGAGGAAATTATTTCCTTTTTAGGAAACGGGTCGTTTCAAATGGGACGTCCCGAAAAGGAAAACAGTTCATTTCAAATGGGATGGAGGGAGTATTTATTTGCAATTGTTCTATTTGCACATAAATGAAAAGTGGATTTTGTGTTTTTGGTCAAGCTCTTGGTTTATCCTGACAGGGTTGATGGTCATGACTGCATTTCTTGTGATATAGTTTTAAGGTTGTATTTGTTGAGTTTTCCATTTATGATTCACTGAAACTTGCTCCAAGAGCACCACCTCTGTTGTCTTCGTAGTTATAATGTTTAACATGCTTAAATTATTTGCAGGGTGGGGACTTTCTTCGGCAGGATGGTAAGTTGAAGGCAAACTACAGTTCTCTCTTTGGATCCTTGCACTAAATCTATTATAACTGTGCAGGTAAATATGGGGAAAGTATATATGACGGAAAGTTTCCAGGTATGAAGCTATTCTTGGTTTCACCTTTTATTTTTCTAGTTCTTCATGTGGTGACAACTAATAATATTCAGATAAGACACGTGTATATTTAAGTTTCAATTCAATATTCAAGTCAACAAGATGCACAAATAGGCATAGTTGCACTTGCATATCTTTTCTTATTATCAACTTCTTTTTGTCTTGAGAACAAGTGGATTTCATTTGAATTGCCTGTGAAGGTTGGGGATGACTTTGACCTTAATCTCGCTGCATTGGAGCTTCACTTCAAATGAGAACAATTGTTTTATCTTAATATGGTAGGGAATGCAAATATTTTTGCTTGCCTTGTATTGACCTATATTTTGAATCTTGTGAACATACTGTTTCGGTTTACAAGTATCTATTTTCATCTGTTAGAATGTATATAATTATTATATTGGGCCCTTTTTCATACCTAAACTTTTAGATAATTGCAGTTGGTTGGGGTAACTTTATTCCTAGACACATGATATCTGTTCAGTAACATGCCAAGTGGTGGTATGAGAAGCTCCTGCGAAAATGGTTACTAGATTTTCTGTCCTTGGTCTGATACTTATCTGGATACTAGCCATCTTCTGCAAAATCTAGGTGCTTTATAACCTGATTTATATGGTGTGGGGTGCTTGATGTTGAAAGTTTGGAATTAGCTCGCACCATCTCCCGAGTAATATGTTTTTGAAATTTGACCAAATTGTATTAAACCATGGAATTAAAAAGCGCTCGAGGCGTACGCCTCGAGGCCCGCCTTGGAGCGAGGCGCCGGAAAAAAGATCTGAGGCGTACGCCTCGTTGAATTCGCTTCGCTAGGCCGCCTCAGTCTGTCGAGGCGCGCCTCGAGGCGTACGCCTCGAGTCGACGGCTGAGGCATTCGAACCATAAATTGGGGCCTATTTTCTTTGACCCATTCTTTAATCTCAACCAAATAATTCAAATTGACCCAAATTTCATACAACCCATAAGTTTATTTTTCAAAATTTATCAAAATCGATTCAACCCTAATTGACTAAAATCCAATTTTCTTTCAAATCAAAACAATTTACCGTGAAACCTCCGCTGCCGCCCAGAAGCCACCGCCGCCGCAGCGACTTCACGTCAGGTGAGTTGATTTTCTAGTTATGGTGAGTTGATTGCACGCCGCTGCGACTTCACAGGAGATTGTAATCGAGTTTCTCTCAGCTGGATACAATACTTGCATTCTCTGTTTTTTTTACTCTTATAACATGTGGTTGTGATATTGTAATCGAGTTTCTCTCAATTAATTATGAGTATTGTGAAATTGAGTATTGTGGAATTAATTATGAGCATTCTCCTGTTATTCTGGAATTAATTATGAGCATTAAGTAATTATTTGCAATTTCGTTCAAGTGTTGGAAGTGCAAATAGAGGTACTTTAAATCTAATTAATAATTTAAACTAACTAATAATTTAAACTTTTCTATATTATAGTATATTGCTAATTTAATGTTTTAATGATGATGAAGATTGATGATGTTTAATTTGTGATGTTGAGATTTAAGAACTTATAACTCTGTGTTGGTGTGAATTGGTTTTTTTTTTTTGGTTTGAACTTGGAAGAAACTTGATTTTATGTGTTTATGTGTTTTTGTGGTGTTATATGTTTATTAGGGGAAAAAATAGAATTTACGCCTCGATTTTACGCCTCGGTCCTCCTCGAGGCTTACGCCTCGTGACTCGTAAGGAAAACGCCTCGGAACCCATTTACGCTTTTTTGAACTTTGTATTAAACTATTGATCCTAATAGCGATCGACATAGAATCGTGATTAACTGCAAAATACTTATGAATGGTTGAAACAGGATTCTTGCCACTCAAAATATTTGGTCTATTATGATGCTTCATTTGTTTTTGCTTCAACTTACTAGTGACAGCATTACTGGCATAAACATCTAACAACTTTCCATTTTGATTGCGTCTCCTAGCTATGAAAGCAAATAGAAAATCTGTCTTTAACTTTAATGTTATGTTTCTTAATTTGAACAGGACTAGCTACTAAACCTGATCGTATATTCTGTTTCCAGATGAGTCTTCAAAACTCAAACATGATGGCCCTGGTTTGTTATCTATGGCTATTGCTGATCGTGATGGGCGAGGCTCTCTCTTCAGTATCACCTTTAAGGCTGATCATCACCTTGATAGGTTTTTCTTCTATTCTTTCACATTGAATTTTTTTTCTTGGTACTTGTTAACTTCTTAAAGTGAAAATATATGGTTCTCTCCAAATAAAGGACCCATTGCAGTAGATAGGGATTTATTTTACATAATTCTATGCAGGAATTTGCTGCAGTTGATATGTGGCTACTAATGTAACTAGCACAAGTTTGTCTGCCCGGTTAAATGTTCTAAATTCAGAAGCAGTTCCTTTAGTCTCTGGCATGAGCATCTAGTAGTGAGATACTGTGTAATTGTGTTTGTCTCTTGCTACCTATTTTCATCAGAAAATAATGTTTCATATCATAAAACCGAACTCATGTGTTACTTTTGAAACATATTTTTCATTTAAAGATGTGAATTTCTATTTTTTAATACTATGTACTTTGATAAGAATTTTATTAGAAGGATGAGCAGTGCAATGATGCTTTCCGCTTGGCACGCAAGGTTTTCGACGTCCTGCTTTACTAATTTGGTGTTTGTCTGATTAACAGGAAAAATATTGTCTTTGGAAAACTTCTGAAAGGACATGAGTTGCTGAAGAAGATCGAGAATGCTGGAGATGATGAAGGAAAACCTACTGTGACTGTGAAAATTATCAACTCAGGAGAACTAAATGGCGGTAAGAAACCAACCTTGTTCATTCATAAGTACTGTAAGGAGCCTTATCCTGCTCGGACCATTGGGCAGGGTGCTCTGCTACCTAGCACTGTTATATGTTTTAACTTACTTTTTCTTTCAACTTACTTCTTCTGGATATTCTTCTAATTTGAGGTGGATTATTTTACTGCTTGATTTATGATTTAATTCTTGGTATGTACAGATAAGAAGGGGAATAAGTTGAAAAAGGGTAAGGATGCAACAGATGAATACAATCATGAAATCAAGCGTAAGGGAAAGCATAAGAAGTCATCAAAAAATAGGAGGAAAAGAAGGAGATATTACACTTCTGAATCTGATACTTCAACAGATAGCGACAAGGATTCTTCAGAATCTGATACTGACTCTGACTCGGATACTTCTTCCTTAAGTGACACTAGTTCTTCAAGTGATGACAGACACAAGAAGCGAAAGAGATCTAAGAGGGACAGAAGTAGACGTGGTAAAAGAAAAGATAGGCGACATGAAAAGCGACGCAAGAGGCGAGATAAAAAGTCAAAATGTAAATCTAAGAGGTTAGAGCACTGTGCTTTTATTGTTACTTAAGCTGTTGTATTCTCCAGAACGATGTCATCTGAAAGTCCAGATGACTAGAACTGCACTTTTGATATGATTGCCCTGAGTCTTGGTAGTGTGGTTTACCTGCTCCAGTGGCTGTCAGTGTTATCTTATACTTGTCTTGTGGAATATTTTTTAGGGGTAGTATTACTGATAGTGAGAGTGAGGATAAGACTGGAAGCAGCTCCGAAGATGATGATGCAGTTGGTGTTTCTGATGGGAAGCTTAAACCCCCTGGTAAGATAATGACCATCCCCTGACTGCCTTTTTTCCTTAAATACACATTCTTACAGTTTAATTTTCCATCTACCCTGAAGGAAACCAGTCGCCTCTAGTTGAGCGAGAGAAATCGAATCATAAGAAAGGGCAAGCAGCTGACTTTTCTGAGAGGGAAGAGGGCGAGTTCCCAAAGGAAAATGGAGATCATCAAAGTAATGGAACTGGAGTAGGAATGGTATCTGACAGAGCTGCTGATAGACACCCTGACGTGCTGGATGATCTTCCCAGCAAATCGAGGTCCATATCCAGCCCTTAATTCAAGTCCTCTATGTTTGAGTTTATTCTCCAAAAAACTGGTTATTTAGTGTATTTCTAATAACAGGAGTCGAAGCTTAAGTCCAAGAAGATCCTTGAGTAAGAGCATTAGTCTTAGTCCCAGAAATGGCAGAAGTCCTAGTGTTGGTGCAACACGTAGCCGGAGTAGGAGTCGTAGTGTTAGCAAAAGCCCACAATATTCTGAAAGAAGCAGGAGCAGGACTCCTGTTAGAAGTGGCAGCAGCAGAAGTCCAGAAAGGAGCAATAGGAGGAGTCCCAGCCCACCAGCTAGGTCTCGTTCCCAACAAAGTCGGAGTAGAAGCGCTACCGTTTCTCCTCCAAGAGGAAGGCTGGCTCGGAATCCGCCTAGAACCTCATCCAAAAGATCACCATTGAGATCTGTTAGTCGAAGTCCTGTGAGATCTTCTCGTCGAAGTCTAAGCAGGAGCTCTGGTAGACCTCCTAGAAGGAGCATAAGCAGAAGCCCTGTTCGCCCGACCCACAGAAGTGTCAGCAGAAGTTCTGGTAGGGTCCGCTGTGACCCTAGTCCAGTTCGGGCGCGTAGAAGAACCAGTCGCAGGAGCTACTCCAGAAGTCCTGTAAGCCCAGGCCGTAGGGCTAGGTCACCTGTCTCTGTTCGTCGGAGGAGCTCATCAAGAAGTCCTTCTGTTGATGGATCACCCAAACGTGTTAGAAGAGGAAGAGGATTTAGTGATCGATTCTCATATGCCAGGCGTTACAGAAGTCGCTCTCCTGGCCAGTCTCCTGTAAGGTCATATCGTTACGGGGGCAATCGTGACCGGTAAGGAACTGTTTAGACTGGTACTTTCTTGATTCAAGAGCTTTATTTCAATGAATTTTCTTCTATTGAATTATGGCAGATACTCAAATTACAGAAGGTCCCCAAGGCGTTATAGGAGCCCACCTCGAGGGAGAACACCCCCTAGGTTTGTATTTACAATGCATCTTTAATTTCCTTCTTTTTGTTTTATCATTTGTAGTTATATGTATAGGGAATGGATCAGTATATGTGGATGTATATGCAGACTCTATTCTGCACAACTAACTTGTAGAAATACATTGATAATGTCTGCAGACTTTCTATGTTCATTTTATATATTCTATGCTTAAGATACTGTTGTGCAGATTCAGGGGCAGGAGAAGTAGGAGCCGCAGTCCTAGTGTTTCTCGCAGCCCAATACGCTATCGTGGCCGTTGTTATAGTCGCAGTCATTCCCCTGTTCGCAGTCGTTCCCCTATCGAGGTGCAACACAGCAGGAGCCTATCCAAATCACGGGGGGGTTCGGAGTCTCCAAACCGTGCTGAAAAAGGTTGGTCCAGGTCATCATCTGGTAGTCCCCCTCGCAAGACCGGTCTGGTCTCTTATGATGACGGCTCGCCTTAGTCGGATCGCGATTGATTTCGCGGTGGCCGTGGTGGCAGCGTTGGCTCTATAGCCGACTTGCTGCATTATCTTCTCATGTTGAGTGATTGACACAGGTAGTTTTTTGAATATATTCGCAACTCTTAACTTTGTGTTAGAAGCAGTTAACTTGTGTGTTTGTGAAGGAGCGAGCTATTAAATGGTTGGGTCATCTAGACATGTTAAGCTGGGCTTTAATTTGAAACAAACGTTTTATGAGGAAACTGGTATATTTTCTCCAACAGACAAGTTTAATCTTGTTTTGATTTTTTTATTTTTATTTTTATTTCTATATATAAAAACTGTCTTTTACCTAATGCATTTATTGAAATGTCATTGATTAGCAAATGTGTTTTATACTGTGAAAAGAAGTCGTAAGTATCTTCGATCTCATTATTTGTTTTATTTTGTCTCACTAATGAATGGTGATATGCATCTTTTCATAATTGTATGTTCCATTTAGATTTGATGATCCTATAAATAAAAAATATTTTTAAATATGTAATTATTAAAAAAGCATGTATAATTCCATTAGTAACATGTGGAATGAGACATAGTGAAAGAGTCTTTTTTATAACACTAACATAAATTGGTTGGAAAAATCATTTGAAGTTATTTGTGTTTGTTACAACGATCACAGTAAGGGATACATCTCTAGCTCTAGTTCTCTTTAAATGTACATTTAGGAGGGCCATATACTCCACTTTGGAGCCATGATTAAAGTGATGAATCAAATAGTATGAAATTTAGAGCTTAGATTCAACGGCACTCATATGCTTCAATGATTTCATATTACATACATAGATGAGATTGGATTCGAGTATAATAGTATCAAATAATACCAGACGTATCGAGTAAAGCTATCTGTAGAGTTTAATTATTTTGACCACTTATCTCTATCTTTCAAGAGAGGTCAATTGAAAACGACTTCAAAGATTTTGTCACCTCTTAAAGCTTGGAATCCATTGTGAATCTACTTTGTATATTGATATGTAGAAATTAAGAATATATGGTCATTATTTATTCGTAATAGAATATTGATATTATGACTGGATGAGAAGAAATACAAAGGCTAGGGACATCTTATGACTACCAAAATACCTCACAAATTAAAAAATCTAATTTCTACCAAAATACAAATTGCAAAAATAGTTCACCTAAGAAAATTAAATCAGTAGAAAATTAATTGAGAAATTCAAAGTAGCTGGTTCATTCATATTCATGTTCTTGAGCTAAGAAGCACACGTTAAAATGCTTCAAGTCTGATTTCAACCTGAAAATTAAAATAATCCCCCAATTAATTAACACGCTACGGAATCCGGTTTTTTCGTTTCCATTTGGTATTTAATTTGTGCCACATATACAATAGTAACATGGGGAGCGGTGCCGGTGAGAACACTTATAGTTGTAGGAATTAAGAACAATTATGAAACTATTGGATCAATGCAATCTACGGTTGAAATTGAATATTGGGGAGCTAAAAATTCAGTAGACTTTCCTTGTAAAATAAGTGCATGAAGGGTAAAATGGTAAAATTTCATGTTAGCCTAAAAATAACGTACTACAAAATAACTGCACAAAAGGATAAAACTGAAGAAATTCAAATTATTTTTCCATACCTTCCGCCCCATATCCTCCTAAACCACGAAAAATTGCAGAATTCCTCCCAAATTACAAGAAATTGCTCCGATTGTAAGGCACGCAGCTAGGTAGCGGCGGAATTGTGAGGCCCGAATCTTCAGAACCCTCGACGGCGAACCCTCCAACGCGGTAGAACCCCTTGGCGGCGACGGAATTGTGACGGACGAAACCTCTGCGGCAGCGAAATTGTGAGGCACGAACCCCTTGGCGGCGGAAATCACAAGAAACATTGCTTCTTTCATGTGTTGTTGTTTTCAATTTTTGTGTTGTTGGTTTCATCTTTCATAGTGTTCCAATCTATCGTCAATGTCTTATTTTTTGAATACTTTAGATGACAAAGACACGAGAAGATGATGAGACGGATACGACGACACTCGCAATGCAGTTCATTAAGTGCACTTTCTGTTAATATTTACTACACATATTTAGTGGATGGTGGTTTGCAATGCAGTTTCATAATTAGTGCACAATCTAAATAAATTAAATGCACGTTCATTTGTAAGGAACTCCACAAAAACATTCAATAAGTGTACTTTCTCTGAATATTCAATGCACAACATTATTGGGATTCTATTTTACAACGCACTTTGTCTCAGTTCACAAATTGATATATTTTACTGTATGTTTGTTTGTGATTAACTGCACAAATGATTTTTTTCAGTGCACTTTCTGGACAGATTTCTCCTCAATTAGGATTTGGAGTTGTTAGCAGTCGATTAATTGAATTGTGATACTCTCTGTTTTGGTATTCTGAATTATCTTTGAATTTCACTATGTGTTTTGGTAGTTTAAGACTGGTCTTATGATGCTAGTGGTTATGACAATCTTATGTGTATTTAAATTTTCACTTTGTTCGTACAACAATTGCATTTTATATGTAAAACGCATGTACTGTTAATGTGGCAAAAGTTCACTTTTCATATACATATCTAATACTCACTTTAATATACATATCTAATACTCACAAATATCGTAAATTAACTGCACTTTTTCTGAATAATAGTTGCACTGTCTTTTACAGTCGGTTGCATATAACAGTACATTCGAATATTAAACATACCACATCATCCAGTCCGAGAACTAATAGAAACCTGAAAAACAAGACAAATTATTACATAGTAAATCTAGAATATATTTTCATTTGTTTGATCACCTCCATCATATGTGTTCTGCCTCTCATAATTATACAACACGTATTTAAACAACACCGGTTCCATCAGTGTGCTGACGATTGGTAGCATGTCAAACGTCAAATCCACATAAACAGACATAAATCTCGATCAAATTGTATTCCTTCATGGAACATCATAAATTTTGTCCCAACAAAAGGTTTGCGTCAACAGGACAATTAGAAACAATTTTCTCGACATCATTTATATCATCACTCTCACCTACTCAGAAATGGAGTTTGTTTAAAAGTGAATTAAAAATAACCAAAGCGTGCATTTATTTTTGCTAAAAAAAAATCGACACATAACCTAAAATCCAGCAGAAAACGAGTCTATCCTAGAACTAACACAATCAAATTCAAACAATGATTCTAAGCAATAGAAACCTATTGTGAGATCAAAACGACCAAAAAAGTATGAATAAACTGATAAGGAATGATCATCATCTCATATTCAAACATTCTACCGAACAATATTGCAATGACTCAAATTCAAAATTAATGAACATTAAGGAAGAAAAAGATAAAGTTGAACAATGATTCAACTAACCTATTACAATTTGTTGGAGAACGAAGGATTTGGAGGAATTGTGAAGCCGCAGGTTGAGAGGAGGAATGCGTTTGTGCGAGAGAGAGAGTGGAGAAAACCCTATTATTTTAAAACATAAAGCTGAAGATAATCATTTTGCCTTTTGTGCAGTTAATTCTTGAAGAAAGTGCACTGATTTTTTTTAAAGTGAACTAGGGATCTGGATCTTTGGATTGCTCGATCAAACGGTTGTGATTTGTTCCTAATTCCAACAAGAAGAGGTTTTCTGATTTGAACTCGTACCTAGTGACATATGTCTCTATCTAATAATTATATACCCTAATTGAGATATGTTAACTCTACCGATGAGTTAATCAGAGTGACATATCACCATTTCATTAGTAGACTCGAATTCGATACGAAAAAATTAGAAAGTAAATCACATTCCGTATATATCAGAGTCATCATTTATGAATAAAATTAAATATTGTACCAAAATATAGAGAATCTTGATGGGCTTTGAACAAAAAGTTGCCACTGGGTTCTCTTGGCGCGGTGCACCTGAAGCACTCGAGCCTGCTCGCAAAATTGTGCTCGTTGCATTCAAACCTGTTCAAAGATAAAATTCACATTCAATTGTTATAATTGAAAATCTCCATTTTTATGACATTGTATATTTCTAAAATTAAATTAGATTAAGGGCTAAACAAAAGAAAAGCGCAAAAAAAAAAAAAAAAAACACATTATAAGGAAATTATGTACACAGAATGACTAATATAAACACATTATACGACATTAGAAAGCAATATAGTACGTAACCTCACCTAGTGCAAATCCAATTGCCAGATTTCCAGCGAGAAATCTCCGACGATGGTTTCATCCTTGAAGCAGGTGGATCGGGTGGCGAAGTTGGTGATGACGCAGTAGCTGTCCCCGGGCCTCACATCGGCGGTGTGGGTGTTGAGCTTGGAGTCGCCGCATCTCTCTTTTGGAAACTGTGGTGCTGGCAGGCCCCACACCTCCAATCCCCGAGCCTCTTCGTATATTCCCCTGCACACGTTATTCGTTGATGTTACACCTAATCAACTAACAAATCAAAAGAGCCGTAATTTGTAATACGAGAGTTAAATGGGTGAGTGACAGAGTGAGTAATATATTGAGGACTCGGCCATAATTACTGAGGCAAGGTTGAGTCGAATCGCATAAAAAGAATTTAGATTTAAAGATAAAGTCAGAGTAATTGCACCCTCCATGCATGCACATTGTATACATACATACATACATTATCGATTGGGTTGTGCAAAAATACCTACATGTAAAATGGAAAATGCAAGGATGCCCAAACCTTGTATAAATGCATTAATTAATAGTCATTATCTTTTTGCCCTAAAAAATGTCGGTTTAGAGGGTAGGCTGCAAAGTGTAGGCCTACGTTGTTCCCTCTCTCCCCCAGCCACGTCAGCAGAGTGCAGAAAAAGTTGGCGGACTGAGTCAACATGCCTTGTTTTCCGCAAAGAACTTTATAGATGCCCATGACATTTTTTTTTTTTCGTGTTCAGGAAATTAATTGCATGCAACTAGCTATACACACATGCTGGAAAATAGTCAAATTTGTCTTGTAGTGCAATATATATTTTAATTTATTTATTTTTTATTTTTTCCAGATTATTTATCTAATGGAATTATGTTGTTTCAAATTATATATAGAGAGGTTAAGTTATTCATACGTTCATACGTTTCTCAGCCACCAAAAGTTTAGAGAGAAAATAAAAATCACATTCCTATTTTGCGCTAAGTTGGATCTCAGTCTACATTTTCATCATATTAGCACAAGGTATGTAGTATATTTAAAGTATTTTCTATGTAGTATATTTGTCCTATCCGTTTCTACATATATATTTAAAGCATTTCTACGTTATTATATTATTCTTAACGTTGTTCCATATAATTATAAGAATTTTGGTAGGTGATACTGATGCTATAAGTTGTTACATTGCAAATAGGGTTAAAGTTGCATTTAAGCATGCAATATGGATTTTATAATGTAAAGTGTAACTTAGGTCTCTGTTTGTTATGTAAATTTAATTTAATATCTGCAATATACAACGTTTCTACTGTGATTATAAGCATATTTGTTCATTACAAGTCTTCTTTCATTTACTTGTGCATGTTACAGATAAGACTGTATCTTAGTTCTACGTATTTTACGTATATTTTAACTATTATGGAGATATATGGTTATTTTGTTGAGACTTGAGATGTTTTAAATCTTCACGTATGCTCATATGACCAACAGGACACGCATCACTGTCAAGTATGGAGGAATCTTCGAGGGTTTCGAATATAGATATGGGGATGAACAACTTGCAACAATTCTGCACTGCCTCCTTTCATTGTCATCTTTAAGAGCAATCATTGATTCAATCACGCAAACAAATTTGATGTGTATCTCGTATCTATTGTATTCGGTCGAAAGAAATTGCACCAGTCGCCTCGTGAAGTCACTAATGACGAGCGATTAAGATTTGAAATGACTTGTCGGCTTTGACCCCACTGTTTGTGTTGTGATGACGAGTCCGAGTGAAGTGGCCAGAACAAGCATGTCCCTTATTCTGATGATAGGGACCAAGTTGAGCAATCCACTAGGGATTCTAACAGATATAACTTCTTCGATGACGGGGGAGAGGCGGATGAGGAGGCGGCGGAGGAAGAGGAGGACGGGGAGGAGGAGGAGGAGGAACAAGAAGTGCATAATGATGATTCGACAAACTCGGATGATTCGGATTACACTATTGAGGAGGAGGCTGATGAAGACGAGCATGACGAACTACAAAGCATATGCGGTACCATGTTGGAGTTTGCAACGTGGATGCGAAATGAGGGTGGTTACAACTGACTAATGACATTACTAGAACACCGAATAACCTACTCGTCACCCTATCGTCATTGGAGGAGGAAGATGGAGACTCGATTGCCGAAATAGCAAACTGGCTAGTTCCATACTTCCCTATCGCTCAAACAGGAATCATTGGTTGTCCTAATTTGGATGTGGTCAACGACGACGTTCTTGAGGTGTTTCAGTCTTATGGAGTACAAACGAGCTTACAGGCGCCGTTGGCGTGTGGTACTTAGATCATCAACGGTCTTTTATGGTGTTAAAAGCTAGATATAAAATATACATGGTTTGGGTGTTTGCACGGAAAGTTGTGTCCTTTTATGTTGCGGGCGAAAAAGACTGTAGATATTTGGAAAATTTACAAGGTGGACAAGAAGCACACATGTCAGTTCGACTTCGAATGATTGGTGCCAAGAATTGTGAGTGCGAAGACCATCGGTGTATATTTCAGCCGATAAATACGTAGAGAGGGTGCCATGATAAGGCCTCACAATATCATTGATGTGAATCGTCGTAGATTCGGTGTCGAAGTGAAGTATTACAAGGTAATCCGTGGTTAGAACAAGGCCATCACGATGATTTAAGGCGACCACGAAGATTCTTATAAGCTGCTACCCAAGTATCTTCATATGCTGAAGCAGTTTAACCCCAGAACGGTAAGCCATTACCGCACCAGGGATGACAATCGGTTTGAGTATGTATTCGTAGTGTGGGGCCCGTGCATAAATGCATTTATGTTCAACTTGAGGCAAGTCATTGTAGTTGATGACACAGATATGAAGGTGAAGAATACCGACATCCTACTTGTAGCAGTGACGAAAGACTACAACGAGCAAGTCCTACCGCTTAAGATTGACATTGGCCTGATCAACAATAATAATTCGTGGACGTGGTTTATGACGAAATTAAGGACAATGTACCCGCCGAACAAGGGCCCAGTCATCGTGTCTGACCAACAAGCGAGTATTAAGCATGTCGTTGAAGAGGTGTATCTTGAGGCCACTCATTGTTTGTGTTGCGTCCATCTGGGCAACAACCTCGCCCTCACAGTCATAGAGCAGTAAGGATATTCCGGAGGGCCGCCAATGCATACAAAAAATTGGAGTTTCGGTGTCAAATGACATCACTTAAGACAGAGAGTCAGGAGGCATACGATAAAGTCATGTACATTGGTCCGGAACGGTGGGCCCTTTGAATTTGCACTTCTCGATGTTACTATTTTTTGACGTCAAATTGCGTTGAGTCATTCAACATGAGGCTATTGTGGGCCCGATGTCTACCGATATGTTCCCAAATGGATACTGTGCGGTTCATCATGGAGACGGGCGAACATGCATGCACACAACCATAACCTAGTTGAAGTTGCTAAAATGAAGTTGCTAAAATGAATACTGTGCGGTTATATACCGCACAGTAATGTGCGGTAGATATGCTCCCAAATGGATACTGTGCGGTTATATACCCTAATTTTTTGAATTAACTTTTTTCAATTTTTTTTTATTTAAATAAAAATTAAGTAAATTTAGATTAACTAATAATTTTGCATTTCACGGTAGAGGAGGGGAGCGGGTCAACACAACGGTTGGGGAATGTGTTATGTTCTTCGAGGAGAGGAGCAGCTGGACGACTAGGAGGTGGGAGGCCATAACTGGACGACTAGGAGCGGGTCGTCCAGCTGCTCCTCTCCTCGAAGAACATAACACATTCTACAACCGTTGTGTTGACCCGCTCCCCTCCTTCACCGTGAAATGCAAAATTATTAGTTAATCTAAATTTACTTAATTTTTATTTAAATAAAATAATTTGAAAAAAAGTTAATTCAAAAAATTATTTAGATGAATTGGTCCCTAAAATTATTATTAATTAATTTTTTTCGTTTACCAAAAAAATTATTTGAAAAAAAAAGAAAAAAATTAGTTGAAAAAAAGTAATTTTTAAAATAAAAAATTATTTGAAATAAAAAATTAAAGTTTTATTTAAAAATTGGATGAATTGGTCCCTGAAACTTTTATTCCATAAATACCCCTATGATTAACACTTAATTAACTTAAAATTTGACAGAATGATCAATTTATCCAAATTAGCAAACATTGGGGACCAATAAATTAAAAAAAAAAGATTAGGGACCAATTCATCCAAAGTGGCAAACATTGGGGACTAAATTTGCCAATTTGCCTAACATTAATGTGCATATAATTATTATGAAATGTGCATATAAAATAGCCGCGATTAAGTCATAAAATCTGTACATTTCATACGAAAAGATGATTGTGCATATAGTTCATAGTTAATGTGCATACAAAATATACATATAAACCCTAGAAATTGGTAAAAACTAGATCCCAATGTCCATATAAACCATAGAAATGCGAACGAACTCAAAGGTTTCAAATGTGTGCCTAAAATGTTCATATAAACCCTAGAAATTGGTATGAACACAAAGGTACGAACTAGAAGAGGAATGTCTACATACCTTCGATTTTCACAAATCGCTATTTTTTTCAATCGAAATGTGTATTCTCCTTCGAGAATCATTCTCTTCTGAAGCAAAATCTCAATTCGCCCATTTATCTTCACCTGAACGCTTGCATTTCTTCAAATCGTGCCCGTCCATAGACATCGTTTCGTCGAACGATTCGCGGGTTCTTCGAAACCGTTCTTTGACACCCGCAACCGCCTCTTCCAATCGAAGATCGACGTCGTTTCGTGATTAGGAACGGTTGTCTGTGCTCTATTTTGCAAGATTGGAGGGCACCCACTAGTAAATTTTTGAATTTTGAAGATAGGTAAATGAGAATAAAGGGGTAAAGAAGATGACGGGAATGTGAAAAATGGGGTATTCAAATTTTTGCCAAATTCTCCCCAAACTACCCTTAATGAGCCCTTGCACTCTTAAAAAACTGTCAAAATAAAATAAATTCTTTCTAATCCTAGCCTTCCATTATTGTTGATCTATGGTACTAAGATGTTCTTATTTCTCTCAATAAGGGAGGGTTCTCTCAATAAGGGAGGGTTCTATATATATATATATATATATATATATATATATATATATATATGAATATGAATGGTTTATTCAGTATGCGGTTCAGATTGATCTGAATTTGAAAGATGGACCACCGAGATTTAATGTTATAAGAGGTTATGATTACATTGCCACCTATAATCTCGACCTACGTATCTATCATCCAAAAGATAAGGTGAGATGATATGGATTTAATTCGCCGCTGTCAATATATGGAATGTCGTGCTTTTAATGAAAAATATTCTTATTAAAGACATCCTTAAGTAATTAATGGCGGGAAATAAATGCAGTGAGTGCTGAGTAAAACATGCTGAATAAATACTCAAAAGCCTGTCAGCTGAACGTAGTATTCAACTGATATCACTGTGTCGTCGCTGAGTAGTTTAACTTTGCTGAGAGTAATTCCCCCTTACTGAGTACTTTCTCTAGGAATCGCCTTACTGAGCTGAGTCAGTAGGATCCAATAGACCTAGTTCTACGGAGAGTTTGTTGAATCTGGTCACAGCTAGAGGTTTGATCAGTATGTCGGCCCTCTATTTATCAGTGTGGATTTTCTCCATTCTGACGTTCTTCTTTTCGACATGATCTCGGATGAAGTGATGTCTGATATCCATGTGCTTGCATCTCTTATGTAGAACCGGATTCTAGGTAATTGCAATAGCACTGGTACTATCGCAGCAGATCAAAACTTCATTCTTGATAGATATCATAATCGTGCAACTGTTGTCGAAGCCATAGATTTTGGGCACAACAACTTCCGACAACCATATATTCAACTTCAATAGTGGACATTACTACTGAGTGTTGTTTCTTTGGAAACCACACTATGAGCTTACTACCGAGGAACTGACAAGTTCCTGAAGTTGATTTTCTGTCGATTCGACATCCTGCATAATCAGCATCATATTATACAGTTAGTTCAAGATTATAATCAGCAGGATACCATAGTCCAACATTAAGTGTCCCTTTCAGGTCTCGGAGAATCTTCTTTGCTGAGTCTAAGTGACTCCGATTGGGATTCGCCTGAAATCTTGTGCATACACCTACAACATAGGTTATATCAGGTCTGCTGGCAGTTAAGTATAATAAAGAGCCAATAATTACAAGATAATCAGTAAAATTAACAGATACTCCCTCTTTGTCAAGATCAATCTTTAGATTCGTGTTAATGAGAATCTTGACAGATTTACTGGATTCGCAGCCGAATTTCTTGATGAGATCTCTAGTATAGTTCGCTTGATTTATGAATATTCATTTCTTAGATTGTTTCACTTGAAGACCAAGGAAATAGTTTATTTCTCCGATCATCGACATCTCAATTTTTCTTTCATCATTTTCTCAAATTGCTGACACATAATTAGATTCTTAGATCCAAAAATGATGTCGTCCACGTAGATCTACACTAGTTAGATATCATCGTCTAACTTGATGCTAAAAAGGGTGAGATCTACGGTTCCCTTCTAAAAACCTTTCTGAAGTAGAAAGTATGAAAGGGTATCATACCAAGCCCTGAGTGCTTGTTTTAACCCATACAGAGATTTCTTGAGTATGTATGATGTCCCTGATGAAAGCTGGGTGGTTATTCTACATAGACTTCTTCCTTCAGTACGACATTTAGGAAAACTGACTTTACATCTATCTGATAGACAGTAAACTGTTGATGAGTTGCATATGCCAGGAATAAGCGAATTGCTTCCAATCTCGCAATTGGAGTGAACGTTTCGTCAAAATCTATTCCTTTTGTTTGATAATATCCTTTGGCAACTAGTCGAGCTTTATTTCTAACGATAATGTTGTTTTCATCTCTCTTATTTTTAAGACCCACTTGGTTCCATGTTGGTGCTTGGGTCTATCTACAAGCTCCCAAACGCCTTTTCTGGTGAACTAGTTGAGCTCTTCTTGCATGGCAGTAATCCAGTCAGCTTCATTCAGTGCATCCTCAATCGACTGAGGTTCTTCAGTAGACAAGAAGTAGGAACATAGTGCGCTTTCTCCTTGACAGAATCTGGATCTTGTCTTAACGCTTGCTCATGGATTCCGATAATAAGATCTGAAGTATGAGCATCTAACCATGAACGACATCTTCTTTGTTACCTCTTCTGAAGTTAATTTTACACAAATAGTTGGATTGTGTGGATTTTCAGTGCTACTATTTTGTGATTGAAGTAGTTCAGCAACAAGCTAAGGGTCTACTGAGTCACCAGGCTCAGGGGCATTCAGCTGAGGAACGTTAGTAGTTCCCCCTGAGTTGTTATTCTCAGTAGAGGTCTTAGTTACTATTAGGGTTTCTTCATCGACCTGAGTTACCTGAGATCGATTCTGTTCAGGAGAATTAATTAGTTCAGCTACATTGCTTGTTGGTCGTTCTGAACTTCGTCATTTAAATCATCATCCCAACAATGTTGGATCTTTTCTATATCATCGTTCATGTTTAGATCTTGTAGCTTGCTGCTGACCTCTTTAGCATCTTGCTGAGAGCTTCGTTTCCTGTTCTCATTAGCAAATTTATTAAATACAACATGAGGGCTTTTCTCCGCGCAAAGTGTCCGGTAGTTAAAGACCCTGAAAGCTTTGTTGAACCCTAGAGTGTTCTAAGAATACTCTTTGGTCTGACTTGCTATCGAAGACCATTAACTGATCATTTCCATTATTATGGATAAAGCATGAAAAACTAAATATATGGAAATACGAAATAGAAGGCGTTTTCCCTTTCCATAGTTCATAAGGTGTCTTCATGTGCATTTAAGTCAGTAGTGAGTGATTCTGAGTGTAACAAGCTGTGTCAGTAGCTTCTGCCTAAAACTTTGATGGTAGACCTAAGTCTGCGAGTAACGTTCTTGTTGCTTCTTTAAGTGTTCTGTTCTTCCTTTCAACAAGGTTGTTCTGCTAAGGCGTGCGTGCCGCTAAGGTTTCTTGCTGGATCCCTTCAGCTTCGCAGTACTCTTTCACCATTGAATTTAGAAATTTTGTTCCTCGATGTAAGTGTATTCTTTGTATCTTGATATCCTTTTCGATGCTCCGTCTTTTCAGTAGTTCCGACAGTTCAGTTTTGACGTCAGACTTGTTGGCGATGAAAATCACCCAAGTGTATCTTGATAGTCATCTACGATTACAAGAGCATATTTCTTGCCTCTGATCGTCATTGGAGAGACTGACCCGAATGGTCCATGTAGAGTAGCTGAAGAATTCCATCAGTAGAAGGTGACAAAATTGGTAGATTATTGGATCTGGTCTGCTTTCCTTCATGCATGCTTCACAATTCTTGTGTCTTTTGAAGACTTCATTGGATAGTCCTCTGTCTTTAGCATCTCTTGCTAGTTTGCTCATTGTTATGAAGTTCAGATGTCTTAGTCTTCTATGTCATAGCCACGCTGTTCTATCATCTGACTTCGTTTGTGCTAGCAAGCAGACTTCAGGTTCAACGGTATTCCAATCAGCATAGTAGATATTTCTTCTCCGCGAGCCTGATAACATAATTTTTCCTGTAGTCTTATCAAGAACATCACAAAAACTTGCGTCAAAAGTCACTTTATTGGAGTTATCATAGAATTGACTGACTAAAAGGAGATTATGTTGAAGTTCTTCAACATATGTTACTCTGGGAACTATGACAGTTTCTATTCTCAGTGTTCCATATCCTCTTGTGTATCCTTGGAGTTGTCACCAAACTCAAATTTTGGCTCCTTCCTGCTGAACGTAGTTGGTCAGTAGATTCTTTTGATGCGTCATGTGTCTTGAGTATCCGCTGTCCACGATCCAAGGGTCCTTATACCTCAGTCTCTTCTCTAGCCATGAGACACAGTTTAGTCTCTTCTTCAACTTTGATTATCATGAATGTGGCTTCATCATCTGATGATTCCATAAATAGTTCTTCATCACTCGTGCAATCGGATAGTTATCTGGCTATATAAGCTTGCCTTTTTTCTGATGAATTTGTTCCTTCTAGGTTCCCTTTCAGCTCTTTTAGCAGCCGATAGCTATGGACATTCATACTGGTAGTGTCCCGTCTTTTTACAGTTGTAACACATTGAGCTCTTGCCTTCCTTTCTTGGCAGTCTCAGTTTTCGTGCATTCAGGTAGAGGATTAGATTCACCTTTCGGGTAATTGTTTTCTCTCTTACCTTGGTAGTATTTCGAAGCTCTTTTCATCTTCCTGAGTTTGTCCTTCTCCTTTTGATACTTTATGCAAGGAGGGCATACTTTTTAGCTAAATTATCAGTAGTTGGGATTGTCAGTGAGCTTCCAGCTGATTGAATAGTGATTGAGGGACTAGCTCCAGGTGTGCTGACCGTTGCTTTATAGGCGTGATCCATTGGCACATCAATGTCAGCACTAGGAGTATGCGGAAGATTGAACTCAAACTCCTCAGCTTTCAATTCTGAAAAAATATAGTCAGGAGTAACAGAGCTTAAGTCAGTTCTTCGCAAACATATAGCAAAGGAGTACCCCTTGGGCCTAGTGAGAGCCTTTAAAATTTTGGTATTTGTCTCCTTATTGCGGAAGGTTTTCCCAACTCCGTTGATGATGTTGATTTGATTGGTGAATCTGACACTGAAATTATCAATTGACTCTCCGGGAATCATTGCAAAGGCTTCGAGCTTTTGTAGCTCCAACTCCAGCTTGTTCTCCTTAATCTGTGGAGTTCCTTAACTCAGTACGGCGAGAGCATCCTAGAGCTCCTTCGCAGTTTTGCAGTCATGCGCTCTTTCGAGGTATGAATCACTGAGTGTAGTCAGTATTGCATTGCGTGTGACTCGGTCAAGGCTGTGCAACTTTCTCTCTTTTAGTGTAAAGAGGCTCTTGTCCTTGTGAACCTTTTCACCGGTTCTAGCACCTATTGCAGCTACAGCTACATATTCGACGCTGTCAACCATGGGAACAATGGGTCCTTTCTCCAGGACATCCGTCATGTTGTCATGCAGCAACGTTAAGCGTGCCTCCATTCTTACACGCCATACCACGTAGTTTTCTACTAAAAACATTGGTATTGTCCTTATACCTGAAATGTCAGTCATAATGAAGATATGGTATAGGATGTTATGAAAGAGATGCAAGTGCAGAGAAAACGGTTTTCATGATCTATTCGAGTAGACCACTATATTCAGAAAATGATAATAAGAAGAACACCGCTATGATACCAATTGTTGGTCCAGAGACGAGCCTTCAGGTGGTAGGGGGGGGGGGGGTTAATACATTTGAGTGCAAATTTCAACTCAAACGTGAAGGTCAATATCTACTGAATAATGCTACTGAACAAGTCAGTTAGCCAAATAAATCTTCTCGATCGCATGGGCAGAGGGTATCTGTCTGTTGAGTCCTATCTACTGACTTCAGTCAGTGAACGATAATTCAGTATAAGATAGAGTGTGGAAGTGTAGGCTTAAAATAATTTTTGTTTAGATTTGAAAAACACGTTTTATGCTGAGTGTGATTTTAAAGATCAGTTGTATGCAGTATGAACAGTTAATCAATAAAACAATAAATCAACACAAGCAGTTTTTAAAGTGGTACGGATGCACTAGATCCTACATCCACTGTCCTGAACAAAGCAGGAGTTCTTGATTACTTTTACTGAGCAAGTCTCAGTCGATCTTTACGCTGGACTGATACTCTAGTTATAGTCTTAGTGACTTTACAGTTTCAAACACGAGGTTTGATTTTCTATAACTAAGAAGGAGTTCTTACAATAAGAACAGTTCAATAAGTTGAACTCCTTCGAATCTTCTAAGCTTAAGATATTACAAGAATTGCTTAGAATAGAGAATGAGAACAATATATCTCTAGAGTGAAGAACTATTTAATCTCTCTATGTAAGAGTTCTTCGTTGTGTATGCTTTTTGATCGCTAGAGCGTTTGAATGCTTTAATGCTTTTGGTTCCCGGTCTTCTTCTCTACATGAAGACTTTTCTTTATTTATAGTCTCGACTTATGAATAGATCCGTTGGAAGAGGTCTAAACACGTGTCGAAAATGACCACTTGAGTTTTTGAACGTCACTGTAAGGATTTTCTCTTTTTCAGTCTAAGGAGCAGCTTTGTGTCAGATTAGGTACAGTGCTGTCAACTTGTCATTGGTCGAGGTTAGAGAGTTGGTGAGGTTTGTTCAAACTCCAACGCGGGTACTGCGTCGACTTCCTCAAATTCCTCGAACGCTTTTACTGAGGTCTTCTACTGACATTCTTATGAGATTTTCAGTTCTTGGCTCGATTTTCTTTACTGATTCAGTGGGTTCTTAAACACCCAACTGGATTCCTTAATGCTGAGTCCTTCCGGCTAACAAATGATGTTCTAATGAACCTATCAGTTACTGAACTCTAGCTAGCCTACTGAGTTCCTAACATGTTGAACTCAACTAAGCTATTACATTATAAGGTTCATCATTGAGCTATGGATTTTGGGATATTCAAATCTTATTATACTGAATCTCATACCCAATAATTTTTAAATTTAATAATAATCCCTATTTATTTCTTATTTATTCCCTCATTATTTTCTATTTATTTCCCTATTTTATACATTTTAAATGGAGAAAAAACAAAACAATATCCTAATTATTTGTCCTGATAAGCAGAATTGGAGAAAACAAATGTAAATGGAGAAAAACAAAACCCTAATCATTTTAAATGGAGAAAAAAGGAAATGGGTTAGCATTGGAAAAAAAAAGGACAAAATATAAACCCTAATTTTCGGATGTCATTCGTCTTTGTCTTGCATGCATGGCGTGAAAATATGCCCAAGCTAGAATCAGGTGAATAGGTAAGGGGTAGGGCGTGGGAATCTGTACTATAGTAGTCTTGTCCGTCGCGCTTTCCCAAGCGAGCTGCAACTTATGTCGTCCAGCTTTTTGTCAGCCGCAACAACTAAGATGCAATCAACTGACAGAATATGTAGTGTAGGGACAAAACTGTTATGTTATGATGTGGCTCAAATCCTAATCCTTAATCACAACCCACATATTATGAGATTAGTTAGTTGGACTAATTGACCATATTTTTGTGGGTATGTGCTTTTGGGTCTAGGACCATATTCCGGAGGCCCATTTTGTATTATCCTCTTTATTAGTTGATTGTTTCTCTGCCGCCCGTGGATGTATGTCGATTGACCGAACCCCATTACATTCTATGTGCTTATTTCTTTTTCTCCTTGTGTTATTATTTATTATTGTCTCCGTTGGGTTTCAATAACCCGTTCGTCATATTTTGAGGATCCAAAGATCCTAACATGTTAGAGTGGGTATTAGTGCATTTTTGAAATGCAAATGACAGCAGGTACTATTTTGTATTGATAGTGGCTAGCTATTTTTGACATTTTCCATTATCTATTCGAGCAGCTACAGTACTCTTTTGCATGGATACAACTTCACGTCGCCAAATTCTCTCTCTCATACACACAAATAAAGTTGTAAGTCTGTTTAACTCGAAAAGAACTAACAAAGAAAAAGTAAGGCTGTTATTTTGAATAAAGAGTTATTGCATATTTGCATGGTCGGGACTCGGAAATGAATTCCAATCACTTACCAACTGTAAAAACAAACGTTAAAAGACTAATCATAAAATGACACTGAATTAACCTCAAAAGCTCGACGAAATATAGTAATTCTTGAAAGTACTACTATACAAGAAATTGAGGAACTAGTACATAATTTCGATAAAGATTACTAACCACTCTTCGAGGTCGAATTTGACCATATTTTCTTTTATTTTTTTCACTCCCCTTTTTTGCTGTCACATGCATGCATTTTCCTTCTATAGGATCACCAAAACCGACGTCTCAAAGTAAAATTACGTACTTCGAATAGTTTTGGCTAAATATTAATTTTTTAATTTTACTGTATCTTTCTTACTAATAATAATAATAATTAAAAACTACCTTAAATAAGGTATAGTTTACTCTGGAACACCATTGGGATAAAAAATTTGGAGACAATATATCCGATACCCCGTATGTCTTTTACTTAACATTCTCTTTCTAAAAATCACATAAATGTATTTGTAATCATTGGTAGATCAAGATTCATTTCGATGAGACAAACTATAATTTTTAAAAAATATACTAGCATTCGAGATTAATCCTGATAATTCAGAGCAACGGCCGGCATCCGTCCCTTTATAAATTGGTGAGGATTCTCTATTCTATATTTTGTCTTATTTCATGCATGTTTTACCAATGGAATGACATCGGTTCCTTTAAAAAAAATGCATGTGTCACTATTCTATTAGTGGAGTATAAAATGAGACACTATAAATAAGATAAAGGATTCTTAATGTTTATAAATCACAATTACGTACGGAGCACTTTCTTCAATTGCCAATAGCCACTTTGAATAAGAAAAATTACCAAAACAATCACTTTTAGAATAATTTTTACAATATCATCAAATAAACTAAAGACAACTAGTTTTCACACTTAGGTTAAATATGATTTTGATCATTTTGTGTAACGATATTTGAGTTAATTTTGTATTTGGATAAGTATGATAAGCACACGTTTTACAACATTATTACAAAAGTGACTATATATATTGTTACTTTTTTGCTTATCAAAAATTGCTATTATTGAATATTACCACTATTATATCTATACATATGCCTAATATGATATTGAATTTGATTGAATTATTGAAATCATAGTTTTTTATTCTAAAACTGAAACAAGCTTAAAAAAGACGAGTCGCTTATTAAATGAGTTGGGCGGGCTTGTACATCAAACTTCCGCTATTGGGTTATGTGGCCCAAGTTTGAGCCCAAATCGCAAAATATACTCTGCCTATGCACCGTTATACTCCATCCTTCTCAAAACTATTATTTGTTTTTTCGCACGGATTAAAAAAAAAATAATAATGAAATGAAAGTTAAATAAATGTTGGTAATGCAATTTGAGTAAATTAAATTAAATTACTAAAAAATAAATGAGATAATTATGATTGTTATTGTAAAAGTTGGATAATATATACTTTTTTTATATTATCATATTAATTAGAACTCTTATAATTAGTCAAAACATTTAATTAAACACAAAAAAATGTTAATAAACATATAGATTTGCAACAATCGAAAAATGAAAGTAAATATATATAAATATGAAAGTAAATATATATAAATTTGGAACGGATGGAGTAACTTATAATGTGCAACACATTTAAAATACTGTTACAAGTCAAAATTCACTCACTTTTTCCATCGTAAACTTGAAAATGCATTGATTAAATGTACTTCTAAAAGTAAATTTCTTAGTGTGAATCTAATGACTTGCACCAACCACGACTTTTAACATTTAAAGCTTGCATTCATTCTTTCTCTGTGCGTGTTCAATGGAGTACTTTGCAATGCAGGACATTGATAAAGAATGAAATTTTGTTTGAGAAAAATGAGTGTATTTTTAGACCAAAATAATTTTAAGAAAAAACATACTCCTTCCGTCTCATTATTCTTGTCTTAATTTTCTTTTTCGGCTGTCCCACTATTAGTTTCTTCGTTCGGAAAAGAAAATAACTTATGGACCACAATCAATTAAACAGGAATCGTACCATTTTAACACACTTTCCAGCCACTTTAATACACCTTCCCACTTTTCTACTCCGCATCGAATATCACTAAGACAAGAATAGCGAGACAGATGAGAATGAAAGTATTTTAATTTTTCCAAAATCTACATGAAGTCATTTCATAATCCATACCAACCTAATAAGACAAACCTTTAGAGTGCGTTTACTTTGTACTATTAGATTGGATTGACTCAGTATATTATTCTTTCCTAATATAATAATAATGTTTGACTGAAAATAAGAAACATTATTTGATAGCTACACATGAAAATATGCACTTTACTTGTAATCCTCCAACATATTTGATTTTTCATCACACTGGCAGACACGTTGGCTGACTGACAGAGGAGGAAGAGTGTATAGATCGTGTATGCTATAAATGTTGCGCTGGGCCAAGTGCACGATGATTCCACAAAATAACTATAAATAGACCATATCTTCATTTGACTTTGGTCAAAATTATATTTCCATTCTTATGTTAGTACATGCCAATAATATTATATTACCAGCTATATCCTGTCTCATCATTCCATGCAATGAATTTCCATTACATTGTGCGTGGCCGGTGACAGTACCTACCTATGTAGCCTCTTAGTATTCTTGTAATAACTTTCACACTAAACTAATCATGGTTGGTTGACATATTTTATATATGATCGTGTAATTTGGAGTCTATTAGCATAACAGATTGTGGCTGAGGGTTTTCATTATCACTAGAACAGCATCCGTGCTACGCACGAAAAAATATATATTATAAATTCATTATAAACTAAAATTATTAACATATAATTTTAATATATAATTAACATTTTTAACATCATTATGCTTAAATTGAGGAGCAGTTATTCCACATAAAACTTTTAAAAAATAATAGATTTGAAATTGATTTATCATATAAAGTTGTGCTTTGAATTTTTTTAAATTATATTTTATAAAATATTAGATTTAGCATGATTGAGTGTAAATTGAGGGATATTTTCAAAGTATTAATATTAACAATTAATGGGCGTAATTTGAGAAACATTCTAAAATTATTTCATGATTGAGCATAAATTGAGGGACATAATCTTATATATTTACCCCTCAATTTAATGAAATTCCAATTGAGTTCAATTGAATTGAAATTGAAATTGATTTAGAATTGAAATCATTCGATTTTTATATAGGGTTATTAGTGAAATAAGGCACGAAATATAACCGATTTGCATATTTAACACGAACTTTTAACTGTGCCGAATTAATGCATAAACTTTCTTTTTTTTGCAATTGAAGACATGACCGGCTTCCCGGTTTTTTTCCGGCCGCCGGAGTGCTGAGTTGGAGCCTACGTGTACTTTTTGAAACTACGTCGTTTTTGTACCCCAAAGAAATTAGCAGATTAAAGCAGAAACTTTGTAAAAGTTTCAATTTAAGGCATATCTCATCTAAATAATCACTAATTAAAGCATAAACTGTTCTTGATTTTTCCATAACAGAGCTTCGATTATTTGAATTGAATTCCAAATAAAATCCCAAAGAAACCTAGTGAAGCAAGACATGAACAGTCCAATCAAAACAAGAACAATCCAATCAAAACATGAACAGTCCAATCAAAACAAGAACAATCTGAAATAGGTTCCCATACCTACTCTTACTATGTATTAGATATCCATTAAGATAGAAATTATCAAAAAATATACCTATCCAGTCCAATATAATTAACATCTAGTTAATTGGAATTATCTAGTTACGACTTTCTTGTGTCGCAAGAACATTTTCTTGCCCTCCAATAGCTCCTCTTCCCCTTCTACCACGACCTCGGCCTCGACCTCTAGCTACGACATGGTTTCTTGAGCTAGCACCAGTATCAGAAGCAGAATTCATTTGTCGAATGCCCGAATCAGTAGACATCTTTCAATCAACAACAAATTAGACAAATCAATTATACAAACAATAAAACTAATTCTCATGAAATGAATTTGAAACTCATACCCTTGCATAGACAATGCCAGACTCACCAACCATAACACCTAATCCTTGTTTTGCCTGTACCAAAACGTAATTCAATACATATAATACAAGCCCTATCCATTAGTCATTAACAAAAAGAAATGATGGAATATACGATACCTGTGCTCTTTCCTTCAATATCTGCTCACTCTGACTGTGTCCTTGACCTTGTTGCGATGCTTGCCTCTGTTGTCTCACTTGGGAGGTTTGTCCTTATATCTGTATTTGTGACTCCATTGTGGAATGTCCTTGTTCGGTGGAAGGTTGTTCAGTTGAAGGTTGCCTTTTAAATGGTCTTCCACGCTTGGCCTTACAATGAACCACGAAAACAAATCATACAACTATTTAGAAAAAAAAGAAATGAAATTAAATAAAGTATTGCACTCACAGGTGGTTTCGGTGGTTGGATGATTTGTTGATTTTTGCAACTCCTTTGGTTATGTCCCTCTTGCATACATTTCTGACATGTCATGCGTGTACCTACTCGAGGCAACCTTGTTGGATATGAGTCAGTAGATTGATACTCAGCTGTTCTAGGGTTAAAAGAAATTGGGGGAAATCATAGTAGTACTATGGAATTGAAGATCCCAAAACCGAGCTGATATCAGTAGATTAGTGTGTCGATAGGATTAGCTGATGTATAGGTTAGACTTGATGTAATGCTTATTATTTTGTCTAAGTCCTGTACGGAGTAGTTGTTGAACTGATCTTCTGGTGAAGATACTTTTCAGAACCCCACGTCATCAGTGTAATCGCTTGCATTCTTCGTCAGCAGCTGATATCAAACTCAGTTAAAGATCCCGCATCACCGACCGGACCTCGCAGAAGCATTCTCTACAAGCCGATGGTCATCGGTAGAAGAACCAAGCAGCAAGCAGTATACCTTCGCGATCGACCAACCGACTATCGAAGCTCACTTTATCGGCCGACGACTCGACCGAAGAAGACAGACTCTCGAGTATCGTATCCAGACGAGTAAAGCGACCCAAAGACTTAAAGTCCCTTCAAATGTTCGGCGAGAAGACATACGAGGTAGTTTGAACGGTCAACTCGACACTCACCAACTACAAACCTCGACCAATGAGAAGCCGACAACGCTTACCTACTCTACACAAGAAAAGTCGCTCTCATGAACAGCCGCATTAACCGCCCGCCGCAACAAAGTTGAATAGTGGCCGTTTTCTTTGGACGCTTGTGATACGTGGCATCGTCGTCTCCAACGGACATATGTCACAACTCACAACTATAAATAGAGAAGGATTTGAAGATTTCGAAAAGAGGAATATACGCAAAATCAAGGGAAATCATTCAAGCTCACAACGCTCTAGAACCTTCAAGCTTATCCAGAGACGAACTAGTTTTCACGAACACCTATTGTAGTTCATCTCTCTAGAGCACTTTGATCCCTTTCTTCTCTAGACTAAGCTCATTGCTAGATTCATAGCTTAGATCCGAAGGAGTTCACATTTAGTGAATTGTTCTTGTTGTAAGAACTCCTTCTCAGTTGGAGAATATTCCCTCCCTTCTAAACTTAGGTTTGGATTGTAATGTCGCTAAGGACTATAACTTAGAGGGAACCGTCCAAAGTGCACGTATCCCCGCCGAGGCTTGCTCGAGAATAATCAACAAGTTCTCCCGCCTTGTTCGGGACCGTGGACGTAGGATCTTGCGTATCCGAACCAAGGTTAAATCGCTTGTGTTCATTTCTTGTTTTATTGCATAGCATACAACCGACTTGAAAATCATAAGTTTGCATAAAACGTATTTTATAAAGTGCACGGACCAAAAGATTTAACTTGCAAAAACGCGTTTTCAAAAGAGACAACTCCGGGCCTAACACTTATCCGCACTACGGTCTCCGATCGAGTTACATCGACATCGGCCGCAGAAGAGCTCGAAGCCGACTCACTTTGACCCCAGTGATCGAAGGCTTACTTGGCACCGTTCATCGATTGCAAACATCGCCTTCACCGACCTTCACCGAGAAAAAGAAACATAGCTCAGGTGTATTCACCCCCCCTCTACACCTGACTTTTCGTCTCCGGACCAACAATTGGTATCAGAGCACACGGTGTTCAACTGATCGCCGGTTCTGAAATACTGGTCCTCTCGAACTGATCGTGAAAACCATTTTCACTTCATAAGCATCTTTTCAGCATCCTTATACTCTTACTCTTACAATGTCTGATATGTCAGGTATTAGGATGGTACCGATGTTCTCAATAGAGAACTACACGGTATGGCGCGTACGTATGGAGGCACACGTAACGTCACTCCACGACAGCATGTCAGATGTCCTAGAGTCAGGACCGATCATTCCTATGATCGACAGCATAGTATTTGCTGCTGGAGGAGGCGTGGGAGCACAAACTGGTGCTAAGGTTCCCAAAGACAAATCTGCCTTCACGCCTGAAGAAAAGAAGTTGCACAACCTTGACCGAGTTGCACGTAATGCCATACTGACTACGCTCAGTGACTCACATCTCGGAAGGGTACAAGATTGCAAAACGGCGAAAGAGCTATGGGACGCCTTGGGTCATGCTTGAGCCATGGAACCCCTCAGATCAAAGAAAACAAGCTCGAGCTAGAGCTTCAGAAGTTCGACGCCTTTGCAATGGAGCCTACTGAAACCATTGACGAGCTGAGTGTCAGATTCACCAATCAAGTCAATGTTATCAATGGGATGGGGAGGTCGTTCACCAACAAGGAGATGAACACCAAGATCTTGAGAGCGTTGCCCCGACAGAAGTGGCTTCCATTTGCTACTTATTTACGTCGCTCTGATCTAAATGCTCTAACTCCTGATGTTATATTTTTAGAATTAAAATCGGAGGAATTCGAGCATAGCCTACCCCAAAAGTGCTTAAGCGCTCCACCGACACACGGTTCGACCACGCCTTCAAGGCAACGACAAGCAATACCGGAGCCAAGCCTATTTCCTCAAGCAAAGCCGTGGCCACATCGCAGCAAAGTCTTCCGAGACTTCGTGCCCCGACCGCCTAGCACCGATGGCTCTCAAATATCGAGGGAAAAAGAGAGAGTCGAAAGCCGAGGAAATACAACCGAGATTCTTCCTCGGGTAAGAAAGATTATCATAAGAAAGAAGAATCTAATCCTTCTACCGAATGCGAGGAAATCGGAGTTCGCCGCCATCCGTCTAAAGACTCACTGGTAAGAGCAAAGCAGAACATCTACCCGCTACAACCGCAAGAGGGAGGGACACTATCGCACGATTGTCCCGAACTCTCACCGCTCAAAGAGCGTAACGGCGAGCCAGGAGAAAGAAATTCGCCGAGAGACGGTAGGCCTATATAGCCGGAGAGATATCCGACAACTCAATTGAGAAGGATACATTCATGTATTCTCTCGAAGACGAAGCCGCGTTCGTCGCAGCTTGAGGTCGCAGAGACAGTTCTCGATGAGTCGGCCGAATACTTGTCGATGGCCGGAGAAGAGGCCGAGGTAAATTCTAAACGCATTATTACCTCTTCTTCACACAAGCACACAAGACATGTGCTCGGTCACGTATGATCCTCTAGATGTGGTACAAGCCTACGATGATCGCTAGAGGAACAGATTCGGTGAGCAGAGAGTTCAAGCAGAACCATCCGAGGAACTTGAACAGTAAAGGCCGAGAATCGAGACTTTCTTCGATTGTCGGGTCTCTACCGAGTCGGTGGATCTAGTTGCGAGACTCAAGGAAGAGATTGAATCTCTTATGACTATGTCTCGGCTTCAAGAGACTCGGATCTCGGTCCGACCAAGGACAATTTCGAGAAAGAGACCGAAATAGCCAAGCTCGGACCGAAGCTCACGCACGTGCGGAATGACTATGACTCACTCGGAAGGAGTGACGAAGTCCGGAGAGGATTGATGACCGAACAATACCTAGGAGCTAAGGAGAAGCTTGAAAGCATGCTTAGAGCACAACGGTCAACTTCGTGAAAGAAGGCCTTGGCTATACACACGAAGCTTCTACCTCCAAAAGCTCAAAGAACCCCGGGCCGATAGGTTCGTCGGAGGAAAGGTGCAAGCCGCCGACACCACACCTCGGGCGAAAAACAAACGAGAAAATGATTACACCTCGGCCGAGTAGCAACAAGCGGTGACCAAAGGTTCCGGCCCCGGGACACCGCGGTCAAATTCGGGGGGAATCAAGAAGGTCGGATGGGCGGAACGGTACAAGGAGCCACCGTATGAGCACCCGGCTCGGCACGGCTCGTACTACTATGAGCCCGTGGTCGGGAGAAACGCTAAGACTCGGAAGAAGAAAGCGCCCGAACCCAAAATTATCGCGAGAAAGTCGGTATCTCCAAGTCCCGTGGAGAAGAAAGCCGATAAGGTTCGAAGAAGAAGTCTGGAACTTCTAAGGTCCCGAGACAGATCCGGGTTCCGAAATCACCCACTAACCTGTAAGGACCCAACCGAACCAAAGGGTACGTAAAAATGCCTCTGTTTTGCGGAGTGCATAAGGACCCGTGGATAGTGGACGGCGCGGCCGCTCGAGACACATGACTTACCGGTAAGAGCTCGCCGACCAACTACGTACAAGAAGATGGTCCCGGACTGAATTCGGTGACAATTCCAAAGGCTACACAAGGGGATACGGAACGCCGAACATTGGGACCGCCACGGTTCAAGAGTAACATATGTTGAAGGACTTCAACATAATCTCCTTTCGATCATCAATTCGTGATAATCTTAACGAGTAATCTTTGACGCCGGTTTCGTGATATTGTTGACAAATTTACGAGGGAAAACAGTGTTATCGGGTTCGCGGAGGAAGAACATCTATGTTGCAACCGGAATACCGTTGTAACCCGAGGCTTGCTTGCTCGCACGTACTAAATCGGGTAACAAGTCGGGCCGGCTATGGCACAAGAGACTCAGCCACCTAAACTTCAAGACCATGAACAAGCTTGTCAAGAACTCTAAAGTCGAGGACCGCCCAACGAATCGTTTATCAAAGACGTAAATTGTGAAGCGTGCCCGAAGGGAAAGCAAACATAGAGTAGCAATCCACCTATTCCGTCACCTTCCACCGATGGAATCCTTCACCGCTTCACATGGACTTATTCGGGCCGTCTCTCCAGGTGACTATAAGAGGCAAGAAGTATGCCCTCGTCGTCATAGACGACTACTCGAGATATACTTGGGTCATCTTCATCGCCAACAAATTTGATGTTCGGGACCGAGTTACCTAATCCATCGAAGAAACTCGGTGTGGAAAAGAACATCAAGATTAAGAAGATACGCTCAACGTAGGAACAGAGTTTCTAAACTCGGTAGTTAAGACATACTTTGCGATAAAGAGGGAATTCAGCACGAGACATCACTGTGCGCACCCCTCGCCAGAACGGACTTGCTTGAACGTAAGAACAGAACACTCAAAGAAGCAAAGCAAGAACGCTCCTCGCATTCTCGGACTACCCTCAAAGTTTTGGGGCCGATGCTACCGACACCGCCCGTTACACTCGGAATCGCTCACTACCGACACAAAGAACACATGAAGACGCCTTACGAACCGTGGAAAGGGAGAATTCCTTCTATTTCTCATTTTCATGTTTTCTACTGTCCTTGCTTTATCCACAACAATGGGAAAGATCGGTTGAAGGTCTTTGATAGCAAATCGATCAAGGAGTATTCTTAGGATACTCCCGAGTCGATAAAGCCTTCGAGTTTTTAACTATCGAACTCTTTGCGTGGAGGAAAGCCCTCATGTCATTTTTGATGAATTTGTTACCGAGAACGGGAAAGATACAAAGTCAAACATCGAGGATGTCGGCAGCAAGCTACGGGATCTCGAACTAAATGACAAAGCTGAAAAGATCCAAGCATTGTTGGGATGATGAGTCGGAAGATGAAGAAATTCGGACTCGACCAACAAGCAATGTAGCTAACCTAGTTGATTCTATCAAACGGAATCAACAACGAGGTAACTTCGGTCGATGAGGAAGCCCCCGTGGTAACCGAGACCTCTACCGAGAATATAAACTCGTGGGGAACGATTAATGTTCCCGAGCTAAATGCCCCGAACCACGGAAACTCGGTAGATCCTAACCTTCTTACTCGAATTACTACGATCACGTAACGCACTACCGAAATGCCTAATACACCTACCGATCGTGCGAAGTAGTATCGAGAAGAAAAAGCCCGACTCGGGCGCTCGTGGCTTGATGCTCATTCTTCGGATCTTGTCATTGGAGATCCATCAAGCAACTATAAGGACGAGATCAATATTAAATCAAGGAGAAAGCTCACTTTACTCTTGTTTTCTCGTCTACGTAAGAACCTCGATCGATAGAGGACGCACTTAAAGATGCTTGGATCGGGTCATTGCTATGCAAGAAGAGCTGAACCAGTTCGTCGAAATGAAGTTTGGGAGCTTGTCGACGGACCTGTACATCAGCACGTGATTGGAACTAAGTGGGTCTTCAAGAACAAGCGAGATGAAAACAACGTCATTGTCGAAATAAAGCTCGACTAGTTGTTAAAGGATACGATCGGGCAGAGAGGAATTGACTTTGATGAAACATTTGCTCCGGTCGCAGATTGGAAGCCATTCGTCTTTTCCTAGCTTATGCAACACATCGGAGATTTAAGGTATATCGAGATGGATGTGAAGTCGGCTTTTCCGAACGGCGCATCGAAGGAAGAAGTCTATGTGGAACAACCGCCCGGCTTTCGAGCAGGGACATCGAGTGTACGAGACTTAGGAAAGCTCAGATGGGTTAAAACAAGCACCCGTGGCTTGGTATGATACCCTATCAGACTTTCTACTTCGTAAAGGTTTTCAAAAGGGGACAGTAGATCGCACCCTATTCAAGCATAAAGTCGGAAGATGACATTCTACCGGTGCAAATCTACGTGGACGACATCATTTTCGGTGCAGAAACGAAGTCATATGTCGGCCAGTTCGAGAAGATGATGAAGGAGAAATTCGAGATGTCCATGATGAGAGAGATGAATTATTTCCTTGGATTTCAAGTAAAACAATCAGTGAAGGAATCTTCGACCAAATACACTCGAGATCTTCTCAAAAGATTCGGCTGTGATTCCAAAGCAAACCGGCCAAGATCCCCATGAACACGAACTTTAAAATTGATCTAGACAAAGAGGGAGCTTACGTTAACTCTACCGATTATAGAGCTATTATTGGTTCTTTACTTTATTTAACAGCTAGCCGACTCGACATAACTTATGCTTGTAGGTGTATGCGCAAGATTTCGAGCGAATCCCAAGCGAAGTCATCTAGACTCGGCGAAGAAGATTCTACGATATCTAAGAGGAACACCCGATCTTTGGGTTATGGTATCCTGCCGATGATAATCTAATACCGATAGGTTATTCGATGCCGATTATGCGGGATGCGGGATAGATCGAAAATCAACTTCCGGAACATGTCGGTTCCTAGGTAGCAAGCCGATATCGTGGTTTTCAAAGAAACAACACTCGGTAGCTACGTCCACTACCGGCCGAGTACATGGCTGCGGGGAAGTTTCTTGTGCCCGCATCCTTTGGCTTCGACAACAATTGAGAGATTATGGTATAACTCGGGATGAAGTGCCCATCTACCGTGACTCCACCAAAGGCAATAGCTATAACTCGGAACCCGGTTCTACATACCGGGATGCAAGCACGTGGACATCCGACACCACTTCATCGGGAGACCATGTCGAAAAGAAGGACATCGGGATGGAGAAAATCCATACCGACAAGCAAAAGGGCGAGATATACCGACCAAACCACTAGCCGAGAACAAAGTTCGGAGAACTATCGGTTGAGCTAGGTCTGCTAGATCCTACTGAGACAAGTCAGTAGAAGCCGACTACTGATAATGATATACTTAGCAACAAATTGTATCAGTATGGAATCAGCACGACAGGTCAGAACACTTAGTACAGTGACTCAGTTGGGAGAGGCCCACTGTACACAGCAAGGGGGAACATGGTCATCAGCACAACCATCCTCCTGATAAATGATGGTAACCAGCTGATAAGTTCGATCAAGAGGTTTGCGTAGTATCGTTACTTAATTTGTTCAGAAGCATGCCGCATTTAATGCATCAGTCGCTTACATTCAGTTGCCTAGGAGCATTTATTCCTTACCATTTATTATGTTTAAGGTTTGAGGAAAGGTTAGCAGGACTCCTCGCCTGCGTAATTAATGCTCTCTGTCGCGCATTTAATGCATGTCTTCTCCCTTAGCTTTATTACGTATATCTATATTTTTGGCGGCTATTGTAATCATTCCTTTATAACATTTAATCTTAGCCGCCCCTTGATTTTGAAAGATTAAATTTGAACCGTGCGATTCAAACTGAAGATCAAACGTAATATCCAAAATCTTTCATCTTCTATCAACTCCTCATTTTTCGCCATTCTTCATTTTCTCAAAGAGCTTATCTCGCAACTTTGTTTTCTTAACCAAATCTCTTAAACAACTTTGCCTTCGCATCTCTTAAAGCTCTTATACACGGTAATGTATCAGATGTCTACTAGCAACTACTAACTTACTCTATTTTCAAGTGCTAATATGTTGTTTTGCAGATTTCAATGGCGATAGTACAGACTCCTGAGAAGATGGTTGAGATCATGACCATCCGGGATCAGTTTGAGCCGACGATGGCTCTCCGGCAGGTGGACCTTTCATATTTAGAGCCGGTTTTTGGCGCCCTTGAGAAGTCAGGGCTGGCAACTCTTGTATCGAGGCATCCCCGTTCTCATCTGCCGAGACAAGTTGTGGAGGCCTACTACAACTGGAAGTCGCTTGCCTCAGGAGGAGAAGAGGCTTCTTTTGTTTACAGCCGGGAAGTTGCACCAAATCAGTGGAGGGAGGCTACCCACTCCTTCAATATCTCAGAGGCTCTCGTTCAAGCCTTTCAACTCCCCTCAGCTGGTATCTCTCCCGTTGGTTATAAGGAAAGGGAGATAAATGACTACGTCCAAAAGTTCCGTGGACGCAGCCGACATAGTGTTCAAAACGGCGCTACGGAGAAATCTTTTGCTACCTCGATGCAGGGGTTTAGCTTACGTTGTATCTCATATCTCGACGAGCTCCATGGATCCTATGATCGGCTTTCTAAGCCGAGGATACAACCGATGATGATTATAGACGATGGAGTAGAAGTGAAGCTGGGCCGACTACTATACTACTCGCTCAAGGCCCAAGCCCGTAAGTTCACTACTTCGCCATCGGAGAGAGGAAGCTAACCAAGACAGCAAGCTCCTATTCGGCACCAAGATGTCGGTGCCGATAGAGAGTGTGGTACGTAAACGTTCGGCTTTTGCGGACTCAAAGTCTTTTGATCTCAAGAGTATTAAATTTATGACAAAGGCTGGAGCAGAGAAGTCAATTGGCAAGGGGCCACCTGAACCGAAGAGAGCGGCGTCTGCTCTGCCCCCATCTATCCAAGTGCCAAAGAAGAGGAGGTTGGCTAAGACTCGACCTGCTGAGGTCACAGTGGCTCAGCCACTTACCATTATTGAGCCAGCTCCTCCTTCTACTCAAGAGGAGCAACTACTCGATTCAGATACTGGAATCGAGGGAGCGACGATCAAGGACAAGGTCCAAGTGATCAGCTCTGAGGAAACAGAGTCTGACAAGAGGGAACCGTCACCCGAACCTACTGCTGAGTGGACAACAACTGACACCACTCGACTGCGTGCTGCAGCTGAGATTCAGCAAGAGATACCAGAAATTGCTGAGCACGCAGATCTGGTTGAAATAGCAGTAAGGACAAGGGCTCAGATGCTCTTAAGGTTTTCTGACTTTGGGATATTCTTATTGACTTTGCCAAATCCCAGCAGTCACCAGATGAGCTACTAACAGAGGAGCAAGAGCTCCAAGCCAAGATTGGATTCGGAGAGCCAGCTGATGTGGCGTCTTTCGAAGATTTGAGAGCTGCAATGCTCTATTTACTGAGCTTGAGAGCTCCGATTGAAACAGCTCTGCCCCCATCTACACCTTCTGATAAAGGTGATAATGATGATCAAGATGAGGAGATGGATGGCAAACCCAAGGAAGCAGATCAGGGAGAATCTGCAGAGGGACAAACTCCCCAAGAGAAGAGCCCAACACCACCCATAGTCACATCGGGTGAGGCTACAACCGCTCCAAAGTACGCAGGGAGCAGCTTGATCTCGTTCTCCGAGCGAGAGGCTCGGAACCAGCTCTTATCGAGATACAACCCATCGGTTCCATTTACTCACGTTCTGTCAACAGGGCTATCAAACGCCAAGGTGAGAAAAATCGACTCCTAGCCAAAGATGTTCATTTCAAATGGGAGAAGTACACCAAGGCTCGAACGAAGCTCTAAGTAAGTTGGCCGCCGACATCTCAACTCCTAAAGAGGCTTCTCGGCCCGGATTTCAAGGAGATAGTTGAGCGAGCTCTAAGTGCTCAAAAGGCCGATTTATCGGCCACGAGTCGGCACCGCTTGCCGCTCAGCATAAAACTTTCTCGGAGCAGTGACTCGAGCCATGAAAACAGTTCAAGGCTTCATAGATGAGAGAAACAAGATAGCAACCACTTCTCTTCAAACGGCCATCAAGCAACAAGTGAGGCCTTAAAAGCCATTCGGAAAGAAATGACGAGAATCAAATGATCAAGCTCGCTGAAACTCCGTCGGGAGTCGGCCGCTCGATTGAAGAAATCTAGAGCCGATCGGGAGACGAGATCGGGAAAACTACCGCAACTTGGTCGCTGATTTTGATGACACGATTACCCGGATCAAAGATTTGCATTGCACAACTGGAGCGGGACGTAAAAGCTATCCGCACCTCCCCGGCAAATATTGTTGATGCCAAAAAGGGGGAAGATATTGTGAAAGATGAACCCGATACGGATACGCCGACGTCCGGATCCTTGAGGGACGAGGCTCGGGAGGCGGGACCCTCCTCGGCAGCCAGAGCCCTTAGCCGCAGAGATTCGGGGGGAACAGGCTCCGGAGGCGGGACCATCTACTCGTAAAGGTACATCTACCGAGGTCCTTCTCCTTGATTTCCCACTACAAGCCACCCCCATCTCCTCTTCGATTGCGCACATAGACGAAATCGCTCAATTCCTTGAAGAGCCACCTGAAGAAGAAGAGTCTCAACACCGCCGCGAGAGGTCGGGGAAGGAAATCGCTATCGAATCCACTACTCCTTCCTCCCCGGTCAAGAAGTTTAAATCAAAAGCGGAGCAAGAGGCATTCGACCTCGGAATAGCCCAAGAGCCGCAAGACAAGATGGACCGGGAGCGTCGGCTAGAGGAGGCAAGCAAGGTGGAAAAAGCCTAAGGGCAAAGCCGTCGGGGGCAAAGGAAAGAGAAAGGTCATTAATACGGTCGAAGAGCAAAAGAAGAAAGCCCAAGAAGATTTTGCTAAGGCTCTTCCGATCGAAATCAAAGCTCTTGCTCGTAGTATTCCCATATCTACTCTTACACCCGAGCGGATAGCGAGAAGATCAAGCGACACGGGAGGCGACGCCGCAAGGACCGAGTCTCGGGACGAGGAGACACTAGAGCGGCCGCTCTCCGTGAGAAGAAAAGGATGGGCCGACCCGGCAAGAATGAAAAGCCTATCCGATAAGCCAGCGGCCGATCCAAGAAAACAGATACCCAGAGGTGCGAGGAACAGGAGGACTACTATCAGAACTCCTCGTATGAAGTTGATTCCTGCACCTCATGAGGACAAATGGGTACCTGCTGATCTGAATGATCAATGGGAGACTCTCAAAGAAATGTTTGTTAAAAATCTGTATGTATGGGGCTTCTATCCGAAAGACATTCCGGTTGATCAACTGTTCGAAGAGTGTTTCGATGAAGTTTTTCTAGAACTCGGAGAACGGTTGCTGCCTATCATGAAAGAACTGAACATTCCTGTGAAAGCACTTGCATTCAGAAGATATCCTCCTCCCATGACTGCTAAAGGCATTATCATCACAAAGTCTATCGAAGAAGAAATCGAATCTACAGCCTATCAGCATGAGTTACATCCGCATAGACCAGAAGATCAAGAGGAAATCCAGGTTTTGCGCAAAAGAATTTATAAATTTTACTGCCTGGACCCTCCAGCTGATCGCTCGACGGATTTCAAGAAAAAGACTCAGAGCTTCAGACGACAGCAGTGATTTCTCCTCTTTATTTTTGATAATTCTTTGTAATAGCATAGAAACCTGTACTTTGACGATCTATCTATAAGAGTTCCTATCGCTTGCTAGACAATCGCTCATTGTCTTTAAGCTTTTTAGTGTCATGTTTTCACTACTGATCACCAAGTGATCTGACACACACTCACATCAGTTTCACTGATCTTGCCTTTCTCTCACCTGCTGAAGTTCATTTACTATTATCAGTTTTTCCTCAGATGCTTTAAGGGGGAAATTGTTGTCAGTAGGACAGTATCTTTAATAGATGTTAGTATAGAGGTTTTGGCATCATCAATTAGGGGGAAATTGTTGGATATGAGTCGGTAGATTGATACTCGGTGTTCTAGGGTTAAAAGAAATGGGGGAAATCATAGTAGTACTATGGAATTGAAGATCCCAAAACCGAGCCGATATCGGTAGATTAGTGTGTCGATAGGATTAGCTGATGTATAGGTTAGACTTGATGTAATGCTTATTATTTTGTCTAAGTCCTGTACGGGGTAGTTGTTGAACTGATCTTCTGGTGAAGATACTTTTCAGAACCCCACGTCATCAGTGTAATCGCTTGCATTCTTCGTCGGCAGCCGATATCAAACTCGGTTAAAGATCCCGCATCGCCGACCGGACCTCGCAGAAGCATTCTCTACAAGCCGATGGTCATCGGTAGAAGAACCAAGGTGCAAGCGGTATACCTTCGCATCGACCAACCGACTATCGAAGCTCACTTTATCGGATCGGACGACTCGGCCGAAGAAGACAGAGACTCTCGAGCACCGTATCCGACGAAAGCGACCCAAAGACTTAAAGTCCCTTCAAATGTTCGGCGAGAAGACATACGAGGTAGTTTGAACGGTCAACTCGACACTCACCAACTACAAAACTCGACCAATGAGAAGCCGACAACGCTTACCTACTCTACACAGTAAAGTTGCTCTCATGAACGGTCGCATTAATCGCCTGTTGCAACAAAGTTGAATAGTGGCCGTTTTCTTTGGACGCTTGTGACACGTGGCATCGTCGTCTCCAACGGACATATGTCACAACTCACAACTATAACTAGAGAAGGATTTGAAGATTTCGAAAAGAGGAATATACGCGAAATCAAGGGAAATCATTCAAGCTCACAACGCTCTAGAACCTTCAAGCTTATCCGAGAGACGAACTAGTTTTCACAGAACACCTATTGTAGTTCATCTCTCTAGAGCACTTTGATCCCTTTCTTCTCTAGACTAAGCTCATTGCTAGATTCATAGCTTAGATCCGAAGGAGTTCACATTTAGTGAATTGTTCTTGTTGTAAGAACTCCTTCTCGGTTGGAGAATATTCCCTCCCTTCTAAACTTAGGTTTGGATTGTAAAGTCGCTAAGGACTATAACTTAGAGGGAACCGTCCGGTGCACGTATCCCCGCCGAGGTTTGCTCGGAATAATCAACAAGTTCTCCCGCCTTGTTCGGGACCGTGGACGTAGGATCTTGCGTATCCGAACCACGTTAAATCGCTTGTGTTCATTTACTGTTTTATTGCATAGCATACAACTGACTTGAAAATCATAAGTTTGCATAAAACGTATTTTATAAAGTGCACAGCCAAAAGATTTAACTTGCAAAAACGCGTTTTCAAAAGAGACGACTCCGGGCCTAACACTTATCCGCACTACAATCTCCGACTGAGTTTCGTAATGCGACATCGATCGGTAGAAGAGCTCGAAGCCGACTCACTTTGACCCCAAGTGATCGAAGGCTTACTTGGCACTGTTCATCAGTTGCAAACATCAGCTTCAGCTGACCTTCACCGAGAAAAAGAAACAGAGCTCAGGTGTATTCACCCCCCCCTCTACACTTGACTTTTCGTCTCCGGACCAACAAACCTTGATTTACCCCTGCAATCATTTTCTTCAATACCCCGTCTTCTCTTTTTCTTAGGTCTACTCGGCATAACCTTATGAAAGGGTGGTTTCACGGGATTCCCAACTACTGGTGGCCAGATCTTGTGGCCATTCAGAGGTGTTATTCCATATGAATAAGCTCTTTTGTATCTTTCCATGGTGTAACAACCAGCAACATACAATCGATGGTCTTGTTTAAGGAATGTCATAACAGAGCATGCATGAATGCATGGAATTCCTGTAAGACCCCATGATCTGCAACTGCAACTCTTCTCAATCATGTTGACAATGAATTGATCCTCTCCATGTTGAACTTGGAATTTGTTCTGTAAAGCTGGACGACATTTGCATATCCTTCTTTCAAACTTGAGCTTTTCTAGTTTCTGACTAATATTAGGACACAATTTGGGTCCATCACCTTCCCCTTCAAGAGCCATCAATTTCTTGTACTGCCTTGACATCAACTGACCTCTTGTTTCCTCAAGCATGTCAATTATGGGCTTCAACCTTGCCTTGACAATGTAACCGTTGAAGCACTCTGATATGTTGTTGTCAATCATATCACACGTAGAAGTAGAGGAGATGAAGGCCTTACAAAACCTTAATGGTTCTCTAGAAATAAAATCATCATGTGATGCCTTATCTATAGCTTCCATATCCTTCAATGCTTCAGTATATTGGGCAATATAGGTGCTTCGGACCACTCTCCAAAACAAATTCTTAAGTGAAGGATTTTTAAAACTTTTCTTCCAATTACTGTATATGTGTCGAGCACAATTTCTATGCTCAGCATGAGGAGTAAGATCAGCCACTGCATTCAATAAACCCTGTAATGGATAAGCAGTAAGTATTATCAGAAGTCAGAAATTCAGAAATTCAGATTATACTAACAAAAGTCAGAATGCCCAACCATTTCCATCTAACAAAAGTCAGAAATTCAGACATCAGATTATACTAACAAAAGTCAGACATTCAGATTCATAGGAAATTTAGAAATTCAGAAGCACTATAAATAGAAAGTCAGACATTCAGAGGCACTAACAAAAGTATTCAGAAATTCAAGGAAAAAAAGCATAATAAATCTTACCTTTTGTTGATCACTCATGAATGTCCAACCATTTCCATCTCTTATACCAAGTTTCTCAAATAGAGTGCTGAGGAACCAAGACCAGTTTACCTGATTTTCAACATTAACTACAACCCACGCTACAGGAAACATCTGCTCATTCCCATCTTTACTAACAACAGTTAGCAATTGACCTTCAACCCCCGCTTTCAAGAAACATCCATCAAAACATAAAATGCTCCTGCATCCCTCAATAAAACCCTTCTTCAGTGCACTAAACCCGACGTAGAAGCACTTAAATGTGTTCCCTATATCCAGTTGTAACTCAAACCTGCCTTCTGGATCAACCCTCTTCAGTTCAGCCACATAACTTCCCAATCTTGCATAGTGCTCTTCAATTGTGCCACTCAATTTAGTTAGAGCTTTTTTCTTGGCTCTATACAGCTTATGGTCGGATGTTTCAGTAGAAAACTTTTCAATAAGCTCTTCCTTCAAATCCTTAATCTTCAAATCAGGCCGTTTTCTGAACTTTTCCAGAAACTCATCAGCTATCCATTCTGCTGCTGCTTGACTGTTGTGCATCTCTCTTGTGCACGTATGCTGCTTATCAACTAAGCTCTTGACAACAAACTTGTTGTCACTTGTCCTTAAGCTTGCATATATCTTCCATCCACACTCTTTTGTACAATTTGCTCCAATTTGATTCTTCTTGACACGATTGAACTTTATTAGATAACCATTGATTAATGAATGCTTTCTGATTGCATTCTTGCATTGTGTTGGATCCACAAAGCTCATCCCAAGTCGAAACTTAAGCTCAGTATGATCACATAGAGGATCATAACTGACCACCCAATTCTTCTCTCTTTCCATATCCCATATCAATACTACTACTACTTGACATGGAGTCAACTTCTCCATCACTCATTTCGTACTCTGAAGATACATCAGGAGCATCTGGTTCACTTAGCTCCACATCAATGCCCTTTCCTTTATTAGCTATATCACTATTCTTTATAGACTCAATATATTCTTCGTCACCAAAAACTAGTTCATTATCAGTCAACTCATCTTCTCTCTGACTTTCCTCTTCAATTTCATCACCATGCTCCTCATCATCACTCAGCCCGTAATCATCATCTGGTTCCCCATCATCATTTACTTCACCTTGATTCGTTTTTCTGCTCACTCTACCCTCTGCCTCATTACCCACATTAGCTTGACTTTTGTCCTTCCCTCTGTCTACATAGATATAGAAATAATTAGTGGAAGGGATATCCAACCTTACATAGAGGAGTCAGTATATTTACCAAGTCCATGTGAAATATAATAATGAGCTCTAATACGGCCCCTCACGTGTAGGCCGGTATGAACATCGAACTACTACACTGGAAATAAATGGTCCACTGAGACCGGTCCAACATAGGGACCAAACAAACCATCATCACCTGATTCTGTTTTGATACAATGATACATCGAGCTTTTTAAAGGGATTTTGATACAATTTATCAAGTAATTAGTTGTGTGTGAATCTTAAGAAATTAATGTGATAAAACAACGAAGGATGTTTGGTGTCAATTATTTTCTCTTCATTACAAACTAAATTAGGTTATTTTGGACGTCGAGGTGTTTCATTTATTTGGGCTAGGTATAAAAATCATGTAACATGCATGTATTAATAAAAACCAAATTGTATAACATTATATACGTACATATATATTCGTCTAGATTAATTAAGAATCACTTGTTATATTGTGAAACCTAAACTAAAAGACCAATCATTACTAAATATTCTATGTTACATTATTTATATTTGGGATTATTACAACAATATGAATATATGCATATGCGAGGTAGCATTGGCTCCTAGTTCCCAATTTTTTCTCATGGGAACCACACATATATTGGGATTGAAAAAGTGAATACAAATGTATAAAGTTGTGGTGTAATGTTATAAAGGTCTAACTTTTTTTTTAAGTATTTTTTTTAAATTGTAAGAAGTGAATTTGGTGATTTTTGTGTCTCCATTATGTTATCATTAAATACTACAAAATCTATTAGAGGAATATGAATAGAATGGTAATTTTATATACAAATTCTTAAAATACTATTATTACTGTTATAAAAATTCTGAAATCTAAACTTTCTTTCCCCTCTTCCCACCTAACTTTAAAGAAAATAACAGAGATAAAACATGTCATCTACATATTAAAATCTAAATGTAAACGCAGCGAGAGTAAAATATTGCAAATTTATAAAATAACTTCATTATAAAATAGGTGGTAATATTGACAATTTATATCACTTATTGCCATAAAAAAATTGACTCCTAATAATATTAATCTACACAAATTGCTCTTCTAAGATAAAGGAGCATGAACGACTACAAAATTAAACCTAAATCATAAAATTATATATTTATTATTATTGAAGCTCGAAGAATGGATGTAGAAATCAAAATCAGTTAAATTAATCTCCAATTAATCAAAAAACTTAAACCCAAATATCAAAATTAAATATGCAAATGATTATTACTTAAAAAAAAATTATTATGTAAGTATTTTATAATTTTGTATAGAAATGTACCATTCTATCCATTCTCCTTAGAGTTTGTAGCATTTAACGACAGAATAGCGGAGACACCAAAATGGAGACTATTATTAACTAGACACTAAAATTGCAATTTTTTTAGTATGGGCACTAAAAATCAAAAAAATTGGAAGATTGGGTACCAAATACACTTTACTCTTTTTATAATGAATAATCCGCATTCGCTACTTTTGGTGCACACATGGTAAACTCTACATAACGACCGATGTATTTGACTTCATTACCTTTGGCCACTTATTTACTCCTTGACCACCATTTCATCCCATGAGAAGAGTGGTTAGCTCTAGGGCTGTTATCGAACCGGGTCGAGCCGAGCTTTGTAGAGGCTCGGCTCGATTAGCCCATTATTGCTCGGGCTCGAGTTCGGGCTCGAGCTCGATACGAGCTTTATATACGGGTTCGAGCTCGGCTCGATAAAAAATCATGGTATTCGAGCTCGATTCGAAAGCTCGATAAAATCATGGTATTCGAGCTCGATTCGAAAGCTCGATAATACAAATATACTATTAAATAATTTTTTATGTATTATTTTATTTCAAGTCATTATACAAATATACTATTAAATAAATTAATTTAATCGAGCCGGGCTCGCGAGCTTTCGAACCGAATATTGCAATATTCGAATTCGGCTCGATTAATTATCGAATATCAATATGAGGCTCGAGCTCGAGCCCGAGCTACTCGATAAAAGCTCGATTCGATAACAGCCCTAGTAAGCTCTATTTATTTAGATTGATTATGGTTCATTTATTTATTTTCTTATTCGATATGAGGCATAAATAATGGGACGGAGAGAGCTACTTAGTCTAGATTAATTAAGAATATAAACATGCAATATATATTGTGACTCCTAATGACCGATTACGTAATATTATTTCTGTTCTGTTCCAATAGTATCAATGATTCAATATATATGCACGGAATGTAGATATGCACCGAGAAGGCAACAATACAACGTTTACAGGTCCGGAAAAATAGAAGGTTCTAGAAACTCCAAAGGGAAGTAGAATGCACATTCCCATGATCATAACTATCCTCTTCATATTCATAAACCCTAGTTTCATAATTTGGCTGCATATACATTTCACCGGGCTCTGAATAAAGCCCGAAATCCGATTCGCAGCCCGCATTGTGCCACGCGCCGCCATTTATGTCCACCATTTCCCAAAACGACCGATCAACCAAGTCCACCGCTCCGGCGGAGGCGACCGCCGCATCATCCGCTTCCAAACTCTCCGCCTCCATCTGCGTACGGAAGTTCGTTCTGCCGCCGTAGCTATTACCGTACTGCTGCGCCACGACTTGGATTTCCGCCGGGGAGAGCGACTCTCCGCCAGCAATGTCGGGCGGATCGTCGGGGAGATTAAACTTCGCGCTGCTTCCCCGGAGGCAAAACAAAGCGGCGTCGAAAGCTCGCGCCGCTTTCTCTGCCGTGCCGTACGATCCCAGCCATATCCGCTCCCGGCTGTTGGGGAGCCGAATCTCGGATACGTACTTCCCCCATTTGCGCTTCCGCACTCCTCTGTACTTGGTCTCGTCTCTCTCCGTCGACGGCGCTGCCGCCGACGCTGCCGTCCGAACCATCTTTTACCCTGGTAAGTGTTTGATGGAAGTCCTGAGAGAAGTGCATGAAATAGCAGCAGAGGAATCATAGAGTGTGGTGCGTATTTATATGCATATGTGCCGAAAGAGAGCACAGTCCAAATCGAAGGTAAAATCCATGGCGGAATCGTATGTCAAAATCGGAAGTCTAAACGCGTTGAATAGGGAGGAGAATGGTCCAACTAGCTAAAATGGACGGGGCCGTACGGAGGAGTCGAGAGTACTTCCTAAGAATCATGAAAATGATTGAGATTTTGATTAAAACACGACGCGGTAAGGTAATACACGTTGAACATTCTATCCGATTATTTTGGAAAAGCGGAATTTGTTAATTCAATTTCGTCCCATTCTTCTTAATTCTTAAATTTGCTAATTATGTGCGATTTTGGTGAGAGAATATTAAAGTAGTACGTATACAATGACATACTCCGACTCTCATTATGAGAGAATGCGTATGTCTGCGACTATGATTCAATTTCTTGTTTGGCAGGTAGGGTTTATTTCACACACACCGGAATTCAAAGTTTATGATGTCTTAATTAACAAAGTCAAGTGCGTCGTTAATTCTTATATTTAATTTAGTTTAATTAGATTTCGATTTACCACTTATCTACATGAGATATCATGTAGTTGGAAAAAATTATTCAAAATAATAATCGATATTATTTTTTAATAAATATTAATTTAGTGTTTGCAAAATATATTTTTTGCAGTAATTTTTTTAAATTAAGCAGCTAAACTGTTTAATAAATTTATAAAGCACCTTACTTTCAGATATACAAAAATCATATGGTTTTATTTAAAAGCAATTAATTTAAACTTTAAAAAAAAAATTAAGAAGTAATTATAATAAGTGTTTACAAATACACCCTATATAACCATGGGTAATACATTTGAATTTCGTAAAATTGTACTCATACGAATATATATTATATAGTCTATACGTATGGTATCTCTTTGTCCGTTTATCGACAAATCTTCCAAAAATACTTTTGAAATTATTTACATTTTGATCTAAAATTGAAACTGACAAAAATGGGATTCGTACTTGGCGCTAATTCGAACACAATCACATGTATACCTGGTTTAGTTCAACGGTCCCATTTCTCCACTCTGTTGTTGGGAATTCAAACTTAACAACAATAGTAGTAGTAATTTTAAGACATCCAATCAGAATTTTTTTTAAGAATTTTGATATTTTGAGTATGAAAACCAGACACTTGTATGACTTTGGGCCTCAGATTACACAACTGCTGTGGGCTTGAGTTAAGACATGTATATCTCTACATATCAGCCCATTTCTGACCGCAGCTATTTTAGAGATTATTCTTTCTACATCAAACAATTATAGCATAATTCTTTTCTTCAAAATAAATTATAACAATTGTAGAATTAGAGGGACTGGTGTAAAATTAAGAATTACGAATCGGAGAGGGAGAGGGAGAGGGGAATTTATAAATTCATAAATTCAATTATTACAACAGGCAAAATAATATATTTATAAAAAATATTGTATATAACAAATTGAAATTCTACATTATTTGAAAGCCCCAATTTACATGAGCCTCTTTTATACTACCAAGCTTTATTGTGTATCTTGGAACAATATTTTAAAAGTTGGAAAAATTGTTCCAATTTTCTAATTTAGAAGTTGTACTTTTTGTCATATGGTGTGGGACCCAATATAGGAAGTGATATAATTGTGTGTATATTTTAGCTGTGTAGATTTTAATGGGACCCATTCAAAAGTTGGTTTTGTAATTTTTATGATTGGAGTGAAAATTATTAAAAAGTTGATTGGCAACTAAAAATTTGTTTTTTTTTCATGGCTGGAGGCACCCAAATAAAGAACTATCATTCCATCTCGTCCGACTTGTCTTATTTCTTTTCAATACATAGATTAAAATGAGTGGTTGTTAGTATGTAGAGATATAGACCCCACAAAGAAAAAGTGAAAATTTGTATGATAAGAAGTATTTTTCATTTTAATAATCAAGACAAGTCAAGCGAGACAACTCAAAAAAGGAAACAAGACAAATCAAACGAGATGGGGGAATATTTACGTAGAAATACGATTTACTAAAAACGTTAGTACTCCCTCTGTCCCAATTTTAATGTCCATAATGCTTTTAGCACGGTTTTTAAGGCGAGTTGATAATTGTAATGTTGTGGTGGGTCTTCTACTTTAATCAAATTCTTAATCTTTCTCTCTCTTCTACTTAATTTTCTTCTTCTTTTCATTTTCTTCTTTATTTTATAATTATTGATAATTGTTTTTTTCTTAATTATTGCTCAGCTTTATTTTTCAGTAACTGAAGAAATGAAATTCGATGCAAGTCAGGCTTGTTAAAAAAAAAGGATGTAGATTTCGAATAAAATACAATAAAAATTAAACAACTTAATGAGCATCGTTCATCAACTAAAAAGAGCCGAAATCTTTTCAAATTGGTGTCATCTTTTCACCAAATTTTCCAAAATTTACCAATCTTCCCTCCACTTCCCCTACTTATATACCTAATCCACCACATTCATAATTCACTACTTACAACAAAATTCCACTAAAATGGCAAGGAGAAAAGATATCTCAACTCTAGAGAAGAATGGCATCATTGAGTTTCTTATCACCGACAACAAAGATGGAAAGCCAAAATACGGCATGATCCAAAAGGCAGTCTTTAAGTTCGGATGCTCCCCGAGGACCATAGCTAGAGCGTGGGCTGCAACAAGTAAACACCAAGCACAAGGAGAAGTAGTTAACTTTGTTTCAGCAAAGAAAGACAGCAAAGGAAGGAAAAAAAATTTCATTGATCTCCCACTAATACAAAGTCTTCCAGTGTTGACGAGATCGACCATACGACGGTTAGCAGAAGGTATTACAGTAAGTAAGAGCACGGTGTTTGTTGGGAGATGATCCAGTCTTCTCACAATCAGTTGAGACATAACTCAGTAGCCCTGTGCTCTGATCATTCACTGAAGATTTGAAGATCCCAAAACCCTCTCTTGGCTGATGAACCATTCAGTTGTAACCTGTTTGTTTGTCTACAAGGTTTCAGACTCAGTAGACACTCTTCATCTGGTTCAGGCGCTCAGTAGATTACCTGCCTCAGTACCAGAAGTAGAAGACTCAGTGATACTGGACTCAGCAGGAGTAGTATACTGAAAGGAGTCAGTGGAACTGAACTCAGCAGGAGTAGTTCACTAAACTCAGAGTTGATCTTCAGTAGAGCCGACTCAGCAGGAGAATGCTACTGAATAGAGATCAGACTCAGCAATGGCTGGACAGTCTTCTGACTGTTAAGATTCTCTAAAGTTAAATCAACAGAGTCAATACGAGGAAGAGAGAAGTCAGCTTCGGATCTCCTTGAAGTCTGTTATGTCTCACCTACTTTCCTGAACCTCGACCAATGACAAGCAGCCAGCTGTCCATATTCTGATTAAAGCTGCAAGTCAACAACTTTCCAGAAATGGAGGGAAAGGACACTGCAACCTTACTTTGAAAGAGCCGTTAGCTACCCAAAAGAGAGAGACACAAGGATCATCGTCTCCAACGGATCTATCCTTGCCTCTACTCTATAAATAGAGGGATACAATTCAAATTGAAGCTCACGAGTGAACCAACGATACACAAGCGAACTGCAAACACAAAGCATTCAAAGAGCAACTCACAAACGTCTTAAGTCTTTCGCAAGAAGTTCGAAGAAGTAATCTCCGGCGAAAGACGACATACCTGCTCATAGGGAACCAAGCTGAACCAGAATTACATAGCCTCTAGTATCCAAGCGACTGAACACGAACCCAAGTCTATACTTAGCCGTTCGTCGCTCTAGAAGCCACTTTCTCGTTCCCTATCTCTCTAACCTAAGCTCAGCTGTTCATATCTATAGCTTAGACGAAGGAGTTCTTATATGAACTGATCCTTATTGTAAAGGACTCCTTCATAGTTGGAGAGTTTTTCAAACACATAGTTTGATACCTTGTAAACTGAGACTTTCTCAGTATAAATCTCAAGACCAGTGTTTGTCCAGTGTACAAACCAACTGAGACTATCTCAGTATAATACATAGTCTCCTGATCTTTCGGGACAGTGGATTGATTGTTGGATCTGAACCACTTTAAAAATCGTCTGTGTTCTTTGTGTTCGTTATTTACTGTTGCATCGATTATTGTGCATACTGAAAATATCTTTCAAATCATTCAACTGAGTTTCAGCAAGCTTAATTGACTGCACTAACATACTGAAACTGTTTTATTAAAAACGTTTTCTTAACTCAACTGAATTTGGGCCTACACATTTCCGCACTACTGAACTTTATCTGAATGGTACTAAATTCTGACTCTAGTCAGCTAGCAGGCTTCAGTAAAGTCAGTCACTCTGCCTCGCGATTCAGAACAACTTATTTGGTCTGCTGAATTTGTTCAGTATGACACTCTCCTGAAAATGACTGTTCGCGTTTAAAGTTGAGAAATCGGTTTTCAGGTGTATTCACCCCCCCCCTCTACACCTGAACGTTTACTCTCGGGACCAACAATTGGTATCAGAGCGGGAGTTCTCTAAATCTCTTGTTGTTCTGAAACTGGTCTACTTGAATGGATCCAGAAAATGTTTTCACTGCCTATCATTCTTCATTTATATCATTTTTCACTGTATCTGATATGTTAGGAGTCAGGATGGTACCCATGTTCTCAGTAGAGAACTATGGAGTATGGCGGGTCAGAATGGAGGCACATCTGACCTCCCTTCACGACAGCATGGCAGAGGTTCTAGAGGACGGATCTATCGTTCCAATGGTTGATAGCGTCGTAGCTCAGGACCCAGCACAAGGAGGAGGAATGGTGACCGGGAAGAAGATCCACAAAGATAGAAGTCTCTTCACCCCTGAGGAGAAGAAGCTTCACAACTTAGACCGAGTCGCCAGAAACGCCATACTGACCACTCTGAGCGATTCTTATCTCGGAAGAGTTCAGGACTGCAAGTCCATGAAGGAACTCTGGGATGCTCTACCGCTACTGATTCGGGGGACTCAGAAGATCAAAGCAAACAAACTCGCGCTAGAACTTCAGAAGCTGGAGAGACTGTCTCTCATGCCTGGTGACTCCATTGAAGATCTCAACGTCAGATTCATGAATCTGATGAACTCTATCAACGGGCTGGGAAAGACATTCTCCAACCAAGAAATGAATCTCAAGATTTTGAGGGCACTACCAGACGGTCACTGGACTCCCTTTGCTACTTTATTGCGTCATTCTGATTTAGATATTGTTACTCCTGACCATATCTTTTCAGAGCTTAAAGCTGAGGAGTTCGAGTTTGGTCTACCTCAAAGAAAGCAACGAGCTGAAGCTGACACCCAAGTCGACCATGCTTTTAAAGCATCAGTCAGCACATCAGCTCCGGCGTCTATCAAGGCTGAACCTTCACTCAATGACATAGAAGAAGGAAACCTGGCCAAGAAGTATGCGCTGCTTGCCGTGAAGTATCAGAAAGAGAAGGAGAGGCGCAGGAAGCTCTAAAGAGTCGTTAGAGACTCCAAGGGTAAGACTGAATATACACCTAAGCGCACTCCTGACTAACATACTTCTGAATGCAGGAAACAGGAGGACTCAGCTCAGTCGAAAGACAGGGAAAGCAAAGAAGAAAGAGTCACAACCTGCTATAACTGCAAGAAGCCAGAACACTATCAGTATGATTGTCCTGAGCTCAGCACTGCTGAAAGAGCAGCACGCAAAGCTCGAAGGGAGAAGTTCATCAAGAAGCGATAAGCATATATTGTCGGTGAACTCTCAGACGACTCAGATGAAGTCGACTCCTTCATGGATTCATCAGATGATGAAGCGGCATTCATGGCCGTAGAGCTTGAAGCTGAAGAAGACACTGAAAAGTGTCTCATGGCAGGAGAAGAGGATGAGGTAAACTCTCACGCTCCACTTAACTCCTCTTCACACTGCACACACGATACCATTTCAGGTGCAGATGAGAATCTGGACGTCGCGATTGCATACGAAGAACTACTCGACGAGCAGATTTAGATGAGTCTGCAGCTCAGTAAGACTCTTTTAGAGTTGGATTCCCTGAAAGTGGAGAATCAGAGACTTTCTCCGGAGAGTCAAGTTGCTACTGAGTCAGAAGGACTTGTGTTGAGACTCAGGGAGGAGATAAACTCTCTGATGGCCAAGTCTCAGCATCAAGAAGATCAGATCTCAGTACTAACAAATGACTCGACTCAGAAAGATACTGAACTGAGTCTACTGAAGTAAGAGTTATCAGGACTTCAGACCGAGCATGAATTGCTGAAGAAGAGTGATGATGTCTGGAGGAACCTGATGACAGAGCGGTACATGGGCGCTGAAAAGAAACTTGAGGCGATGCTAGCAAGAAACAACCCTAAGCATTGCAAGGAGGGACTTGGATTCAGCCATGGAGCCTCCTCATCTGCCCCCGTACGCTCAGAAAATCGGCTAGCTGATAGATTTGTTCATGGGGAGACTATCAACGCAGAGATTCTGAACCCCCTAGCTAAGAACAAACAAAAGATGAATGCACCTCATCCCAGCTATCAACATTCTGACAAGAAGATCAGTACCAAATCACCCCAGTTCAGTCAAGGGGGAACAAGCAACACAAAGTGGGTTGATCAGTATGGACCTCCGTAGCTGACACATCCAGCTCAGTATGGGTCGTATTACTATGATCCTATAGTCAGGAGAGGACTTAAAAGTCAGAAGAAGAAAAAGAAAGCCATACAGAAGGCAAAGGTCAGCAGTCCACCTACTCAGAAGATCAGGACTCCTGAACCTGTAAAGCCTCAGAAGTCAGCATCGACCAGTCCACTGGTCAAATATGTTGATCAAAGTGGGAAGAAATTGTCTGAGACCACCAGGGTCGTAAGACAGATCTGGGTTTCCAAAACTAACATCTAATGACCCAAAATAAAAAATAAAGGGTACCTAAATATAATTATGTTTTGCAGGTGCACAAGGACTCTTGGTATGTAGACAGCGGATGCTCAAGACATATGATATACCAAAAGGACCTACTGAAGAATTATACTACTGAAGAAGGACCCAAAATTGAGTTTGGAGATAACGCAAAAGGCTATACCAGAGGCTATGGAACACTCATCCTTGGAACCGCAATAGTTCCAAGAGTATCATATGTTGAAGGACTTTAGCATAATCTTCTCTTTATTAGTCAATTTTCTGATAACTCGAATAGAGTAATTTTTGACGCTGGTTTCTGTGATGTCATTGATAAATCTACAGGGAAAACAAGGTTGTCAGGTTCGCGTAAAAAGAATATTTATGTAGTTGACTGGAACTCAGCTGAACCTGAAGCTTTTTTGTTGGTAAAGAACGACAACAGAACGGGATGGCTCTGGCACAGAAGACTCAGCCATCTCAATTTCAAGACGCTCAACAAATTAGCTAGAAACACTCTAGCAAGAGGACTGTCGAATAAAGTATTCAGCAAAGACACTCAGTGTGAAGCATGTCTGAAAGGAAAGAAAACAAGGAATCAAAATCCTCCTGTTCCATCTCCTTCCACGGATGGAATCCTTCAGCTGCTACATATGGATTTGTTCGGTCCAGTCTCTCCGGTAACAATCAGAGGCAAGAAGTATGCTTTAGTGGTCATTGATGACTACTCGCGCTACACATGGGTCATATTTATTGCCAACAAGTCTGACGTCAAAATAGAGTTACCAACGCTTCTGAAAAAGCTCAGTGTCGAGAAGAACACCAAGATCATCAAGATATGTTAAGACAGAGGAACTGAGTTCCTGAATTCTATGGTGGAGGAGTTCTGCAAAGCATAAGGCATGGAATATGAGACATCTGCCGTGCGCACGCCTTAACAAAATAGGGTTGTTAAAAGGAAGAGTAAAACACTCAAAGAAGCAGCAAGGACCCTACTCGCAGACTCAGGACTCCCAACCAAATTCTGGGCAGAAGCTACAGATACTGCATGTTATACTCAGAACAGATCATTACTGACAAAGCAGCATAAGAAGACACCATATGAATTATGGAACGGCAGGAAGCCTTCTTTATCTTATTTCCATTTTTTTTGGGTGTTCGAGCTTTATCCACAATAATGTAAAGGATCAGTTGAAGACTTTTGATAGCAAGTCAGACCGGGGAGTCTTCTTAGGATACTCTCGGGTCAGCAAAGCCTTCAGAGTCTTTAACTATCGGACCCTTTGCGTGGAGGAAAGCCCTCATGTTGTTTTTAATGAGTTTGCTACTGAAGATAGGAGCAGGAACTCTAAACCTGAATCTGAGAACATCAGTAAGCAGCTACATGATCTGAGCTTAAAAGATAAAGTTGAAAAGATCCAGCTATGTTGGGATGATGATTCAGATGAAGAAACTGAAGACAAGTCTACTGAATCTCAGCTAGCAGCAGAAGTAGCTGAACAGATTGACTCTACTGAACAGAGTCAATCCCAGGTAACTCAGGTCGATGAAGAAACCCAAGTGGTAACTAAGACATCTACTGAGAATAATAATTCAGGGGGAACAAATGATGTTCCTGAGCTAAATACCCCTGAACCTGGTGACTGAGTAGATCATACTCTTGTAACTGAATTACTTCAATCTCAGAATAGTACAACTGAAATGCCTAACTCACCTACTATCTGTGTTGAACAAATTTCAGATGAAGAGTTGAAACATCGTAGATCGTGGCTGGACGCTCACACTTCTGATCTGATTATTGGAGATCCTTCAGCAAGCGTAAAGACAAGATCCAGATTCTGTCAGGGAGAAAGCGCTTTGTATTCCTGCTTCTTGTCTACTGAAGAACCTCAGTCAGTTGAGGATGCACTTAAGGACGCTGATTGGATCATAGCCATGCAGGAGGAGCTGAATCAATTCACGAGAAACGAAGTTTGGGAGCTTGTTGACAGACCCCGGCATCAACATGTGATCGGAACTAAATGGGTATTCAAGAACAAGCGAGCTGAAAACAACATCATAGTAAGGAACAAAGCAAGACTCATGGCAAAAGGCTACTGTCAAGCTGAAGGAATAGATTTCGACGAAACGTTCGCTCCAGTTGCAAGATTGGAAGCAATCAGACTATTCCTAGCCTACGCAACACATCAGAGGTTCAGAGTTTATCAAATGGATGTGAAGTCTGCGTTCCTGAACGGCGTACTGAAAGAAGAAGTCTATGTAGAACAGCCTCCCGACTTTCGGCAGGGACATCAGGTTTAGAAACTTAGAAAGGCTCTGTACGGGTTAAAACAAGCACCCAGGGCATGGTACGATACCCTATCTGAGTTTCATCTTCAGAAAGATTTTCAGAAAGGCACAGTAGACCGCACATTATTCAGCATTCGACTGGAAGACGATATCCTACTTGTGTAGATCTATGTAGATGACATAATCTTTGGATCATAGAACGTCATTATGTGTTAGCAGTTTGAGAAAATGATGAAGGACAAGTTCGAGATGTCAATGATGGGAGAGATGAACTATTTCCTCGGGTTTCAAGTCAAACAATCTGAAAATGGAACATTCATCAATTAATGCAAATACACTCGAGACCTCATCAAGAAATTCGGTTGCACATCTGGCAAACCAATCAAGATCCCGATGAAGACGAACATGAAAATCGATCTTGATAAAGAGGGAGTATCAGTAGACCATACTGAATTTCGTGCTATTATTGGTTCATTATTATACTTAACAGCTACTCGACCTGATATAACTTATGTTGTAGGTGTCTGCGCTCGGTTTCAGGTAGGGGTGTAAGTGGCTCCGCTCCGAACCGCGAAACCGACCGGACCGAACCGAACCAAACCGAAAAATGTGGTTCGGTTCGGCTTCGCGGTTTGGTTCGATTTATTTTTTTAGGAACTGTTTACATTCGGTTCGGTTCGCGGTTTCAAGAATTTTTGAACGGTTTGAACCGAACCGAACCAATATCCATTTTTTTTATTTTTTATTTAATATTTGTCTTTTTATATGAGAATATAGTTGGATTTAGATGTTAGATTTAAGTTAAGATTAATTATAATCTATACAAAGGAAGAAAAAGTTGTAACAACTCTATACTTATGAGTTCGGAACGAGTGACATCCTATAAACTATTATTCTTGCATTATTTAGGATTTAAAAAATAAATAAATAAATAAAAAGGCGAACCGATGAACCGAACCGAACCATTTATAAGCAGTTCGGTTTGGTTCGGTTCCAATATTTTAAAGCACATCGAACCAAACCGAACCAAACCATTTATATGTGTTTGGTTCGGCTCCTAAAATATATAAAAAACTGAACCGAACCGAACCGTTACACCCCTAGTTTCAGGCGAATCCTAAGCAAAGTCATATGGACTCAGCAAAAGAAGATTCCCAGCTATCTCAGAGGAACACCTGACATGGGTTTATGGTATCCAGCTGATGATAATATTGAACTAACTTGTTATTCTGATGCTGACTATGCAGGATGTAGAATTGACTGAAAGTCAACTTCTGGAACGTGTCAGCTCCTTGGCAGTAAGCTGATTCCATGGTTTTCAAAGAAACAACATTCAATAGCGACGTCAACTACTGAAGCTGAATTTATGGCTGCCGGAAGCTGCTGCGCCCAAATCCTTTGGTTGAGACAGCAGCTACGCGACTATGATGTTTTTCAGAATGAAGTGCCGATCTTCTGCGACAGTACCAATGCAATTGCAATCACTCAGAATCCTGTACTTCATACAAGATGCAAGCACGTGGACATCAGACACCACTTCATTCGTGATCAAGTCGAAAAGAAGGATATCAGGATGGAAAAGATCCATAATGACAACCAAAGGGCAGATATACTGACCAAGCCTCTAGCTGAAACCAGATTCAGAGAACTTTCAGTAGAGTTAGGTCTACTGGATCCTACTGACTCCAGTCAGTAAGTGGATTTAGGAGAGGAGCATTCAGCAAGGGGGAATGTTCATTCTCAGTACTGAGTAAATTCAGTACATAGAGACTCAGCAACTATCCCTGATGATATACAGGATCGTATATGATAATTTCAATATTATTTTATTTTGTTCGATACTGATCTCTTGCTCTTGCAGATTACTGAATATGACAGGAACTCACGTAACCATCCCTGATGATATACAAGAGATCCTGGAAAAGGATCGAGTCTGGTGCGAGCCCATGATGGAGTTCGATGTTTGTGAACTCGACTACATGGAGGATATATTCTATGCTCTTAGAGAGACTGGCCTCGAAGGTTTTCTGACGAGGAAGCTATCCTTTTTCCTCCCGCGCCATATAGCTGAACTCTATCTGAACTCGGAATCAGTTGAGGGGGACATCCGTTGCCGTTACATAGTTCATTCAGTTGGAGACCCCTCCCGTGCAATTACTGAGATAAAAAAGATGTCGATCAAAGAAGCCCTTCAGAGAAGCTTCCAACTCCCCAGTGAGGGATTCAACACCGTAGCCTACAAAGACGACCTGATGGACGAATACCTATCAGAATTTTGTGGGAAGCCTACCACATTCAGAGCAGCATTCCTGAAGAATGCCATGCTTCCTCAGTACAGAGCGCTGGCTTACATAGTGACTCAGTTGCTGATGAGTCAGGCCGGGTCCTTCGATCAGGTGTCAAGGCCGAAGCTTCAGCTTATGATGGCCATACATGATCGTGCAAAGATCAACTGGACCGAATTCTTCCTGAAAGAATTCATGACGCAGTCCGCCAAATTCGAGAAGAAAAGTTTTCGCCTTGCTGTGAAGGGAAAACTGTTATATGGACTGAAGCTCTATTTCTGTGGAATGGACAACATCACCTTTGCTGACAAGCAATATTTCAACCCAAAGAAGGTCCAGTTCCAGAGCAGGGCACCGACCCTTCAGCAGATTGGATCAGGGCCTGCTGATCCCAAGTCCGGAGCTCAGAAGACCTCCACTCCCACTAAGAAGAGGTCTCCTCCTAAATCTACTCCGAAAACTCCGACCAAGAGGCTGAAGAAAGTCAGTAAGGTCCTACCGGAGGTAGTGCCAGAGGTCGTGGTTACTGAACAACCTCGGCAGCTGAGGGATGAATCTGAGTCATCCGAGAAGACTCCGTCAGTGGAGAGGTCGTCTCCACTGAGCGTGACGAGACAGTGGACCAAGGAGCCCAAGCTGAACCTATTCTAACATCTCAGATCCCCTTGGACGTCCCTCCACTGAGCAACATTCCTTCTGCTGAGAAGCAGCCGTCTCCCATAGAAGTTGAAGATTCGGAGACTGCTTCTCAGTCAGAATCAATCGGGATAGAGGCTTCAGCTCTTCAATCCAGAGCCTCCCGAGAAATTACTGATAAGATCCCGGAGATAGCCAGCCACACTGATCTCATCCTACTAGCAAGGCAGGCTAGGCTCCACATGTTGAATCGGTTCCAGGAGTGGCACAATCTGAACCGCTTAATCAAACACCACTCATGTGAACAGCTCCACGAGGAGGAGCTACTGATAAGAAGCAAGATTGGCTACTCAGAGCCATCCGATGTCTGCTCCTTAGAAGAATTGAGGGCTGCCATGCTAGCCATGCTGAACGACCGCCAACCCATTTCAGCATCGGCACCCTCAGATGGGTCTGACCCCGATGGTCAGGACCCACCCCGTGATTCAGGTCCTGAGAAGCCTGATGAGGGAACTCAACTGGACAAGGATGCCCCCACATCTACTGCTGAACCATCTCTCAGCATCCTTGGTCCAGGACAGTCGGCGGCTGGTACCTCGAAGTCAGCAGAACCCTCTCAGCTGCTACTTGAATCTGCCTTCGAGGTAGCGCCCAGCCCGAGAAGCCGACGCTCGATGTCAGTGGCCAGGGCATTGAGGAGTCAAGGGACTCAGAACCGACTCCTTGCCCGCGCCGTCCACAAGACGTGGAGGCAGACCACTCAGGCTCAGAATGCTGAAATCAAAGGGCTCAGAACAACCATCCAGAACTCACCTGCCCCTAATTTCTCCAGTATCCTGACTAACGCACTCGCCACACAAAGAGCCGACTTCAAATAGCAACTGAAGATGATTCAGGCTGGCCAAGCAAAACTTCTTGAAGATTATAAGGCCGCCCAGACAGCTCATACTGAATCAGTCTCCTCCATCTCTCAGGCCTCAGATCTCAGACTCCAATCTATTCAGAAGGCAATAGAAGAGAGAGTGGACAAACAGTTGCAGGATATCCAGACAGCAGCAGACGCCTCTCACAGGAAGGCGAACAACTCGCTGAAGAGAGGAATGATCTGCATGAACGACTAACTAAGCTGCAGTATGCCTTGGACGACTTTTCAGCAGCGTACAAGAGTCTGGAGAAGAAGGTATCTGTTACCACCCCTGGCGTATTTGCTAATGCCAAAAAGGGGGAAGGAAAAGGAAAGATACAAGAAGGAAAGGTACTGAAAGTACCGAAAGGAGTGAGGACAGTGGCAGGAGAAACTCAGAGTTAGCAAACTGCTCCCACTGGCCCCTCAACTCAGTCTGGCGAGGCCCAGGGTGTCTCAGCAGCAGAGCGATGCAGTGTCAGCCCAAGCGGCTCAGGACCCTAGGACTCTGCTACTCAGGCGACCCAAACTCCATCTGACATTATCAAAGAAATCGCTGAGTACGTAGAAGAGGTGTCAGAAGAGGAAGAGGTTCCTCTGCCTCCTCCAGTTGTAGGAAAAGGTAAGAAAATTCTGACGCTTCCAACCCCTCCCTCTAAAAAGAAAGAACCTAAAAGGTATGTTACTCCGGAGGAAGAAACTCAGATTGTTGCCGACGAAAAATTAGCCAGAGAAACTGTTGAGGCTGAGGCTGTAAACAAGTCAAAGAAGAAGCCAATCAAAGGCAAAACTAAGGCTCCAGCAGGTGGAAGAAAGATTGGACCCAAACTGGCTCCTAGAATTCTGAAACTGAGGGATGAGGCATATAAGGAAAAAGAAAAGGAACAACAGTAGACAGCTGGTCAGTAGGGCACCTCAAAAGAAAAATCCACAACTCCTGCTGATTCAGAAGAAGAACCGCATGTACCCTCCTATGTCCCTTCGAAGGAACAAGATCTAGAAATGCAAGAAATTTGGGCTCAGATGGAGAGGTATCTTTATAGAGGAGAAGAAGCAAGACAGATAGAAGCAGCTAGAGAAAGGCTCAGACTAGCAGACTTAGAAGCTCTGAGACTGAAAGCTGAAAAAGAAGCAAGTCAGAGGATTCCTGAAAAGGCAGACATTCCTTACAGATATAGAAGATTCAGGAAGCTTACTGACCTCAAACTCCATAGGTGGCCAAGAGTTGATGAATGGATGCCATGGGAAAGAACTCAAAGGTGGGAGTCACTGAAGGCTGATTACGTAAAGAGATATTACTTCTGGAGGTACTGGCCTGAAAAGCACAAATCTGTCGCATTTGCTGAATGGGTTCTGAGGACCGGCGTAGAGATATTTGCCAGAGTTCAGAAGACCATAGCAGACAAGATCGATGCTAGAGTCCCAGCTCAAAGAATTATGCCGCCACCACTCAAATTAGATGGCTTTGTTCACTATGGAGTTATTGAGAAAGAGATCAAAGATGCTGCTGAAGCCAAATGCTTAGAAGAAGATGATCCTGCTGACTTCTCAGAGATACTTAAGCTGAGGAAGATCACATACAGAATGTATGGACTGCCCCTTCCTGAATCTAAATTAAAGGACTTCAAAGACAGGATTAAGCAGTTCAAATGATTGTTAGCTTCTGTATTTCCTGAAATTTCTGTTCTGTCTTTCCTTAGTATAGCAGTTGATGTAACTGTACTGACAATTCTTCATATAAATAAATCATCACTGTTGTTGGCCCTGATAATTCCTTATTGTCTATATGGCCTTGTTTGTTTTTATGCTTAACACACATAATCACTCAAGTGATTACTGACTCACACACTCACTGAGTAATGTTATATTCAGTCAGTTTTTTTACTTAGTTAGATTCTGATCTGTTAGATTGCTTGGATGGGGGAAATGTTGTTAGAAAGGGGGAAATTGTTGATTAGTTTTCTGTATAGGTTCTGATATTTTCTTCCCAGATTCCCTCAGTAGTCTAGAACTTGAAGAACAGCTCCACTGATTCTACTTGTAATACTTGTAAGGAGCTCTGTTTCTGATAAGTCATAGTGTTAGATTTTGGCATCATCAAATAGGGGGAAAATGTTGGGAGATGATTCAGTCTTCTCACAATCAGTTGAGACATAACTCAGTAGCCCTGTGCTCTGATCATTCACTGAAGATTTGAAGATCCCAAAACCCTATCTTGGCTGATGAACCATTCAGTTGTAACTTGTTTGTTTGTCTCTGAGGTTTCAGACTCAGTAGACACTCTTCATCTAGTTCAGGCGCTCAATAGATTACCTGCCTCAGTACCAGAAGTAGAAGACTCAGTGATACTGGACTCAGCAGGAGCAGTTTACTGAAAGGAGTCAGTGGAACTGAACTCGCAGGAGTAGTTCACTGAACTCAAAGTTGATCTTCAGTAGAGCCGACTCAGCAGGAGAATGCTACTGAATAGAGATCAGACTCAGCAACAGCTGCACAGTCTTCTGACTGTTAGGATTCTCTAAAGTCAAATCAGCAGAGTCAATACGAGGAAGAGAGAAGTCAGCTTCAGATCTCCTTGAAGTTTGTTCTGTCTCACCTACTTTCCTGAACCTCGACCAATGACAAGCAGCTAGCTGTCCATATTCTGATTAAAGCTGCAAGTCAACAACTTTCCATAAATGGATGGAAAGGACACTGCAACCATACTTTGAAAGAGCCGTTAGCTACCCAAAAGAGAGAGACACGAGGATCGTCGTCTCCAACGAATCTATCCTTGCCTCTACTCTATAAATAGAGGCATACAATTCAAATTGAAGCTCACGAGTGAACCAACGATACACAAGCGAACTGCAAACACAGAGCATTCAAAGAGCAACTCACAAACATCTTAAGTCTTTCGCAAGTAGTTCGAAGAAGTAATCTCCAGCGAAAGACGACATACCTGCTCATAGGGAACCAAGCTGAACCAGAATTACATAGCCTCTAGTATCCAAGCGACTGAACACGAACCCAAGTCTATACTTAGCCGTTCGTCGCTCTAGAAGCCACTTTCTCGTTCCCTATCCCTCTAACCTAAGCTCAGCTGTTTATATCTATAGCTTAGACGAAGGAGTTCATATCTGAACTGATCCTTATTGTAAAGGACTCCTTCATAGTTGGAGAGTTTTTCAAACACTTAGTTTGATAACTTGTAAACTGAGACTTTCTCAGAATAAATCTCAAGACCAATGTTTGTCCAGTATACAAACCAACTGAGACTATCTCAGTATAATACATAGCCTCCTGATCTTTCGGGATAGTGGACGTAGGATTGTTGGATCCGAACCACTTTAAAAATCGTCTGTGTTCTTTGTGTTCGTTATTTACTATTGCATCGATTACTGTGCATACTGAAAATATCTTTCAAATCATTCAACTGAGTTTCAGCAAGCTTAATCGACTGCACTAACATACTGAAACTGTTTTATTAAAAACGTTTTCTTAACTCAACTGAATTTGGGTCTACACATTTCCGCACTACTGAACTTTATCTGAACGGTACTGAATTTTGACTCTAGTCAGCTAGCAAGCCTCAGTAAAGTCAGTCACTCTGCCACGCGATTCAGAACAGCTTATTTGGTTTGCTGAATTTGTTCAGTACGACACTCTCCTGAAAAGGACTGTTCGCGTTTAAAGTTGAGAAATCAGTTTTCATGTGTATTCACCCCCCCCTACACCTGAATGTTTACTCTCGGGACCAACAGTGTTTAGATGGTTTACTGAGGGCCTAATCAGATCACACACTAATAGCATAAAACAAGGCTAAGGTTTTCACTAGAAGCCTTAGAGTTTGATGTGCATATAGATGAGATATGGTTATACATGTCTAAAGCTTCGCATAGAAAGTATCTAACCCCAACTAACACAAAACCGTATAGAGCATGCCAAAACAAAAAAAATTATTCAGAAAGTTATGTTTATGTGCTTTGTGTGCCACGCACTCTTTGGGGAAAATGGTGAAGTGCTATTCGATGGGAAGATAGGTATCTTCCCCTTCACACTCAAGATTGCTGCCAAAAGAAAGAGCAAAAACAGGACAGCTGGAACTTTGGAGACCAAAGCTATTGACTCTATAACCAAAGAGGTCACAAAAGAATGCATGATCACAAAGGTAATGCTCAATTATATGTTCAAGTTGACTGCAACTAAATGATGCAGAGACTGGCAATTTGGGAGAAACTGCAAAGAAGGCAGATTCTACCCAGAATGTATTCTTTACATAATTCAACAACTTTAGTTTTCCATGTAACAAACTCTTTTATTAAGCCTTGTAATATTCTATTGTCTTAAGACAATTAAATGTTTTATGCTCATTGTGCAATCTTCAGACTGCTCTTATAATTTAGACTTTGTAATATTCAGAAATTGTCTTAAGACAATTACTCTATTTATAATCTTTATTATAATCTTTATAGTAATCTTTAGATGCATAACAAAGTTATGCCAAAGAACTGTTAAAAAATCTTAAGATACTATTGTGATTCAAAACTGCTCTCTGCATACATTAGTGCATAAAACAACCTTAATTTTCGTACACACAATATATAGATCTCAGGTAAACAAGTTCACAAGTTCAACAGATTTAATCATGTGATACATTTTTTACATTTGAAACCTACCTTTTATTTTTATTTTTTTTACAGATCCTACCAGCAATAAGGAGAAAATGGCCTCCTTTAGCAAATAATTTGATCTTCATACAACAAGACAATGCAAAGCCACATATAAAAGATTATGATGCTGATTTTGTTGGGATTTTGTATATTGGAAGCAAGTTTTATGCTTGTATACAATGTGTTTTTATCCTTACCATTATTTTATTCTCCTATCTGATAAATATATGCACATGTAATCATTTATCTTGTATAAAAGTTATATTTCTATAGTGTGTCGTGTATCACAGAAGACTACACAAATTGGTTGAACTGACAAGATATAAACAGTTATCACAGCTGAGACAACTTAAGGATAAGTTGTCGTTTTAAGCTGCAGTTTAGATAAGAAGTGGCTTGTCTTTACTGGTACACTTAAGGTGGTGTATTGATGGATCACAGTGAGATGTGTTCTCCTGACTGACCTTAGTGGAGAACCAAGATTTCGGTGACTTAGCTGGTGTTAAGCTTCGTAAGACTTCAGCTGAGTGCATTTGGCTATCTATCACTTTGACCTACTGTGGTGAACGTCATCACGGCCGGATCTACGTATCTTGGATGTTAGTAGTTATTTGTGGATCAAGCTGATTGTCTATATCTTGCAACCGTATCGTAGTAAAATGGGTTGATAATATTCCCTGAGGAACTCATAAGGATTAGCACACTAAATCCGTCCGGTTGATTAAGTTCAGGTGTGTTAATGAGGTCGAGTGGTACTACTCAGAAATATAATAAGATGTTAATTAATTTAAGCTATCAGTGAGCTTAATTAATTAACGGATATTTCTATCTTAAATACGGGGATCGATTAAGTCTAAAATACAAGCCCTTGCTCCATTTAGGATAAAGGAGTAAGTCATCACAGATTCTCTAGTGGAATGAATCTATGTTTATTAATTAATTTTGCTCTGGACTGAGCATAGATGATTAATTAATTTGAGGCCCAACTTTATTTCTAGTATTAGATCCCTGATCTGGCCCAATTAGCTGCCTAGTTATTTATTATCTCTCATAAATCATTATTAAAGATTAATGTATTTTATATTATTTAATAATATTATTTATCTGGAATTAATTGGTTGGGATAATTAATTGATAAATATTAGTAGCCCAATAGATTAATTAATTATATTATGGCCTAATTATGTAGAAGCCCATTAGGGATATAATTAAATTAATAAGCTACAAATATTAATATTATATTGGCTCTTGAAGCCTATATATGTTAGTATTATGTTCATAATTAGAATATACACACATTCTTACTCACACACGCGAGTTTAAGAGAGAGAGACGATCTTAATTTTCTTTAGTTCTCTGACCACCCGGAGGGAGAAAAAGACTAGGACACAGATCAGAAGATCTGAACAGGAGCAACAATCAAAGCGACTATAACATACGCGGAGGAAGGTACAATTCCTCCTCTCCTATTATTCCTTCAATTGGTATCAAAGCCAGGTTTAGGCTCTGATTGTTGCTTTTTAGGAGCATGTCTAGGTTTTATTCCATTGTTATCGGGCTATTTTCGTGCTTGGGGCGGCTGGCATGCCACTGTTTTGACCACGTTGTAACATTTTTCTCGTGAGAAAATTCACGAGTAGATAATGGGGCCTATTTATTATGTGGTTGTACTATTTTTGTATTGTAATTTTGGTTCGGGAGGTATGAAAATCGAGGCGGTGGAAGAAACTGTAATCTCACCGAAACGGTTTTCAAACCCTGATGACGTGGCACGAGACGGTGGCTGCCACGTGGCAGCAAACCCTGATGACGTGGCACGAGACGGTTTTCAATGCAGTTTTTCAGATTCGAAGATATTAAAGACCGAAGATCTGTATTTTGATCAAGCAATGTAATAGATAGGATTTATCTGTGTTTTTTGCCCGATAACGACGTTTTATTTCCTATTTGAGCATTTATTTATTATTATGCTTTAGCAGGCGATTATGTGATTAATTGTGTTTAGAAAAGCATGTAAATATGATTAATTCATTTTAAAGCATGTTTATTTTTCACGAGCACGTTTTATTATGTGCGTTTAGAAATTGCATGCTTTAGGAATTATGTGATGATGCTTGATTTATAACAAACCTTTTGAATAAAAATACTAAGCAATCTTAAATTAAGCGTTTAATTAGATTCCATTAATTTGGATATTAAATACTTAATTGGGCCTCCATTAATTGGACTCTACACGAAAGTAGTAAGATTATATGAGTTAACGTCTACCAACGTGGCTTACTTGCATTTTTTAGCTACCAGTTTTGTGAGATGAGTTTTCCAAAATAATATTTAATTATTATTGAGTAGTGGGACCGAAGCCATAAACGTCCACCTGCGTGGCTTGCATGCCTAGTAAATATGAGTACTCTAGAAGATAATAATTAAATATGATAGCTAATTAGATCGAATTGAATGCGGCATAGTTCTCGTAAGTATGTCAATTTCAAGAAGTTGATTCTAATTTGGTCAAATTAATGGTCAATGCTTAGATGTCACCGCATGTGTAATTCACTTTCCTCGAAGTCCCTTCCCACGTTTTAATAGTGACATGGTCCAGAACATCGAACTATTAATTTCATTCGTCATAAGAACCTAAGCGTTGATTGGAATTAAAGAGGTAGGTAAATAGCTCGATTTAGTGTTACGCAAGTAAGCGCCCACCTACTTGGCTTACGAGTGGAATTCCTAGAGCTGTTCGAGTATTTAACTATCATTATTTTTTCAAAAGGTTACAATGATGGTTAATTACGAATTACGTGCAAATGTAATTTTCTTACGTGCCTTTATTTTTAAATCTAATTTTCAGATATATCTGTTCAATCTATTATTAACGGTCTTATGGGCAGACCCTTAAAGGGTGTTGGTCCGAGAAGAGTATCAGGTGTAGGGGGGGGTTGAATACACCCGATTACAAGTTTTTCCTCAAACGTGACGGTCAGCAGTTGCTGAGTTTTGCCACTGAATAAATTCAGTGCCAGATAAACCTTCTGATCGCGGGTCAGAGTGATTCAGCAGCTGAGTCCCTTCTACTGACAGAGGTCAGTATGAGAAGTTCAGTATGCAGAATGTTGTGCGGATAAGTGTGGGCCCCTGTAGACTTCATCTCTTTGAAAATATTTTTATGCAAACCAAAACCGTTTTGGCTGGTGCACTTTTCAAGTTCGTTTTATGCAAATGATGGTTTTGTAAACAGTTTGAACGCAATAGAATACAACAATAAACGACAAAAGCAATTTTTAACGTGGTTCGGATACGCAAGATCCTACGTCCACGGTCCTGCTGAACATGAGGTCTTGTTGATTAATCTGAGCAAGCCTCAGCAAGGAATCTATGCACTGGACAAACCCTTCTAAGTTATAGTCCTTAGCGACTTTTACAAATCAAACAGAAGTTTGAAGGGGAGGGGATGATCTCCAACAATGAAGGACTTCTTACAATAAGAACAATTCACAGAATGTGAACTCCTTCGAAGGTTCTAAGCTAAGATATTACAGTGAGGCTTAGAGATAGAGAAGGGGAACAAAATATTCTCTAGAGAGAAGAACTAAGGATATTCAAATAAGCAAGTTCTTCGCTGGATTGACTTTGAGTGCGCTTGAGAGTTGTATGCTTATAAGCTTGTGTTCCCTTTATGTCCCGTGTGTTGAGTTTGGAGACTCTTCTCTATTTATAGTTGTGACCCAGGCATGTATCCGTTGGAGAGGACGATGCCAAGTGCCACAAACTCTAAGAAAAATGGCCATATATTTTCGAAATGCGCCGCAGAGTGGTTGGCTTTCTGTACATGAGAGCAGCTTTAGTGTCAGAGCAGGTAAGCTTTGGTTGCTTCTCATTGGTCGAGGTTTGCGGTAGGTGAGACTTGTCAGACATCAGTCTTCTATCAGAGTTGACTCTCTGAACCTCGTATACTGAATGTTCTCTACTGACATTCGACTGATAAGAGTTAGGCAGTCGTTTTTCTTTGTCTGGTTTGCAACTGAATTACATCCATTCAGTAGATCAGGGCTGATCATACTGAGTCTTCATATGAGTCGGCTAATACGGATATTATCCTGAATGAAGTCAGCTCTGACTCGAAGATAACGAAGCTCTTCACTCAATAAGTAGATCAAGGATCATACTGAGTCTTCATCCAAAAGTCTACTGAGAGGATCTTCTATTGAGTGTTGTCAGCAACGGACTCTGAAAACAACTGAGCTCCACTGAACCGATGACATGGGGTTCTAGAACTTTAACTTCTCTATTGAAGTTCAGTCCAACAATATACCCCTTACAGGACTTAGACCAAAAAAGATGTAAACAATCACACCAAGTCTAGCCTATTACATCATATCGGATCCAAACACACAGGGTTCAGGACCGGTTTTGGGATCTTCCCCCATAACAGATATTACAATATCGTCCTAAGTTACATGAACTACTAGTTTAAGTTCTACGTAACACCTGGCAAATGATCTACTAGATCACCGACTCATATCCCTAGAAAGGGTTCAAACAACTATAAAGAGTGGAAGAGAAACCTTACAATATTGTTTCAAACTGAGAAAATAATGTATGTTCTCAGTACCCCTGAGCCTGAACTCCCCGAAGAAGGGGCCGCTGAGGAGCAGATAAGGGAATCAGAAAAGTGGGTAGAGGATAATGACAAGACTCGTTTTGTCATTCTATCTATAATGATTGATTCTCTTACTTCACAATATGAAAACACGCCCCATGCGGGAATGATATGGGATTCCAAAGCTAAAAAGTTCGGTGAGACCGATAGATCTCAGAGATTCCATCTCTTAAGGCGGGTTACAACCTGCTCTATGGCTGAAGGTGTATCTGTGCAGGATCATATTTTACATATGATCGAGCTGATAGATCGGCTTGCAAATGTTGGTGGTATCTTGGAGCTTGGAATCAAGATAGATATCATTCTGCAATCACTACCTAAGTCATACGAGAATTTTTGCCTAAATGTAGTGATGGTAAAGAAAAACTACACTATGAATGAACTTTCAAGTGAGTTAATCACTGCAGAAGGAATCATGGATCAGACTAAAGGTAAGGGGACCCAAGTCTTGAACACTACTAGCAGCTCAAGGAACCGTCCGAAAGGTGGATTCCAAAAAAAAGGGCAAGAAGGCTACGAACGTCAAGCAGAGTAGTGGGAGCACGAAGTTAGCACCTACTAGATGGGTTCAGAAACCTAAGGGGAAGTGTTTCAAGTGTGGAAAGGTTGGAAATTGGAAGACTGAATGTCCTAACTTAAAGGCAAAACAGAAATGTACACGTATCGCCTTAGTAACTGAAATTGTTCTTGTTTCCGCATCTATTCATGAATGGGTAGTAGATTCTGGAGCAACTGACTATGTTTGTTACACCTTGCAGGGGTTTCTGCAGAAAAAATGTTCTGGCTGATGGTGAGGTTGTAGTTTCCATGGGCAACGGATCGAGAGTTCCAGCTATTGTCATAGGAGATTTACATTTAATAGTTTTAGACTCTAGTTTAGTATTAAGAGATGTTTTATTGGTGTCTGAATTCAGGCGAAACATTATTTCCGTTTCAAAACTTTTTATTGTGGATGGTTATAGATCTGTTTTTTATGATCAAATTTCGATTTCGAAAGGTAAAGATCTTATCTGCAATGGGCCTTTAAATGGATCTCTATATACTATTACGTCTAATCCATGTACATCTGTTAACGTTACTTCCTCATCATCAAATAATAAGATGAGAAAAGAACCTTCTATGGTAAATCAAACTTATCTATGGCATCTACTACTAGGTCACATCTATCTAAATAGGATCTAAAGGCTGGTGAAATATGGATGATTGGAGTCTCTCCAAGTTGAACCATTTCCAACTTGTGAATCTTGCTTGAAAGGAAAGATGATAACTAGGCCTTTTAAGGAAAAAGGTTATAGAGCCATAGAAGTACTAAGTTTGATTCATTCTGACTTGTGTGGACCCATGTCTACACAAGCTCATGGAGGGTATGTGTACTTCGTCACATTTACCGATGATTACTCGAGGTATTGATATGTTTACCTTCTTCGCCACAAGTCGGATTGCTTCGAAACCTTTAAGGAATTCAAAGCAGAAGTGGAGAAGAAGTTAGATAAAGAAATCAAAACACTGCAATTTGATCGTGGTGGGGAATACCTATCCAATGAGTTCAAGGACTACTTGACAAAATGTGGGATTACATTCCAGCTGACAGCACCGGGCACACCTCAGCAGAATGGTGTGCCATCCAAGTCGGTTAACACGACTCCGGTCCAGTTGTGGAGCGGGCACAAGCCCAGTATACACCACATAAAGATTTGGGGGTGTCCTGCTTATCAGCTGATAAGCAGGCCGACAAGTTGGAGCCACGTTCAAAGGTTATGTTGTTTATAGGATATCCTAAAAAAACGAAGGGTGGTTATTTAATAATGTTATTTATCTTGAATTAATTGGTTGGGCTAATTAATTGATAAATAATAGTAGTTCAAAAGATTAATTTATTATATTATGGGCTAATTGATGTAAAAGCCCATTAAAAGTATAATTAAATTAATGGGCTATAAATATTAATATAATATTGACTCTTTAAGCCTATATATATATATTAGTATTTTCTTCATAATCCACACACATATATTTGATACGCCCACGCGCGAGTTTGAGAGAGAGACATAAAATTATTTTTTCAGTTCTCTGACCATACGGAGGAAGAAAATGGTCGGGACATAGATCAGAAGATGGAGCAACAATCAAAGCTGCAACAACATACGTGGAGGAAGGTACAATTCTTCCTCTCCTATATTTTATCAATTGGTATCAGAGCCTAGTTTATGCTCTGATTGTTGCTATTTAGGAGCATGTCTAGGTTTTATTCCGTCGTTATGGGACTATTTTATGTTTGGGGCAGCCTGCTTGCCACTGTTTTGACCCATTTGTAACGATTTTCTCGTGAGAAAATCCATGAGTAGTTGATAGGATCAATGTTTTACGTGTTTATACTGTTTTGTACTGTAATTTTGGTCCGGTATGCACGAAAATCAAAGCGGAAGTAAAGAAGAAGATGCAGCCGAAACTTAGTTTTCTAGGGTTTCGCCGCAACTTGCGGCAGCGAGTGGTGGCGCGTCTGGCATCCTCCGGCCAAGCGACTCACGTCGTTTGGTTCGTCTTGTCACAAGCTACGCATTAATGTGTTGTATGGGGTCATACGACCTCAGATGCAACCAGAATCAACGTCGTAAGTTGGCTGCTCACCATGAATTATTTTCGACGAATCGTTTGAAATTCGGGAAATTGAGGAACCAATCTCGACCGGAATCCATTACACGGTGGTTGTGAGTGTTCCAATTACATTTTCCCTCTTTCAATTGATCGAATAGCGGCTCGGAGAAGACGAATTTTGAACAGTTGAGCTTGCCGGCGATGAGATGCGAGTTTCGCTAGATTCCCGCCGCGGCGGTGCCGATTGTGACTAGATCTTGGTCGCACAAACGTCTGGGTGACGTCTGGAGGCGGCTGTGGAGGACGAGGAGAAGGTGCTGACATCAGCCCTTTGCTGATTGGGTAGGACACGTGTCTGTCAGGTGGCAGACACCTTGATGTCGTGGCGGCGACGCAGACATCTCCAGATTCAAAGATTTTGAAGACTGAAGAGTTGTATTTTGATCGGACAATGTAATAGATAGGATTTATCTATGTGTTTTTTTTGTCCGATAACAACGCTTGTATTTCCTATTTGCACATTTATTTATTATTATGTTTTAGCATGTGATTATGTGATTAATTGCTCTTTCAAAAGTATGTAAATATGATTTAATTCGTTTTAAAGCATGTTTTATATTTCGCGAGCACGTTTTATTATATGCGCTTAGAAATTGTATGCTTTATTATTTATGTGTTTTCAGCATGAATCGGAACAAACCTTTTGAATAAAAAGACTAAACAGTTTTAAATTAAATGTTTAATTAGATTCCATTAAATTGGATATTAAACACTTAATCGGTCCTCCATTTAATTGGACTCTACACAAAAGTAGTAAGATTATGTGAGTAAACGTCCACCTGTGTGGCTTGCTTGCATCTTTGAGCTACCAGTTTCGGGAGATGAGTTTTTCAAAACAATATTTAATTATTATTGAGTAGTGGGAGTGAAGCCGTAAACGTCCACCTGCGTGGCTTACGTGCCTAGTAAACACGAGTACTCTCGAAGATAATAATTAAATAGGATGGCTAATTAGATCAAATTGAATGTGGCATGGTTCTGGTAAGTAGGTCAATTTCAAGAATTTGATTCTAATTTGGTCAAATTAATGGTCAATGCTTAGATGTCACCGTAGGTACAATTCACTTCCCTCGAAGTCCCTTCCCGCGTTTTAATAGTGACATAGTCCAGAATATCGAACTATTAATTCATTCGCCTTAAGAACCTAGGCGTGGATTGGAATTAAAGAGTCAAGTAAATAGCTTGGTTTAGGGTTACGCTAGTAAACGTTCACCTGCGTGGCTTACGAGTGAAATTCCTAGAGCTGTTTTACAAAAGTTACAAAGATTATTAATTACGAATAATGTGAAAATATAATTTTCTTACAAGCCTTTATATTTTAAATTTAATTTTCAGATATGTCTGTTCAAGCTGTTATTAACGGTCTTATGAGCCGACCCTTAAAGGGTCCAAACAACTATAAAGAATAGAAGAGAAACCTTACACTAGTGTTTCAAACTAAGAAAATAATGTATGTTCTCAGTACCCCTGAGCCTCAACTCCCCCAAGAAGGGGCGACTGAGGAGCAGATAAGGGAAACAGAAAAGTGGGTAGAGGATAATGACAAGGCCTGTTTTGTCATTCTGTCTACAATGATTGATCTCTTGCGTCACAGTATGAAAACACGCCCTATGCGGGAGTGATATGGGTTCCATGGCTGAAAAGTTCGGTGCGACCGATAGATCTTAGAGATTCCATCTCTTGAGGAAGGTTACGACCTGCTCTATGGCTGAAGGGCATCCGTACAGGATCATATTTTACATATGATTGAGCTGATAGATCGGCTTGCAAATATTGGTGGTATCTTGGATCTTGGCATCAAGATAGATATCATTCTGCATTCACTACCTAAGTCATATGAGAATTTTTGCCTGTATGTACTTTTGAGTGAGATAATCACTGCAGAAGGAATCATGGGTCAGACTAAAGGTAAGGGGACCCAAGTCTTGAACACTACCAGCAGCTCAAGGAACCCTCCGAAAGGTGGATTCCAGAAAAAGGCAAGAAGACTATGAACGTCAAGAAGAGTAGTGAGAGCACGAAGTTAGCACCTACCGGATGGGTTCAAAAACCTAAGGGGAAGTGTTTCAAGTGTGATAAGGTTGGACATTGGAAGACTGAATGTCCCAACTTCAAGGCAAAACAGAAAGGTACACGCATCGCCATAGTAACTGAAACTGTTCTTGTTTCCGCATCTACCCATGAATGGGTAGTAGATTCTGGAGCAACTGACCATGTTTGTTACACCTTGCAGGGGTTTCTGCAGAAAAATGTTTTGGCTGATGGTGAGGTTGTAGTTTCCATGGGCAACGGATCGAGAGTTCCAGCTATTGCCATAGGAGATTTACATTTAATAGTTTTAGACTATAGTTTAGTATTAAGAGATGTTTTACTTGTGCCTGAGTTTAGGCGAAACATTATTTCCATTTCAAAACTTTTTATTGTAGATGGTTAAAAATCTATTTTTGATTATCAAATTTCGATTTCGAAAGGTAAAGATCTTATCTGCAATGGGCCTTTAAATGGATCTCTATATACTATTACGTCTAATACATGTACATCTGTTAATGTTACTTCCTCATCATCAAACAATAAGAAGATAAAAGAACCTTCTATGATAAATCAAACTTATATGTGGCATCTACGACTAGGTCACATCAATCTGAATAGGATCCAAAGGTTGGTGAAATGTGGATCATTGGAGTCTCTCCAAGTTGAACTATTTCGAACTTGCGAATCCTGCTTGAAAGGAAAGATGATGACTAGGCCTTTCAAGGCAAAAGGTTATAGAGCCACAGAAGCACTAAGTTTTATTCATTCTGACTTGTGTGGACCCATGTCTACATAAGCTCGTGGAGGGTATGAGTACTTCGTCACATTTACTGACAATTACTCGAGGTATGGATATGTTTACCTTCTTCGCCACAAGTCAGATTGCTTCGAAACCTTTAAGGAATTCAAAGCAGAAGTGGAGAAGAAGTTAGGTAAAGAAATCAAAACACTGCGATCTGATCGTGGTGGAGAATACATATCCAACGAGTTCAAGGACTACTTGACAAAATATAAGATTACATCCCAACAGACAGCACCGGGCACACCTCAAGAGAATGGTGTGTCAGAGAGAAGAAATCGAACACTCTTAGATATGGTTCGGTCGATGATGTGTTATGCAACTTTGTCAGTTTCCTTTTGGTGATATGCCCTATAAACTACAGCATATTTACTGAACCGTGTGCCATCTAGCTCGGTTAACACGACTCTGATCGAGTTGTGGAGCAGGTACAAGCCCAGTATGCACCACATAAACATTTGGGGGTGTCTTGCTTATGTGTTGAATAAGCAGGCCGACAAGTTGGAGTCACGTTCAGAGGTTATGCTGTTTATAGGGTATCCGAAGGAAAAAGTGGTTATTTTTATGATCCTAAAGAACAGAAGATTATTGTCAGCACCAACGCTCGGTTCTTAGAGGACGATTCTATTAGTAATCACAAGTCTCGAGTCGAGATCATGCTTGAGGAATTACAAGGTGATCAATATCCACTCACAGAGCCAGTTGTGCAAGATAGAGCTCCACGAGTACCTGCACAATCTGTTAACACAACACCTGACACTCTTCGATGTAGTGGGAGGGTGATATTTACACCTGATTGATATATGTTCACTGGGGAGACGTCTGACCATCTCCCGACAGATGAACAAGACACCGTGGATCCCTAGACTTACAACAAAGCAGTGGGAGATATAGATGCAAATTCACGGCGAATCGCCATAGACTCGGAATTTGAGTCCATAACTGATATGGATGTATACGAGATCACCGAACTACCTGAGGGCTGCAAGGCTATTAGTAGTAAGTGGGTATACAAGAGAAAGAGAGGACTGAATGGAGAGATCGTGGCATTTAAGGCCAGACAAGTGGCGAAGGGTTTTACCCAGAAAGAAGGTATCGATTATGAAGAGACCTTCTCGCCAGTGGCAATAATCAAGTCTATTAGGATTCTCATTGTCATAACAGCTCACCTGAACCTAGAGATCTGGCAAATGGATGTCAAGACTGCAATCCTTGACTTAAGCAAGCTTCCCGGTTATGGAAGCTTAAGAAGTTATGTGAAACAGCCAGAAGGTTATGTGAAGGAGGGTAAAGAGCATCTAGTTTGGAACCTTAAGAAGTTTATTTATGGACTTGAGCAAGCTTCTCGGTTATGGCACCAACGTTTTGACGAGGTAGTCAAATCCTATGATTTTGTATCCTGTCCTAACGAAGTGTGTGTATACCGTTCTATGTTAACGAATCAGTGGTGTTTCTTGCACTTTACGTAGTTGACATCCTTCTCATTGGCAACAATGTTGAAGTGTTATCAGACGTAAAGACGTGGTTTTCCGAGCAGTTTCAAATGAAGGACTTAGGTGAAGCTGTTTACATCCTTGGGATCAAGGTTATCCGCGATCGCTAGAAAAGGATGTTAAGCTTGTCACAAGTGTCCTACATTGACACTATTATTGCTCGGTTTAGCATGTAAAATGCCAAGAGAGGTCCAGTACCTTTCAGACATGGTATTTTTCTATCAAAGAATCAGTGCCCTAAAATGCCTGAAGAGATAAAAAGTATGAGGCTAGTACCATATGTTTTTGTTGTCGGTAGCCTCATGTATGCAATGCTTTGTACGAGATCGGATATCTCATATGTTGTAGGCATGGTCTCAAGATATCAGTCTAATCCTGGACAAGCGCACCGCGGTCAAAAATATTCTCAAATACCTTAAACGGACTAGGGATTATAGAATTGTTTACCAGTCAAACAGTCTAGTGCTTTTGGGTTATACATACTCTGATTTCCAGGCTAACAGAGACGAGAAGAAATCTACCTTGGGTTATGTGTTTACCTAGGGAGGTGGAGCCATTCAATGGAGGAGTGCAAAGCAGAAATGCATTGCGGACTCAACCATGGAAGCAGAGTTTGTGGCTGCTTCAGAAGTTTCGAAAGAGGCAGTTTGGCTCAAAAATTTCCTCCTGGATTTGCCTAAGACTATCACAATTTATTGTGATAATGTGGGTGCATTGGTGAATTCTAAGGATCCCACAAGGCGTCTAAACACATATATAGAAATACCACATATATTGTTCAGAATTTGCCTAAGACTATCACAATTTATTGTGATAATGTGGGTGCATTGGTGAATTCTAAGGATCCCACAAGGCGTCTAAACACATATATAGAAAGTACCACATTATACGAGAATTCGTAAATCAAGGAGACATGCTCATTGAGAAGATTGGAACTGAAGACAACCTAGCTGATCCATTCACGAAGAGCTTACCAATTCCAGCTTACGAGAAGCATGTTCGTGGCTTAGGAGTGGTATAGATGCCCCCACTTAGGACTGTAGAAACTTCTGTATAAGGGCAAGAGGAAAGCCCAAACCCCAGTCAAGAAGGGTGCTACCCAAGAAGAAGAAGAAGAAGAAGAAGAAGAAGCAGAAGAAGAAGGCTTCTGAGCAAGCCATAGTAGTAGCATATATTGTCATCCAGTTGAGAGATGAGGACACTGAGTCAGCTGAGAAGGCTGATTCAGAAGAGAAGGCAAATTCAGCTGAGAAGGAAGCCTTATCAAACAAAGCAGACTCAGTGGAACAGGGGACTTCACCTCATGTCACTAGTCATATTCCCCTTTCTCCACTGGACGTCCCACCACTCAACAGCTTGCCTTCTGCTGAGAAAAGACATTATCCTATTGATATCGAGGAGATGGAAACTGACACAAAATCCGAGACGTTTGGGTTTGATCTTTCATTGCTTCAATCTAGAGCAACCCAAGAAGTTTTAGAATACATTCCTAAAATCGCCAGTCATTCTAACTTGGTTGATATAGCGAACAGGGCTAGGCTTCAGATGTTATATAGATATCGGGACTGGATCACTCTAGAGCAACTGATCTGATTCAAGTCCTCGGAACTTCTGAATGCCGACGAGCTACAACTTCAACATTAGATAGGCTATGAAGAGCCTTCTGATCTCAGCTCGTTCGACGACCTTAGGGCGGTTATGTTGGCCTTTCTTGAAGACCGATATCCATCTTCAGCAGCCGACCGTATGGAAGGTTCAGCAGATCCCGATGACCAGGAAGCGCCCAGTGATGCAGGAACTGAGAAGCCTGCTGAGGGTTCTCAACAAGAGAAGGAGGGAGAACAACCTTCCGATGAGCATACTAACTCCCCTCCTCCTTCTGGATCGGCAGCAGCAGGCACCTCTCGCCCTGCTGATCCTAAACAGTTGGTGTAGGGTTCAGCTTATGAGGTTGGCTTTGTTGCAAAGCGTCGAAAGTCGAAGGCAGTAGCCAAGGCTCTCCTAAAGCAGGGGACTCAGAATCGTCTCCTTGCCAGGAATGTTGACAAGATTTGGTGCCAGACCACTGTCGCTCAGTGCGAGGAAGTCTGCTGTTTAGAATATTCCTCCCAACCTGACTTCGGCTCAATTTCCGCACAGAAAGCCAAATTCTACATGCAGCAAGCATCGGTTTAGGAGCTTCTGACAGCTGGCTAAACTTCCATTCTTGAATCATTCAAGGCAGCCCAGTCTGAGCTTCAGAACTAAATCTATCAGCACACTCTAGCTCATGAACAGAGGATTTCAAAACTTCTGAATGAGTGTGAGCTGAAGATCGATGCAAAGCTGAAGAAGATTGAAGAACTTGTAGATCTCTCTCAGCGCAAGTACGCTGAAGAACTCATTATTGAGAGGAACGATCTACACCTCAAGCTCGAAAGTCTTCAGAAGACCTTAGATGAGCTCAACATTTCTTATCAAACGCTCAGTTCCAAGGTAGTTACTCTTCCCACCCCTCAGAACCTATTGGATGATGCCAAAAAGGAGGAAAAGACTAAGAGCTCTAAGGCAGAAAAGAGCAAGACTGAAAAGATTAAGAGTGATCAGTCTAAGGGGGAAGTAACCATGGTTATTGCCCAGGGTGTCTCAGCAGGAGATGTAGGAGCTGAGACAGGCCCAAGTGGCTTAGGACCCAAGAAGGCAGAGACCGGCACTTCTGAACCTCCTCAGAAATACATTGAGGATGTGACCGCGTTTCTAGAGGAGTCTGATGTTGAAGACACTCCTCTGCCTCCACCAGTATCTGGGAAAGGAAAAGAAGTTCTGAAAATTCCTCCTCGTCCCCAAAGATACATAAGCTCAACAGAGCACGCTCAGATTGATGCTGATGAGAAACTGGCTTAAGAAATTGCTGAGGCTAAAGCGGCTAATACGCCTAAGAAGGCTCCGACGAAAGCTAGAACAAAGGTACCTGCTAGAAAGCTCATTCAGAGGAAGGTAGCCAAAAAGCTTACTCTCAAAGATGATGCTGACAAAGAGAAAGAAAAAGCGAGAGAAGCTGAGAAAAAGGCTGACACATCCAAGCAAACAAAGAAACAGGTTGAGCCTAACATTGACGAGCTGATTGATCTCAGCATAAGAGCTCTTAATTCCAGAGCTGAGTGGCATCAGCTTGCTGAAGCTAGAAGAAAACAGGCAGAAGCCAAGGAGAAGGTTGCAAAAGAGGCGCGAGAAGCAGAGAGACTTAAGCCTAAGCTTTTACCTCCTGAGGACAAGGACATCCCCACAACCTCCAAATTCTATAGACGAGGCAGAAAACCAAATGAGCTGAAGACTTACATATAGGCTCGTGTAGATAAGTGGATGCCCTGGGAGAAGACTCAACTGTAGGAGATGATCAAAGCTGAATTTATCAAAAGATTCTACGTTTGGAAGCTTTGGCCTGACTCCGACAAAGCTGAGATGTTTGCTGCCTGGATAGAGAAGTGTGATCCTGACATCTGTGAGATAGTTCAGAAGGACATCATTAACGATAATTTAACTATTATGACTCCGGCCTTCAGGACTCTGCCTCCACCGTTGAAGTTGGATGGATCACTTTTCACAGCCGAGATAGAAGCAGAAGCAAGGGATGCAGCTAGGACATAATCTCTTGACACTAAAGACGCAGAAGATCTTCCGAGATATCTCCAGCTGGGGAAAGACACATTCAAGTTTTATGGACTTCCGTTGCTTGGGGATAAATCGAAAGACTTTTAAGGTAAGGATTCGGCAATTCAAATCTTCTAAGAAGTAGTCTAGCTTGATAGTGTTGGTAGCTTTCCTTGTGTAGCATTGATGTAAATGTACTCAGGTTCTTATCATTAATACATCAGTTGCTACATGGCCCGACAATTTCTCATTGTCTCTATGGCCCGCTTTGTGTTTATTTAACACTCAGAATCACATAAGTGATTACTGACTCACACACTCACTGTTTATCTGTGTGTTTGTATTTGCTTAGATTAGAGACTTGAAGATACATCTCCATAGATTATCATTGTAATAACTGTATGGAGTCTGTATCTGATAGTTGTTTAGATTGAAGAGAGTGTTAGATAGAGTGATAGGTTTTAGCATCATAAAATAGGGGGAAATTGTTAGGAGATGATTCAGTAGTTGATTTGGCTGATCCCAAAACCCTATTCTGATTGATGAACCATTACGTTGTAAAAGTTAACACCTTTATCTCTTGAGTGTTTCAGACTCAGTAGACTCGCCTTCACCATGGTCCGGCTCAGAAGTTTCATCTGCTGTCTCTCAGTAGACCATCTGCCACAGTGTTTATGGAGTGCAGATTCAGTATGGCTGGACTCAACAGGAGCAGCATACTGAAAGGTGTTCAGGAGTCAGTAGAACTAGACTCAGTAGGAGCAGTTTACTGAACTCAGAGTTTGGCCCTTAGTAGTGTTGGACTCAGCAGGAGCATCCTACTGAACCTTTCGGTCAAACTCAGCAACGGTCTGTCAGTTGCTTTAACTGTCAGTGGACTTTAAGTCAATTTCAGTAGAATTATCCTAGGTCGTACATCAGAGAATAAGTCATCTTCAGTATCAACCTTGAAGTCTGAAAATGTCTCAACCACTATCTGTACCTCGACCAATGACAAGCAGCCTATCTGGCAAAGTTTCTGACAAAAGCTGCAAGTCAACCATTTTCCTGTAAAGAAAGAGGACTCTACAAAATTCAAAAAAGAGTCGTTTGCTATCTATAGAGTGACACGTGGACAGTTCGTCTCCAACGGATCTATTCACGTCTATAAATAGAGGGAAGGTCGAAATCGCACAAGTCGCACTACACGATCATACAAGCGACCTATTTAGGGAACCCAAGCTTAAACAAAACTCAAGCTCTAGAATTCACAAGCGAATATTCAAGTGAAGTACACAAACCCAGAGAGATTATTACTCATTGTTCTTTTCTCTAGAAGCCTTTCTTGTTCCTACCCTCTAATATAAGCTCATTGTAATATCCATAACTTAGATTGAAGGAGTTCATTTATTGAATTGTTCTTAGTGTTAAGAACTCCTTCATAGTTGGAGATACATTCAAACAAATCTGTTTGACCCTGTAAACTGAGACTTGCTCGGTATAATCATAAGTTACAGTTTGTCCAGTGCACAAACTAACTGAGACTAACTCAGTATAATAAAATAGTTTTCTGCCTTGTTCAGGATCAATGAACGTAGGATCTTGCGAATCCGAACCACTTTAAAAATGGTTGTGTCATTAAGTGTTGCATTGATTAACTGTTCATATCTGAAAAATATCTTTACAAAATCATACAGCTGCATTTTCAGTACAAGCTTAAAACGTTGCACTAATCTAATGAAACTGATTTTGTTAAACAAAAGTTTTCAAACAAACTGAATCGGGCCTACACTTCCACACGCTATTGAACGCTGCTGAGCGCTACTGAATTCTAACAGTAAGTCAGCTAGCAGAGCTCAGCACCTTCAGTCACTCTGTCCACGAGATCAAGAACAGCTTGCTTGGTCTTCTGAATTCATTTAGCAGACACCTTCCGTCTATCGGACCGTTCGCGTTTGAGTTTGAAAAAGGTTTTCAGGTGTATTCACCCCCCCCCCCGACATTTGAACGTTTGACTCGGGACCAACATATATTATACGCGCACGCGCGAGTTTGAGAGAGAGACAAAAAAATTATTTTCTGCGGTTCTCTCACCTCACGGAGGAAGAAAAAGGTCGGGACACAGATCAGAACATCTGAAACAGGAGCAACAATCAAAGTTGCGACAACATACATGGAGGAAGGTACAATTCTTCCTCTCCTATATTCTATCAAAAATCCCAACAAAAACTAAATTAATTAATGATCATTCCACAACTGTGTATTTTGCCAACTTTGTAAAAAGTTGTTCAAAAGCCAGAGCATTGAATAGATAAACCATTAAACACCTTTAGACATGCAGTTCATATACCAGAACTTCTAGCAAGCCATACTATTTATTAAGTAATTTTCAAGTATTTTGCCACAATTGACAGCAAGCACTACATAACACAGATATTTACACATATTTTTCATCCATTGGCAGCAAGCCATAGCATAACACAGCATAATTTTAACAAATTTTCCAACAATTTGCAGCAAGCAAGAGATAACATAGATATTTTCATATATTGTTTATCATTTGGAAGCTAATTTTCAAGTATTTTGCCACAATTGACAGCAAGCACTACATAACACAGATATTTACACATATTTTTCATCCATTGGCAGCAAGCCATAGCATAACACAGCATAATTTTCACAAATTTTCCAACAATTTGCAGCAAGCAAGAGATAACATAGATATTTTCATATATTGTTTATCATTTGGAAGCTAGCCAAACAAGGGTGCTTAATCTCCACAGATTATTCACAACATGGCCAACACATTTGCAGGAAGTAAAATAACATATCTCGTACTCATATTTTATCTCATTGATATGTCAAACATAATGCAATTAGTGTGAGCCATGTTTCATCATTTTAGAACCCTAATGACTAAATCCAATCCACCGTGCTCTACTCAATGCATATCCTAGACCCAAATCAAAGATGATGCGAGGGAAAGATCTCACCAGCTTGAAGTACCGTGGGAGCCAAATGGCCAAAACCTTTGACAACTCCAGATCAGTAGTGATATCAACTTACCGGTATGGGCGACGCCAACTCTGTCGACGCTCAGATCGGTGCGCCGTCTAAGTAGCGAAGCATGTTCGGGACACAACTACTCAGAATCGAAAGCAGGACTCGGCGGCGACCTTGGGGCCACCATACCAGATCTCGTTGTGGAAGGCGATAGAGGTCTGCTTACGCACGATTTTGCATCCGATTGCATCATCGTGTTGGGGGCGTCGCCATTTACCCCATTTGGTGATGGAGCCGTTTGGTGAATAGGCGACTCAGACAACTTTGGGACGGAGGGCTTCGGATCCCACCGCATAGCGAAGGTTGCCTCACCATTCGGCTGGTCGCAACATTTCTTCACCGAGACCCAATTGTCGCCAACACTTGGAGGATGATGTTAGAAGTCCTCGGATGTTAGAACATCCCAAGGCTCTGATTTCATAGTAGAGGTTGCGATTTTGAGACAAAATCGATCGACGAGGATGGCAGAAGTAGATCTAGGGTTCGAAGATGAAGAGCAGTGCAAGAACTGGAGGAGAGAAATTTTTAGGGTTTGCAATATGCAAGAGTATTGTTCGAAAGAGAAAAAATATTTAATAGTGGAGTGTAATTTAATGTAATTAGGTGAGTGGAATTATATTAGTGTTCAGATTAATTAGTTAAGTTTTTTTTAAGTTGATTTAATGATTCTAATTTTTGCCAAAAACAGAAAGTAAACATTATATTTGGGACGGTCCGAAACGGAAAGGTGGACAGATAATTGGGACGGAGGGAGTATTTCTTATGACCCCTCGTCCCATTCAAATTATCCGATTTTTTTTTTATTGTTCCACTCTATATTGTTTAATTTTCCTTTTCAATATAAACTAAAATTATAATATAATCTTGTAGACATACTATTTTACATTATATTACACAAACTTACAAATTTATCTCTGTGCTGAAAAAAAACTGAACAAGTTGAACGAACAGAGGAGTATATTACTATCTAGTGCAACGGATTTTCAACACCCTTCAAGAGAAAAAAACAAATAAGATAAAAACATAATTAGAAACCCCACCCTATAAAACTCTCACCACCATCAAGAATTTTTTACAATTTGGTACTGAATGGATTACATACTTCTTGAATTGTTAATTTGTCTGATTAGTTATAAGATATTAACGAAATAAGATACTATATAATATAATAGGTACTATTAACTTTTATAATTGAATAGTACACATTGTTTATGATAATGGAAACTTAAGTAAAAGGGGAAAAAATTCCTGATTGCCCACGTGATGAAGCAAATATTGGATCACGTGGAAAAAAGATAACACAATCAAACCCTCTCAAGCCAACCAGTCTCCATCCATTCCTTCAATTTCCTCAAAATCCATGCTGTAATATGTTTGCCATACAAAATAAAATTGTTATATAACCAAAAGGAATATTATGATGTATTGATATAATTAATTACAAAACATGTAACAGTTTACTGACACGTAAGTAACCCTAATTAGTAGACTAAGGGAATCATGGCACTGAATAACACAAGTCAGATTAATAAAAGAATATAATATCATATATATGATCAAACATGGGTTTTCAAAAAGGTTTCTGATACGCAAACATAACACTACTTAGATGAATTAAATATAGGAATGAATCGTCCCCTTGGGATGGCAAAGTTGGTAAAGGTGGTTGGTCCGGGACCGATAGGTCCTGGGTTCGAATCTCACTGGAAGCAACTTTGTGGAGCCTGTCACCTATGGTTAGCCTAGGGTGGTTGAATCTCTCGTGTGGTTTGCGGCTGCTAGCACAAGGAGCGAGGTTTACCCCGGCGCACCGAAGGTAGCGGCTGCGGGTTCCACGTATCAAAAAAAAAAAAAAAAAAAAAAAAATATAGGAATGAATCATATGAACATAAAAAATAAAAATAAAATATAATCAACACCTGTCATTTTATCATTAGATAATTTGGATGAAATATTTTTTATGCATATTATTTTTACGTTTTATACATAAGAGAAAACATAAACAAATTACAAGATTTAAGCATAAATAAATAATAAATATGCCTAAAACATACAAGGGGTATACATATTTTAAATTTTTCTATATAACTCTTATCTTCTTCCTACCGAATTCATACTCTTATACTCTTTCCGTTTCTACCGAATTCATACTCTTATACTCTTTTCGGTCCACTTCTCTTTGTCTTAGTTTCTCTTTTAGCTATCCCACTATTCTTGTCTTCTTTTAAAAAAGAAATATGTGAACGACAATCAATTTAAATAGTGAACCCACTATTTTAATTCATCTTCACCAACTTTAACACACTTTCACTCAATTTCTTATTTTCTGCCCAAAATATATTAAGACAAAAACAACGAAACGAATAGAGTATATAATATTCATTCATATAAGAATTGTTACGATTAGGATACATAAAATATATACCACGTGATAGTATAAATTATGAGAAATAAAAGCTTATCCGAATTGCGTGAAGAGAGCCAAAAAGATCAGCTTTAGTTTTGGAAAAGAAAAATGCAAACTTTTCACCGCCAAAAAAAAATATCGCAGTAAAATGTGGAAATTAAACCACCGATAGCTGAAATCCAATTACAAAAAGTAGTATTTTCTGACAAAAGAATAATTACTTCTTGGTTTTGCACTCCACCGCTAATGAACAGTAGAATACATGAAGTAAATGAAAAAAGGTTAACATGCAAGGCAATAAATAAACATGAAACATACCATAGAGTAAAAAACAGTAAATAATTTCTTGAAAAATGATTTTTACCATGGCAAGACTGGTGCCTGAAAGTAATCTGGAACATGCTCAAAGCAGCTCTCATTTGCACTCAACCATGGCGGAAATTCCATGACTTCATCAAACGGAGAGCTCGCCAATTCCTCCTCCCTATCATCCTCACCTCCAATTTTCTCCACACAATTTAAAAACTCAAACTTCTCAGCCTGGGGATCACAGTTTGAGCAGATCTCCGCCGCCGCATGCGGCGGAGGAGGAGGAGAGGAGGATGTTGATGGCGAGGAGGACGAGTAAATCGAGGAAGGGACGGTTACAAAATCTTGCAGGTTGAGATTGAGCCCCAGAGCTTGACTCGGCAGAGCGAAATCGAAATCCTCTCGAAAAAGCGGCGGCGGTAGTTGCGGCGCGGCGGAGGGAATCGGCCAAGAACAGTAGCCAACGTTGTTGTCTCCGAAAACGGCGTCGTTATTCGCGGCGTAGATTTTGGGATTCCTCCTAGATTTCTGCTCCGTCTGAAAATCCGAGCTCGATTGGATTTGATTCTGATTGGCTTCTTTCATGGCGGCGCGGTGGAGCTTGAGAGCGGTGACGATTTCTCGTCTAGCTTCGGCCATGTTAAGAAGCTTCTCTTGGTAGGGCTTTCTTGTCTGAAGCCTTCTTCTCACTTGCTTCTTGTGGGGCTTTGATGGTGGCGGTGGGTCTTGCTCCATGGAGGTGGCTTCTCTCTCTTCACTCAGTTTCTCTCTCATGGTTCGTGAGGAGGTCAGTTGCTTCACGAAGGTGCGAATGTAGGCGCCGGATAAATAGGGTTGTTTCTCATTTTGGTCTCCGTCGTTTTCGGATTTTGCTCTCTTAATCTCTAACTTTCTCTCTCTTGATTATTAGAAGGGAAAAGTGGAGAGAGAGTGGATCATCCTTTTTTCTTCCCCACTTTTCCAGCAGGAGATGGAGAGGGGGAGGGGTGAGAGATATGTGTATATATATTGCCTAATTTAGCAATAAACTAGGTTTGCTTACTTTTTAATGGAGAAGTAGACCTGTTGGCTTACTGCACCAAAATGTCAGCTGAGATTAGTTGCAGCGTAGATTATTGACCAGCCATTTACATCATTTTTTTTCTTTTTTAAATATAAAGCAGAGCGGCTTGTATGTACCACTTTCGTATCAAGTGGGCTATATTTAACACATGTCAATACTCTTGTAGTGTGGTACACACAATGGTATACGAAATTGATACACACAAGCTATTGTGAATATAAAGATATTAAGGGGTGAAGTTTATGTATTTAGATAGATTATGATTATATGAGCGTCGGACTTGTTTAGTAAGATGGGGGAGTATTTTTTTGCGATATATTTTATAGATTAGTATTTTAGGTAAACAGAATTTTCTTGCGCTGTAGTAATTTTGAAAATAAGAATGGAGTTTGCAATTTTGGCCAGGCGAAATATTGATTAAACATAAAAAATTCTTAATTATATGGAGTATAATTTAGAAGGTGACGGCTGCCAATTTGCCCGTGGCCATACGCAACTCAATCAATTCTCAGATTTTAGAAGTAACCACTCTTTATAAGGAACTTTTTTTTTTTAACTAAAACAATGCAAAATTCTCTCAAGATTTCCTAAAGAATTTTGATTCATTCTTTAACAAGCTTGATTCCTTGCAACCAATAATGTACGATACATATCCAATCATATTAATTAGATAGTATATTGTTCCTATTAATACCTTATGTATACATAATTGAGTTATCCTAAAAGTACTGTTATATGTTCGAAAAAAAAAACATTACAAATTAAAAAAATCATATCGGTTCATTTAATTTAATAAACAATAGTCAAATTTGTTAAGTTTGATGGGTGAAACCGTCAACAGCCAAGAGACGGAAATTTGTGACGTGAGGTGAGGAAATAATTGAATCACCGTTGTAACAGCCTCCCATTTTGTTTTCTTTTTTTAATGATTCAAAAATGACATATTATTCTCCAACATGCAATAATTTCCAAATTTGAAATGCTCAAGATGATTAGAGATGATTGTTGAAACAAAGAATTTAGACATTTTCACATATGAAGAATGATGACAGCCTCAGGAAGAGGACATAAAAGACCCATACTCTTCTCATTAATTATCTCACTTCTTTCATTTCATCATGCCACATTCTTCCCAAACACCTTCAGGGTTTCTCAACCATTATCTCAGATTCTGAGATACGCAATCATATAATGTATATGAGATATTAATTAAATTATATAAATTACAAAAATGTGTATAATCTCAATCTATGAAAATGTTGATAAATTTTGAACTAGTGAAAGATTTTACATATGGGAATGTCATTTCGTCTTAATATTTTTTATTACTTGACGTTATTAAATTATAGTTAATGGATAGCAATGGTGAAATTATTTTACTGGGCTTAAAGGGTGTTCATTTTTAATATTTCTTTTACTGGGCTGCGGAAAAATTTAAGTAGTTTAGTTGGAGGAGAAGTGATCAAGTGAAGCGGCAGGTGTGAATCGTGTGATGTGGATAATATCGGAATCCACCGCCTTCAACCAATTTCTCCCACTTCCGGTACTTTTCACCAATCACTCATCCCTCTTTCTCTATGTACAAAATTATATGAATATTTAAGAGAGAGAGAGAGAGAGAGAGAGAGAGAGAGGGCAGAGAGATGGGGTTGGTGTTGTGATTGGCCGCCATGGATAGCAGAGAGGCGGTGGAAAATGTCTGTATTCAGTTTAGCAGTGGGGGCTGGGAAACTCTAGTAATCATGCACGATCGAAATATAATTTTAATATTCATCCACTGAAAATTATCATTTAACTTTCACCGCATGCACTTAGTTATTACCAAAACATATAAAAGAAACTCATGAGTTTTGAGAAATATGTTTAGCGTGAATTAAAAAAATGAAATCAAATTCATGCTTAACCTTATTGATTACATGAGAGCGATATGCTAGCTTATATTATATCTGAGCAAATTTGATCAATTACTTGCAAATATTAGAAATTTCAAAATTAGCTTAAAATGGCCCGACCCGATGAGCAAGCCTGACGCTCTAATATTTTGGGTGGAATTTGGCTCAAGATTTAGAGGCCAAAAAAATCGGACCTAAATTCTCTAGCATGATGACCCATTGAATTTTGAGCCAAAAAAGTTTATAGGTTGTAACTAAACCTTTCTCTAACTATTAGTTATAAATGTGCTAAAATAAGATAATGTATGTTAATTCATAGTAAAATCATTATTTATTTATGGTCATTTAAGTAAAAAAATAATAAATTTAATTTATTTATTAAAAGAAAATAAAGTATGTAATTTAATTTATGTCTTAGTTTGATTCGGTAGCGTGACGACCCATGAAAAATTGGGTGGACTATGTTTTAAGGCTGGACTAATCCAACCTGAATTTATGTGATGTGTTCCATTGACTGGGTTACGCGTCTCAAACACATTGACACCTCTTTAAATATATTATTGAGAGCTTCCCCGACGCTGCCAAAATTGGAGGAATCACTCATTTTTTAACTGTTCATTCTCCAAGGCTTACCCTAAGCACCCTCTCATTCTTTTGAGGAGAATTTGCCTCTCCTGTATTCATTTTTTTAATTGAAAAATCAATTAAGAATTGACACAGGTTATCGGTTTTCAGTTGGAAAATATGAAATTTAAAACATAAAACACAAAATTAAGAGATATGGACACTAATGTGAATACAAAATTCCAAATTCGAGATGCACCCGGCCATGGCGTCAATGACCCTCTACTAATCGATTCGGCGATGCACTCGGCCATGGTAGTTACTTCTTCTCCCACTTCGTATGCTTACAATTGCAGGTTTCATATGAAATTGGGGCAAGAACTGAGCGTGCTTACCTAAGTTCAAGATCTGAATTTGCGTCGGTATTGTGAAGAACACATAGAGACAGAGAGAAAGCTTGAGAGATGAGGCGGCGAGAGATCGGGTCTGTCACCTAGCAAGAGCGATAAGAAATTGAAAAGAGAGGCAAAGTCGTTTCTAGGTTAATGTCGGTAGAGTGAAATAAATTATTAGATTAATAATTAGATTAGTAGATTAAGGGGTTTATAATAAATTATTAAATTAATTTTGTTTAGAATAAATTTAGATAATTAGTAAAACATTAATTGAAATTACTTAATATTAATATAAAACGAAAATACATGAGTTGACCATTAATTGAAATTACATAAAATATGGGATATTAAAATTACATCTAATAATTATTTAATAATCAGGAATATCATCTCCGGAGCCTCTAGTACCCGAGAAAAAATTCCGAAACAAACTTGGACTGTCGTCTTTTCGTGGGGGTGTCATTCCCCGCTTCTCGTAAATTTTAACGTGTTCAAGTCAAAGCAATTCACGTTCATGCGGTCATTAATCGTTTTCAAATCGATCGTTAGGATGTCATCGTCTCTGATTAAGCTCTTAAGCTCGGTTCTCTTAATGAGTGCCTCTCGCATTTTCTCGTTTTCTTTTTCAGTGAACAAAAGAGTATTAGTCGCATCTTCCTTATCCTTTTTTCAGTTTTGCTTTCTTCAGAATAGGTTTTGTCGAGCAATTCGTCAAATCTTTGCACCACAGTATCTAAGAAGCCCCACTGATGCTGACGTTGCTAGACTTCTTTATATTGGCAAGCAACGAGGATTCTCAGGGATGTTAGGGAGTTTAGATTGCATGCATTAGAAGTGGAAGAATTGTCCGACATCATGGCCAGGTAGATATGCAGGTCGAAGTGGATATCCAACAATTATTCTCAAAGTTGTGGCTGATCACGATCTCTGGATATGGCATGCACATTTCGGAATGTTTGGTGCAAAAAATGATATTAATGTATTGGAAACATCTCATCTTTTCAACAACCTTGCTCTCGAGCTTGCTCTACCTTCGTATTTTGTTATCAATAGAAAGGAATTCAATATGGGTTATTACCTAGCTGATGGTATGTACCTAATTGGGCAACTATTGTGCAAACTATACGTGCACCGGTTGGTCCCAAAAAATAATATTTTGCGACGAAACAAGAAGCGTGTAGAAAGGATGTTGAATGTACCTTCGGAGTCCTCCAAAGTCGTTTTGCGAGTGGCAAATCCAGCGCGTTTTTGGGACACAAGTTATTTGGGAGTTATTATGTGTTGGGAGATGATTCAGTAGCCTAGTTCTCAGTAGATTTGAAGATCCCAAAACCCTGCTTTGAATGATGAACCATTTAGTTGTATTTGTTTGTTTTGTCTCTGAGAGTTTCAGACTCAGTAGACACCCTTCGGCATGGTTCAGGCGTTCAGTTCTGTCCGTTCGATCTTCAGCAGACTATCAGCCTCAGTACCAGAAGAAAACTCAGTAGTACTGGACTCAGCAGGAGCAATATACTGAAAGGAGTCAGTGGAACTGAACTCAGCAGGAGTAGTTCACTGAACTCAGAGTTGATCTTCAGTAGAGCTGAACTCAGTAGGAGTATGCTACTGAACATAGATCAGACTCAGCAACGGCCAGACAGTCTTCTGACTGTTAGAAAATCTCATAAGTCAAATCAGCAGAGTCATACGAGGTATAGAGAAGTCAGCTTCAGATCTACCTTGAAGTCTGTTTGTCTCACCTACTTTCTTCAGCCTCGACCAATAACAAGCAGTCAGCTGTCTACTTTCTGATTAAAGCTGCAAGTCAACAACTTTCCAGAAATGGAGGGAAAGGACTCTGTCACCATACTTTGAAAGAGCCGTTAGCTACCAAAAAGAGAGAGACACATGGATCGTCGTCTCCAACGGATATATCCATATCTCTGCTCTATAAATAGAGGGAAGATTTCAAATCAAAGCTCACCTAGAAAACGAAGAACATACGAGCATTTTACGAGCAACTCAGAATCGACTTAAGCTTTCTGCAAGAACCTCATAGAGTTATCTCCAGCGAAAGGCGACATACTTGCTCAAAGGGAACCGAGTTGAATCAGATCATAAGCCTCTAGTATCGAAGCGACTGAATACGAACCCAGAGTTTCAGCAAACCTTAAAAGATTGCACTAATATACTGAAATAGTTTTTTTAAAAACGTTTTCTAACTCAACTGAATTTGGGCCTACACATTTCCGAACTCTACTGAACTTCAGTTGAACGTGCATCGAGTTCGACCTAAGTCGCCTAGCGAGGCCTCGGTGAAGTCGGCCACTCGCCACGCAACCCGTAAACGGCTTATCCGGTCTCATCGAACCTGTTCAGTATGACATCTTCCTGAAAGGGACTGTTCGCGTTTGAAAGTTGAGAAAAGTGTTTTCAGGTGTATTCACTCCCCCCCCCCTACACCTGAACGTTTATCTCGGGACCAACATCATGACTTCATGCATAATAATGCATACTGTGATAATTGATGATGAACGAGACCTTGATGCTCCAATGAAAGCTGCAAGAGACGTGTCAGGCACAGATTTTGAATTTGAAAAACCTCAACCCGATTGATTTAGAAGTTTATTTCTCGGTCTAGTGAAATCAAAGAAGCAGATACTCATTTCGTGCTTCAAAATGCATAAATTGAACATTTGTGGAATGAGTATTCGTCTTCTCAGAATTAGATATTAATATGTAACCTATGTTTTTTATTTAAGTAATTTAAATTATCATTTTTGCAATTAATTTTAATATTTCCATTAAATATATTATTAATATTAATTTAATTATATAATTAAATTAAAATAAAGATATTATATCATTAAATAATAATTAAAGATATTATATAGTTATATTTTAAATTAATTTATAAGAGTAAAAAAAGAGAATATTATGGAATATTCATTTTTAAGGGAAAAGATAAGGGAACACGGTTGGATATAAAATACTGTTTCCGCCCAAAAATTGGGATAGAGCTCCGTAAAATATGGGAGAGCCTTAGAGATGTCCTGAGTAACGATTATAAGTTACTGTCAGCACACAAAAAAAATCCAATTGTTATTTTACACAAACACAATATTTATTTTATAAGTGTTTCATAAATAAGATTTAAAAACTACTAACGGGTATTAAAAGGAAAAAAGCCACAAATACCCACTGCCAAAATAAAATTGCAGCAACTGCCATTTCTAGCTCAAAAATGCAGCAGTACCCACACGGACGATTTTGTCCCTATTCTGCACAATCAACTGGTTGATTGTGCCTTACCTACTGTGGCTGAGAAAAGCTGCATCAAAGATGGTGACTTGGCCAACAAAATCTGGCGCTTGCTTGGGAGGGCACGACGGACTGCTATTGTTGGTCCCGAGTGTAACGTTCAGGTGTAGAGGGGGGGGGGTGAATACACCTGAAAACCGATTTCTCAACATAAAATGCGAACAGTCCTTTTCAGGAGAGTGCCGTACTGAACGAGTTCAGCAGACCAAATACGTTGTTCTGAATCGCGTGGCAGAGTGACTGACTTTACTGAGGCCTGCTAGCTTACTAGAGTCAGAATTCAGTACCGTTCAGATAGAGTTCAGTAGTGCGGAAATGTGTTGGCCCAAATTCAGTTGAGTTATGAAAAAGTTTTTATCAAAACAGTTTCAGTATATTAGTGCAGTCGATTAAGCTTGCTGAAACTCAGTTGAATGATTTTAAAGATAATTTTCAGTATGCACAGTAAATCAATGCAACAGTAAGTAATGAACACAGAACACAGACGATTTTTAAAGTGGTTCGGATCCAACAATCCTACGTCCACTGTCCCGAAAGATCAGGAGGCTATGTATCATACTGAGATAGTCTCAGTCGGTTTGTACACGAGACAAACACTGGTCTTGAGATTTATACTGAGTAAGTCTCAGTTTACAAGGTATCAAACTAAGTGTTTGAAAAACTCTCAAATAGTGAAGGAGTCATTTACAATAAGGATCAGTTCGACTATGAACTCCTTGAAGGAATAATAGGGTTTACAGTAAGGCTACCTTCCTCCTGGTGTGTTGTCACGGCTCCGATTGTTGCTCCTGTATCAGATCTTCTGATCTGTGTCCCGGCCTTTTTCTCCCTCTGGGTGGTCAGAGATCTGAAGAAAATAAATTTATTTCTCTCTCTGTAACTCACGCCACTCTCGATTTTTATGAATCAATTGTGTGAGTTTCTGAACAGAATACTAATATATATAGGCTTCAAAAACCTATATAATATTAATATATTTGTAGCCCATTAATTTAATTATAATCCAATGGGCTTCTATTAAATCAGCCCATAATATAATTAATTAATTTATTGGGCTACTAATATTTATCAATTAATTGGCCCGACCAATTAATTCCGTATAAATAACATTATTAAATAATGTAAAATACATTAATCCATTAATAATGAATTCGAGAGATAATAAATTACTAGACAACTAATTGGGCCGCACTGGGGATCCAATACAAGAAATAAAGCCGAGCCTCCAATTAATTAATTATCCATGCTCACCCAGAGCAAAATTAATTAATTAACACAGCATTCATTCCACTAGAGAATCCGTGCCGACTTACCCCTTTATCCCAATTTGAGCAAGGGCTTGTATTTTAGACTTAATCGATCTCCGTATTTAAGATAGAAATATCCGTTAATTAATTAAGCTCACCGACGACTTAAATTAATTAACATCTTATATTCCTGAGTAGTACCACTCGACCTTATTAACACACCTGAACTTAATCAACCGGCCGGGTTTAATGTGCTAATCCTTTCGAGTTCCTCAGGGGATATTATCAACCCATTTTACTATGATACGGATGCAAGATACGCACAACCCGACTCGAGCCACAAATAACTACTAACACCCAAGATACGTAGATCCCGCCGCTCATTTGACGTTCACCATAGTAGGTCAAAGTGATAGATAGCCAAATGCACTCAGCTGAAGTCTTACCAAGCTTAAGATCAGCTAAGTCACCGAGATCGAGATCTTGGTTTTCCACTAAGGTCAGTTAGGAGAACACAACTCACTGTGATCCTTCAATACACCATCTTAAGTATACCAGTAAAGACAAGCAGCTAAGACAAGCCACTTCTTATCTAAACTGCAGCTTAAACCGACAACTTCATCCTTAAGTTGTCTCAGTTGTGTTAACTGTTTATATCTTGTCAGTTCAACCAATTTGTGTTGTCTTCTGTGATACCCGACACACCACACAAATCTAACTTTTATACAAGATGAAGGATAACATGTGCAAATATACATATTTATCAGATAGGAGAATAAAACAGTGGTAAGGACAAAAACACATTGTATACAAACATAAAAAGTGCTTCCAGTATACAAAATCCCAAAAATTCTCCCACTTATACTAAAGTAAACTTTTAGTATACAATGTGTCTATATCTCAGCTATCTAGGTACAAACTAGTACCCAGCTATATGTTAGCTATCTATCCTATCTATCACGACATCTTCTCCCACTTATACAAAAGTTTCGTAGTCCTAAGTGGGGGCATCTCTACCATCCCTAAGCCACGAACATGCTTCTCGTACGCCGGGAGTGGTAAGCTCTTCCTGAAAGGATTAGCTAGGTTGACTTCGGTTCCAATTTTGTCAATCACCACGTCACCTCGATTTACGAATACTCGTATAATGTGGTACTTCCGGTCTGTGTGTTTAAACGCCTTGTGAGATCTAGGTTCCTTAGAATTTGTCACTGCACCCGCATGATCACAATAAATCGTGATCGCCTTAGGCAAATTCTGAATAATATCAAGATCTTGGAGAAAATTCTTGAGCCATACTGCCTCTTTCGAGGCTTCTGAAGCAGCCACATACTCTGCTTCCATGGTTGAGTCCGCAATGCATTTCTGCTTTGCACTCCTCCATGAAATGGCTCCACCTCCCAAGGTAAACACATAACCCGAGGTAGACTTCTACTCGTCTCTGTCAGCCTAGAAATCCGATTCTGTATAACCCAAAGACACTAGACTGTCTGACTGGTAAACAAGCCTATAATCTCTAGTCCGTTTAAGGTACTTGAGAATATGGTTGACCGACCCAGTTGTTCCTTTCCAGGGTTAGACTGATATCTTGAGACCATGCATACAACATGTGAGATATCTGCTCTCGTACAAAGCATCGCATACATGAGGCTACCGACAGCGGAAGCATATGGTACTAGTCTCATACTTTCTATCTCTTCATGCGTTTTTAGGGCACTGGTTCTTGGATAGAAAAATGCCATGTCTGAAAGGTACTGAACCTATCTTGGCATTTTGCATGCTAAAACGAGCAATAACAGTGTCAATGTAGGACACTTGTGACAAGCTTAACATCCTTCTTCTGGCGATCTCGAATAACATTGATCCCAAGGATGTAAGCAGCTTCATCTAAGTCCTTCATTTGAAACTGCTCGGATAACCACGTCTTTACGTCTGATAACACTTCAACATTATTGCTAATGAGAAGGATGTCATCTACATAAAATGCAAGAAACACCACTGATCCGTTAACACAAATACGTTACACACACCTCGTTAGGGACGAGATACAAATCCATAGGATTTGACTACCTCGTCGAAAACGCTGGTGCCATAACCGAAAATCTTGCTTAAGTCCATGAATAGACTTCTTAAGCTTCCAAACTAGATGCTCTTCGCCCTCATTCACATAACCATCTGGCTGCTTCATGTAGATGTCCCTACCTTTTTCAAGGTGACCGTTTAGGAAAGCGGTTTTGACATACATTTGTCAGATCTCTAGTTTCATGTGAGCTGATATGGTAAGGAGAATCCGAATGGAGTTGATCATTGCTATAGGCGAGAAGGTCTCTTCATAATCGATACCTTCTTTCTGGGTAAAACCCTTCGCCACTAGTCTGGCCTTAAACGCCATGATCTCTTCATTCGGTGCTCTCTCTTTCTCTTGTATACCCACTTACTACCAATAGCATTGAAGCCCTTAGGTAGTTCAGTGATTTCGTATACATCCATATCGGTTATGGACTCAAATTCCGAGTCCATGGTGCATCTACATCTCCCATTCGCTTCGTTGTAAGTCCGAGGGATCCACGGTATCTTGTTCATCCGCCAGGAGATAATTAAACGTCTCCATAGTGAACATATACCGATCAGGTGTAAATATCACCCTCCCACTACGTCGAACAGTGTCAGGAGTTGTGTTAACAGATTGTGCAGTTACTCGTGGAGTACTATCTTGCACAACTGGCTGTTCAAGTGGAACCCGACCACCTTGTAATTCCTCAAGGATGATGTCGACTCGAGATTTTTGGTTACTAATGTAATCCTCTTCTAAGAACCGAGCGTTAGGGCTAACAACGATCTTCAGTTCTTTAGGATCATAAAAGTATCCACCTTTCGTTTCCTTCGGATGCCCTATGAACAACATCACTTCTGAACGTGATTCCAATTTGTCGGCCTGCCTATTTAGCACATAAGCAGGATAACCCCAAATCCTTAAGTGGTGCATACTGGGTTTGTGCCCGCTCCACAACTCGAAAGGGATCTTTTGTACCGACTTGGAATGCACACGGTTCAGCAAGTATGCTGCAGTCTCTAGGGCATATCCCCAAAAGAAAACTGGCAAAGTTGCATAACTCATCATCGACCGAACCATCTCTAAGAGACTTCGGTTCCTTCTCTCTGACACACCATTCTCGCCGAGGCGTGCCCGGTGATGTCGACCGAGATGTAATCCCACATTCTCGTCAAGTAGTCCTTGAACTCGTTGGACAGGTATTCCCCACCACGATTAGATCGTAGTGTTTTGATTTCTTTACCTAGCTTCTTCTCCACTTCTGCCTTGAATTCCTTAAAGGTTTCAAAGCAATCCAACTTGTAATGAAGAAGGTAAACATATCCATACCTCGAGTAATCGTCAGTAAATTTGACGAAGTACTCATACCCTCCACGAGCTTGTGTAGACATAGACCCACACAAGTCAGAATGTATCAAACTTAATGCTTCTGTGGCTCTATAACCCTTTGCCTTCAAAGGCCTAGTCATCATCTTTCCTTCCAAACAGGTTTCACAAGTTGGAAACGGTTCAATCTTGGAGATACTCCAATGATCCATATTCCACCAACCTCTGAGTCCTGTTAAGATTGATGTGACCTAGTCTTAAGTGCCATAGATAAGTTTGGTTTACCTTAGAAGACTCTTTCCTCTTCTTAGGATTTGATGATGAGGAAGCAATATTAACGTAACTACGCGGTTTACAAGTAATAGTATATAAAGATCCGTTTAATGGTCCACCACGTATAAAATCATCGTCTTTCATGATAGAAACTTCACTATCAAAACTTGATTTATAACCATCCATGGTGCGAGTTTTGAAACAGAAATAATGTTTCGCCTAAACTCGTGCACATATTAAACATCTTTAAGTACTAAAAAGTAACTATAAAAAGATAGATTTAAATCTCCAATGGCAATTGCGGGAACTTTCAATCCATTGCCCATTGAGACTACCACCTCGCCATTGCTCAATTACCTTTTCGCAAGAAACCTTGCAAGGTGTAACAAACATGAACAGTTGCCCCCGAATCCACTACCCATTCATGGGTAGAAGAGGAAACCGAACGGTTTCGATTACAAGAGCGACTCGCGTCTCTTTCTGCTTTTGCCTTGACATCCGGATTATAATTCTTCCAGGTGTCCTTTCTTACCATTCTTGAAGAACCTTCCTTTCTCCTTTAACATTTGCATGTCGCCGGTAAGGACCGTCTTCTTACTCCCATCGCTCTTCTTGAAATGTCCACCCTTTTCGTTCTTTTTCCGGTTTCCGCATTTCGGAGGATTCCTTGAACTACTAGGGATATTCAAGACTTGAGCACTCTTGCCCTTTTCTATAACCTCTTTGACCGCTACCAAAGATTTGAGTAACATACTCAAAGTAAACTCGTTCTTAGACATAGCGGTCCTAAAAAAGAAGTTCTTATAGAACCTTTGCGTAGCATTTATTGGGAAGGTAAGATATCTCTTCCACTTTGTAAAATTATTTAAAATTGTAAACCCGTTAGGGTTTGGTTGGTGAGCTTGTTTAGGAACTCGAAATTAAAGTTTTTCGAACGGACATATCCGAAAAAATATAAATTAAAAGCATGTATAAAATTAATATTTGCACATAATTCGTAATTAACAATCATTGTAACTTTTTGAAAAACCAATGATGTTAAAAACCTCGAACCGCTCTAGGAATTCCACTAGCAAGCCACGCAGGTGGACGTTTACTAGCGTAACCCTAAACCAAGCTATTTACCTAGCTCTTTAATTCCAATCCACGTCAAGGTTCTTAAGACGAATGGAATTAATAGTTCGATATTCTGGACCATGTCACTATTAAAACGCGGGAAGGGACTTCGAGGGAAGTGAATTGTACCTGCGGTGACATCTAAGCATTGACCATTAATTTAACCAAAATAGAATAAAATTCTCGAAATTGACATACTTACTCGAACCATGCCGCATTCAATTTGATCTAATTAGCCATCCTATTTAATTATTATCTTCTAGAGTACTCGTGTTTACTAGGCACGCAAGCCACGCAAGTGGACGTTTACGGCTTCGCTCCCACTACTCAATAATAATTAAATATTGTTTTGGAAAACTCATCTCACAAAACTGGTATCTCAAAAATGCAAGCAAGCCACGCAGGTGGACGTTTACTCACACAATCTTACTACTTTCGTGTAGAGTCCAATTAATGGAGGTCCGATTAATTGTTTAATATCCAAATTAATGGAATCTAATTAAACATTTAATTTTAAAAATTGCTTAGTCTTTTTATTCAAAAGGTTTGTAACGAATCATGCATATCACATAATTCCTAAAGCATGCAATTTCTAAGCGCATATAATAAAACGTGCTCGCGAAAAATAAAACATGCTTTAACAATGACATAAATCCTATTTACATGTTTTTCTAAGCACAATTAATCACATAATTGCATGCTAAAGCATAATAATAAATAAACGCGCAAATAGGAAATTTAAAATCGTTATCGGGCTTTAAAACACATAATCCCTAAGTATTACATTGCCCGATCAAAATACAGATCTTGTAAATCTTCAAAAATCATCGAATCTGGAAACTGCGTCGAAAACCGCACCGAACCGCCGTCGCCACGTCATCGGGGGGTTCGCCACGTGGCGCCACGTGGCGCATACATGGACGCCAACTCGGCTAGGGGCCGACGTGGCGCGCCACGTCGGCGCGCCACGTCATCATCTTCCTCACGAAACCGCCACCGCCACCGTCTTCTTCCAGGCCGTTTCCGGTCGGCCGTCTACACCGAGAGGGTCGCCGGACCACGGAGAGGCTGGAACCGGCCTCCCCATGCCGAGACGCCACCGGAAACGGCGTGAATTGGCGCCTGCGCACAGCGCGTCTGCCGCCGCAGGCACGCGCCGCCACGCCGTTTCCGAGCGTCTCCGCCCCTTCTACACCATCTCCAGCCCTGACCGACGTCCCCAGGACGTCGGATCTGTGAAGAACGGTCGCCTGGAGCCGCCGCCGCATCGCGTGCAGCGCGATAAATCGCGCCTCCGCCGCGCGCTTGCCGCCAAAATTTGACTTTTTCGAGCCGCGATTCGATCAATTGAAAGAGGGGAAATGTAATTGGAACACTCACGACCACCGGGTAATGGATTCCGGCCGAGATTAGTTCCTCAATTTCCCGAATTTCAAACGATTCGCCGGAACGAATTCATGGTGAGCAGCGAACTTCAGACGTCGATTCCGATCGCATCCGGGATCTTATGATCCCTTGCGACCTATCGACGCGAAGCTCATAAGACGAGGATTCCAACGGTGCAAGCTGATCGTCGATCCGACGTCGGACGCGCCGGGAATCTCCGCCGCAAGATGCGGCGGAACCATAGAAAACTAGGGTTTTCCTGCGAAAATCTGATTTTTCGTCGTCTCGATTTTTGTGCCTTCCGGACCAATTACAGTACAACAAACAGTACAATCACATAGCACATTGATCCTATCAACTACTCATGGATTTTCTCACGAGAAAAACGTTACAACGGGGTCAAAACAGTGGCTCGCAGCCGCCCCAAACACGAAATAGCCAGATAACGACGAAATAAAACCTAATTATGCAACAATCGGAGCCTAAACCGGGCTCGATACCAATTGAAGGAATAATAGGGTTTACAGTAAGGCTACCTTCCTCCTGGTGTGTTGTCGCGGCTCCGATTGTTGCTCCTGTGTCAGATCTTCTGATCTGTGTCCCGGCCTTTTTCTCCATCTGGGTGGTCAGAGATCTGAAGAAAATAAATTTATTTCTCTCTGTAACTCACGCCACTCTCAATTTTTATGAATCAATTGTGTGAGTTTCTGAACAGAATACTAATATATATAGGCTTCAAAAACCTATATAATATTAATATATTTGTAGCCCATTAATTTAATTATAATCCAATGGGCTTCTATTAAATCAGCCCATAATATAATTAATTAATTTATTGGGCTACTAATATTTATCAATTAATTGGCCCACCAATTAATTCCGAATAAATAACATTATTAAATAATGTAAAATACATTAATCCATTAATAATGAATTTCGAGAGATAATAAATTACTAGACAACTAATTGGGCCGCACTGGGATCCAATACAAGAAATAAAGCTGGGCCTCCAATTAATTAATTATCCATGCTCACCCGTGAGCAAAATTAATTAATTAACACGCATTCATTCCACTAGAGAATCCGTGCCGACTTACCCCTTTATCCCAATTTGAGCAAGGGCTTGTATTTTAGACTTAATCCATCTCCGTATTTAAGATAGAAATATCCATTAATTAATTAAGCTCACTGACAGCTTAAATTAATTAACATCTTATATTCCTGAGTAGTACCACTCGACCTTATTAACACACCTGAACTTAATCAACCGGCCGGGTTTAGTGTGCTAATCCTTTCGAGTTCCTCAGGGGATATTATCAACCCATTTTACTAGGATACGGATGCAAGATACGAGACAACCGGCTGAGCCACAAATAACTACTAACACCCAAGATACGTAGATCCCGCCGCTCATTTGACGTTCACCATAGTAGGTCAAAGTGATAGATAGCCAAATGCACTCAGCTGAAGTCTTACCAAGCTTAAGATCAGCTAAGTCACCGAGATCGAGATCTTGGTTTTCCACTAAGGTCAGTTAGGAGAACACATCTCACTGTGATCCTTCAATACACCACCTTAAGTGTACCAGTAAAGACAAGCAGCTAAGACAAGCCACTTCTTATCTAAACTGCAGCTTAAACCGACAACTTCATCCTTAAGTTGTCTCAGCTGTGTTAACTGTTTATATCTTGTCAGTTCAACCAATTTGTGTTGTCTTCTGTGATACCCGACACACCACACAAATCTAACTTTTATACAAGATGAAGGATAACATGTGCAAATATACATATTTATCAGATAGGAGAATAAAACAGTGGTAAGGACAAAAACACATTGTATACAAGCATAAAAAGTGCTTCTAGTATACAAAATCCCAGCACTCCTTCGTCTAAGCTAAAGATATGAACAGCTGAGCTTAGGTTAGAGGGATAGGGAACGAGAAAGTAGCTTCTAGAGCGACAAACGGCTACGTATAAACTTGGGTTCGTGTTCAGTCGTTTTGGATACTAGAGACAGAACTGAAAGGTTACAACTGAATGGTTCATCAACCTAGATAGGGTTTTGGGATCTTCAAATCTTCAGTAAGTATTCAGAGCACAGGGCTACTGAGTTTTGTATCAACTGATTGTGAGAAGACTGAATCATCTCCCAACATTTTCCCCCTATTTGATGATGCCAAAACCTAACACTATGACTTATCAGAAACAGAGCTCCTTACAAGTATTACAAGTAGAATCAGTGGAGTTGTTCTTCAAGTCCAAGACTACTGAGGGAATCAGGGCAGAAATATCAGAACCTATACAGAAAATAATCAGCAATTTCCCCCTGTCTAACAACATTTTCCCCCAACTATGCAATCTATCAGAATCTGACTAAGCAACACTGACAGAGAATAAGAACAGTGAGTGTGTGAGTCAGTAATCACTTCAGTGATTCTGAGTATTAAGCATAAAAACAAACAAGGCCATATAGACAATAAGGAATAGTCAGGGCCAATAACAGAGATGTTTCATAGATGTGAAAAGTTCAGTACAAGTACATCATCTGCTATACTAAGAAGAATAGAAAAGAAGATACAAAGAAACAGAAGCTAATCATCATCTGAACCGCTTAATCCTGTCTTTGAAGTCCTTTGATTTGGATTCAGGAAGAGGCAGTCCATACATCCTGCAGGAGGCCTGCAGGTGATCTTCCTCAGCTTCAGTATCTCAGCGAAGTCAGCTGGGTCATCTTCATCTAGGAACTTGGCTTCTGCAGCATCCTTGACTTCCTTCTCAATGACTCCATAGTGAACGGAGCCGTCTAGTTTTAGTGGGGGCGGCATGATTCTTGGAGCTGGTACTCTGACATCTACCTTATTTGCTACGGCCTTCCGAACTCTGGCAAATATTTCTATGTCTACTCTCAGAAGCCATTCAGCAAAGGCGACGGACTTGTGTTTTTCAGCCCAGTACCTCCAGAAATAATTCCTCTTAATGAACTCAGCCTTCAGTGTCTCCCACCTTTGAGTTATCTCCTACGGCATCCATTCATCAACTCTCGGCCATCTGTGAATTTTGAGATCAGTAGGCTTCCTGAACCTTCTGTATCTGTATGGAATGTCAGCTTTCTCAGGAATCCTATGACTCGCTTCCTTTTCAGCATTCAGCCTTAGAGCTTCAAGGTCTGCTAATCTGAGCCTTTCTCGAGCTGCTTCTATCTGTCTTGCTTCTTCTCCTCTATACAAATACCTCTCCATCTGAGCCCATATTTCTTGCATCTCAAGATCCTGTTCCTTAGAAGGAACATAGGAGGGTATGTGAGGCTCTTCTTCTGAATCAGCAAGTGTTGATGATTTTTCTTTCGAAGTACCCTGCTGACCAGTAGTTTGCTGCTGTTGCTGCTCCTTCTCCTTTTCTTTATATGCCTCAACACTGAGTTTTAGAGTTCTGGGAGGCAGCCTAGGTCCAGTTTTCTTTCCTCCTGCTGGAGCCTTTGTCTTGCCTTTTGCTGGCTTCTTCTTAGGCTTATTTGCAGCCTCAGCTTCAGCAATTTCTCTTGCTAGTTTCTCATCAACAGCGATCTGAGCTTCCTCCTCCGGAGTAACATACCTCTTGGGTCCTTTCTTCTTAGAAGGAGGGGTAGGAAGCGTCAGAATTTTCTTACCTTTCCCGGCAACTGGAGGAGGTAGAGGAACCTCTTCCTCTTCAGACTCCTCGTCAGCATACTCAGCAACCTCCTTGATTATATTAGAAGGTGTTTGGGTTGCCTGAGTAGCCACTTCCTTGGGTCCTGAGCCGCTTGGGCCGGTCTCAGCAGACACTACATCGCCTGCTGCTGAGACACCCTGGGCCTCGCCAGTCTAAGTGGAGGGTCCAGTGGGAGCAGTTATCTAAGTCTGAGTTGCCCCTGCCACTGACCTCACTCCTTTTGGTACCTTATGTACCTGTCCTTTACCTTCCGGTATCTTCCCTTTTCCTTCCTCCTTTTTGGCATCAGCAAATCGGCTCGGGGTGGGAACTGATACCTTCTTGTCCAGACTCTTGTAAGTTGTTGTAAGGTCGTCTAAGGCATATTGCAGCTTAGTCAGTCTCTTGTGCAGCTCGTTCCTCTCCTCAGGAGTTGAGCACTGTATTTCTTGTGGGAGGCGTCTGCTGCTGTCTGGAACTTCTGCAACTGTTTATCCACACTCTCTTCGATAGCCTTCTGAATAGATTAAAGCCTGAGGTCTGAGGCTTGAGAGATGGAGGAGACAGATTTAGTATGTGCCTTCTGAGCGGCCTTATAATCTTCAAGTAGTTGAGCTTAGCCAGCCTGAATCGTCTTTAGTTGCTCATCGAAGTCGGCTCTCTGTGCGATAACTGCGTTGTTCAGAATGTTGGAGAAATCAGGGACCGGGAATGTCTGAATAGATGTTCTTAGTCCCTTAATTTTAGCACTCTAAGCTTCAGTGGTTTGCCTCCACATCTTGTGGACGGTGCGGGCGAGTAGTCGGTTCTGAGTACCTTGATTCCTCAGTGCCCTGGCCACTGACTTCGATCGTCGGCTTCTCGGGCTGGGTGCTACTTCGAAGGCAGACTCAAGTAGCAGCTGAGATGGTTCAGTTGCCTTCGAAGTACCAGCCGCCGACTGTCCTGGACCAAGGATGCTGAGCGGCGGTTCAGCAGTGGATGTTGGAGCATCCTTGTCTAGTTGAGTTCCCTGATCAGGCTTCTCAGGGCCTGAATCACGGGGTGGGTCCTGGCCATCGGGGTCAGACCCATCTGAGGGTGCTGATGCTGAGACGGGTTGTCTGTCGTTCAACATGGCGAGCATCGTAGCCCTCAGATCCTCAAGGGTGCCAAGATCGGATGGCTCTGAGTAGCCAATCTTGCCCTTTATGAGCAGCTCCTCCTCATGGAGCTGTTCGCAGGAGTGGTGTATGATGAGGCGCTTCAGATTGTGCCACTCCTGGAACCGGATCAGCATGTGGAGCCTAGCCTGCCTTGCTAATATGACCAAATCATTGTAGTCGGCTATCTCTGGGATCCGTTCAGCAATCTCTCAGGAGGCTCGTGATTGGAGAACTGAAGCCTTAATCCCGATCAATTCTGACTCAGAAGCTGTCTCCGAGTCTTCTACATCTATTGGAGATGGCTGCTTCTCAGCAGATGGTATGTTGCTGAGTGGTGGAACGTCCAAGGGGTTGTCGAGTGTTTGTACGGATTCAGCTTGGACCCCTTGGTCCACTGTTTCATCACGCTCAGTGGAGACTGCCTTCTCCACTGACGGTGTCTTCTCGGATGACTCAGACTCATCCCTCAGTTGCAGAGGAGGCTCAGCAACTACTGCCTCAGGCTCTGCCTCTGGTACGACCTCACTGACTTTCTTCAGCCTCTTGGTCGGGGTTTTAGGAGTAGGCTTGGGAGGGGGCTTCTTCTTGGTGGGTGTAGAGGTCTTCTGAGTTCCGGACCTAGGATCAGCAGGCCCTGATCCTATCTGCTGAAGGGCCGCTGCCCTGCTCTAGAATCGGACTTTCTTCTGATTGAAGTATTGCTTGTCAGCAAATGTAATGTTGTCTGATCCGCAGAAGTCTTCAATCATGACTGACAGCTTCAGTCCATATAATAGTTTTCCTTTGACGCTCAGACGCTTGGATATCTTATCGAACTTTGCTGATTGCGTCATGAATTCCTTGAGGAAGAATTCAGTCCAATTTATCCTTGCTCGATCGTGTATGGCCATCATGAGCTGAAGCTTTGGCCTGGACACTTGATCGAAAGACCCGGCCTGACTAGTCAGCAGCTGAGTCACTATATACGCCAGTGCTCTGTACTGAGGGAGCATGGCATTATTCGGAAAGGCAGCTCTGAACGTAGTCGGCTTCCCACAAAATTCAGACAGATATTCATCCATCAGATCATCTTTATAGGACACAGTGGTGAATCCTTCATTGGGCAGGTTGAAGCTTCTCTGGAGGGCTTCTCTGAGTGACATCTGTTTTATCACTGTAATAGCACTGGAGGGATCGCCAACAGAATAAACCACGAACCGGCAGCGAATATCTCCCTCTACTGATTCTGAGTTCAGATAGAGCTCAACTATCTGTCTCGGTAGGAAGAACGATGGCTTCCTCGTCAAGAAACCTTCAAGGCCTGTTTCTCTGAGGGCGTAGAAGATCTCCTCCATGTAATCCAGTTCACAGACGTCGAACTCCATCATGGGTTTGCACCATACCCGATCCTTCTCTAGGATCTCTTGCATATCGGAAGGGACAACAACGGTAGTTCCTGTCATATTATGTAGTCTGGAAATACAGTAGATCAGTATCCAATAAACAAAAATAAATAGTTAAGCGTATACGATACTAAATGATCATTGAAATTTACCAAAGATTTTTATGAGAAGTTTTGAGAGGATGACTTTTGTAAAGGAGTAGGGATTATCTCAGAAAATCTAGGGTTCGAAATATTTGTAGAGTAGAAATGGCGGTTTCAAACTTTTGAACGTATGTAAATATGTTAAGGAAGATAAACAGTTAATTATCTACGGTTCAGTTTGAATACGCTTTTTGAGACGGACGACCAAGATTGGATTTTATAGAATAGGCAATGATCATATTAGCCGCCTAAGTCAAAATACAGTTGTATATAGCCAAAGAAGTAACTTGATACGACATGCATTTAATGCGTTGCAGAGTTCATCATGCTTTTACATAGAATGTCGTGTATTTAATGTAAACCGTTAATATTAAATGACATTTTCTAAGGCATTGAATACGAAGCTGAATCTGAGTCATAAATGCGCAGAAATGTTCTATTGGCTACTGAGTAGAGATACGCAAACCTGTCAGCTAAACATCGTAGTCAGCTGATACCTCATGTAGATGGTTGCTGATTCTCTACGTACTGAATTTACTCAGTACTGAGAGTGAACATTCCCCCTTACTGAATGCTCCTCTCCTGAATCCGCTTACTGACTAGAGTCAGTAGGGTCCAGTAGACCTAGCTCTACTGAAAGTTCTCTGAATCTGTCTTTAGCTAGAGGCTTGGTCAGTATATCAGCCCTTTGATGGTCAGTATGGATTTTTTCCATCCTGATATCCTTCTTTTCGACATGATCACGAATGAAGTGGTGTCTGATGTCCACGTGCTTGCATCTCGTATGAAGTACAAGATTCTGAGTGATTGCAATTGCACTGGTACTATCGCAGAAGATCGGCACTTCATTCTGAATGACATCATAGTCGCGCAGCTGCTGTCTCAACCAAAGGATTTGGGCGCAGCAACTTCCGGCAGCCATGTACTCAGCTTCAGTAGTTGACGTTGCTATTGAGTGTTGTTTCTTTGAGAACCATGAGATCAGCTTACTGCCAAGGAACTGACACGTTCCAGAAGTTGACTTTCGATAAATTCTACATCCTGCATAGTCAGCATCAGAATAACTAGTTAGTTAAATATTATCATCAGTTGGATACCATAAACCCATGTCAGGTGTTCCTCTGAGATATCGGAGAATCTTCTTTGCTGAGTCCATATGACTCTGCTTAGGATTCGCCTGAAATCGAGCGCAGACACCTACAGCATAAGTTATGTCAGGACGAGTAGCTGTTAAGTATAATAAAGAACCAATAATAGCACGAAATTCAGTTTGGTCTACTGATACTCCCTCTTTATCAAGATCGATTTTCATGTTCGTGTTAATCGGGATCTTGATTGGTTTGCCGGATGTGCAACCGAATTTCTTGATGAGGTCTCGAGTGTATTTGCCTTGATTGATGAACGTTCCCTTCTCAGATTGTTTGACTTGAAATCCAAGGAAATAGTTCATCTCTCCCATCATTGACATCTAGAACTTGTCCTTCATCATTTTCTCAAACTGCTGACACATGATGACGTTCTTCGAACCGAAGATGATGTCATCTACGTAGATCTGCACAAGTAAGATGTCGTCTTCCAGTCGAATGTTGAATAATGTGCGGTCTACTGTGCCCTTCTGAAAACCTTTCTGAAGAAGAAACTCAGACAGGGTATCGTACCAAGCCCTGGGTGCTTGTTTTAACCCATACAGAGCCTTTCTGAGTCTATAAACCTGATGTGCCTGCTGAAAGTCGGGAGGCTGTTCTACATAGACTTCTTCTTTCAGTACGCCATTCAGGAAAGCAGACTTCACATCCATTTGATAGACTCTGAACCTCGGATGTGTTGCGTAGGCTAGGAATAGTCTGATTGCCTCCAATCTTGCAACTGGAGCAAACGTTTCGTCGAAATCTATTCCTTCAGCTTGACAGTAGCCTTTTGCCATGAGCCTTGCTTTGTTCCTTACTATAACGTTGTTTTCATCTCGCTTGTTCTTGAAGACCCATTTGGTTCCGATCACATGTTGATGCTGGGGTCTGTCAACAAGCTCCCAAACTTCGTTTCTCGTGAACTGACTCAACTCCTCCAGCATGGCTATGATCCATTCAGCGTCCTTAAGTGCATCCTCAACTGATTGAGGTTCTTCAGTAGACAAGAAGCAGGAATATAAGGCGTTTTCTCCCTAACAGAATCTAGATCTCGTTTTTACGCTTGCTGAAGGATCTCCAATAATCAAATCAGAATCTGGATCTTGTTTTTACGATTGCTGAAGGATCTACGATGTTTCAACTCTTCATCTGAAATTTATTCAACGCAGATAGTAGGTGAGTTAGGCATTTCAGTTGTACTATTCTAAGATTGAAGCAATTCAGTTACAAGAGTGTGATCTACTGAGCTCAGGGGCAGGGGCATTGAGCTCAGGAACATCATTAGTTCTCCCTGAATTATTATTCTCAGTAGAGGTCTCAGTTACCACTTGGGTTTCTTCATCGACCTGAATTACCTGGGATTGACTCTGTTCAGTAGAGTCAACTGCTCGCCTACTCGTTGCCGGGCCGAGATTCGATAGACTAGTCTTCAGTTTCTTCATCTGAATCATCATACCAACATAGCTGGATCTTTTCAACTTACTCTTTTACGCTCAGATCATGTAGCTGCTTACTGATGTCCTCAGATTCAGGTTTAGAGTTCCTGTTCCTGTCTTCAGTAGCAAACTCATTAAAAACAACATGAGGGCTTTCCTCCACGCAAAGGGTCCAATAGTTAAAGACTCTGAAGGCTTTGCTGACCCGGGAGTATCCTATGAAGACTCCCTGGTATGACTTGCTATCAAAAGTCTTCAGCTGATCTTTCCCATCATTGTGGATAAAACATGAACACCCAAAAATATGGAAATAAGATAGAGAAGGCTTCCTTTCGTTCCATAATTCATATGGTGTCTTCTTATGCTTCTTTGTCAGTAGAGATCTATTCTAAGTATAACATGCAGTATCAGTAGCTTCTGCCCCGAATTTGGTTGGGAGTCCTAAGTCTGCGAGCAGTGTTCTTGCTGCTTCTTTGAGTGTTCAATTCTTTCTCTCAGCAACCCCATTTTGTTGAGCCGTGCGCGCAACAGACATCTCACGCTCTATGCCTTCTGCCTTGCAGAACTCTTCTACCATAAAATTCAGGAACTCAGTTCATCTGTCTGAACATATCTTAATAATCTTAGTGTTCTTTTCGACACTGAGCTTTTTCAGAAGCGTTGGTAACTCTGTTTTGACGTCAGACTTGTTGGCAATAAATATGACCCATGTGTAGCGCGAGTAGTCATCAATGACCACTAAAGCATATTTCTTGCCTCTGATCGTCACCGGAGAGACTGGACCGAGCAAATCCATATGTAGCAGCTGAAGGATTCCATCAGTAGAAGGAGATGGAACAGGAGGGTTTTGATTCCTTCTTTGCTTTCCCTTCAGACATGCTTCACACTGAGTGTCTTTGCTGAATACTTCATTCGGCAGTCCTTTTGCTAGAGTGTTTCTAGCTAATTTGTTGAGCATCTTGAAGTTGAGATGACTGAGTCTTCTGTGCCATAGCCACCCCGTTCTATTGTCATTCTTTGCCAACAAACAAGCTTCAGGTTCAGCTGAGTTCCAGTCAGCTACATAGATATTCTTTTTGCGCGAACCTGAACACTGTTTTCCCTGTAGATTTATCAATGACATCACAAAAACCAGCGTAAAAAATCACTCTATTCGAGTTATCACAAAATTGACTAACAGAGAGGAGATTATGCTGAAGTCCTTCAACATATGATACTCTTGGAACTGTTGCGGTTCCAACGCTGAGTGTTCCATAGCCTCTGGTGTAGCCTTTCGCGTTGTCTCCAAACTCAATTCGGGGTCCTTCTTCAGTAGTATAATTCTTCAGTAGGTCTTTTTGGTATGTCATATATCTTGAGCATCCGCTGTCCACATACCAAGGGTCCTTGTGCACCTGCAAAACAGAAATATATTTAGGTACCCTTTATTTTTGATTTTGGGTCCTTAGATGTTAGTTTTGGAAACCCAAATCTGTCTTACGACCCTGGTGGTCTCAGACAGTTTCTTCCCACTTTTATCAACATATTTGACCACTGGATTGGTCGATGCTGACTTCTGAGGCTTTACAGGTTCAGGAGTCCTGATCTTCTGAGTGGGTGGACTACTGACATTTGCCTTCTGTACGGCTTTCTTCTTCTTCTTCTGACTTTTGGATCCTCTCCTGACTATAGGATCATAGTAATATGACCCATACTGAGCTGGATGCGTCAGCTGCGGAGGTCCATACTGATCAGCCCATTTTGCTTTGCAGGTTCCCCCTTGACTGAACATGGGTGATTTGGTGCTGATCTTCTTGTCAGAATGCTGATAACTGGGATGAGGTACCTTCATCTTCTGTTTGTTCTTGGCTAGGGGGTTCAGTATCTCTGCATTGATGGTCTCCCCTTGAACAAACCTATCAGCTAGCCGGTTTTCTGAGCATAGGGGGGCAGATGAGGAGGCTCCATGGCTGAATCCAAGTCCCTCCTTACAATGCTTGGGCTTGTTGCTTGCTAGCATAGCTTCAAGCTTCTTTTCAGTGCCCATGTACCGCTCTATCATCAGGTTCCTCCAGACATCATCGCTCTTCTTCAGCAGTTCATGCTCGGTCTGAAGTCCTGACAACTCTTGCTTCAGTAGACTCAGTTCAGTATCTTTCTGAGTCAAGTCATTGGTCAGTACTAAGATCTGATCTTCTTGATGCTGAGACTTGGCCATCAGAGAGTTTATCTCCTCCCTGAGTCTCAACACAAGTCCTTCTGACTCAGTAGCAACCTGACTCTCCTGAGAAAGTCTCTGATTCTCCACTTTCAGGGTATCCAACTCCTGAAGAGTCTTATTGAGCTGCAAACTCATCTGAATCTGCTCGTCGAGTAGTTCTTCGTATGCAATCGCGACGTCCATATTCTCATCTGCACCTGAAATAGTGTCGTGTGTACAGTGTGAAGAGGAGTTAAATGGTGCGTGAGAATTTACCTCATCCTCTTCTCCTGCCATGAGACACTTTTCAGCGTCTTCTTCAGCTTCAAGCTCTATGGCCATGAAAGCTGCTTCATCATCTGATGAATCCATGAAGGAGTCGAATTCATCTGAGTCGTCTGAGAGTTCACCGGCAATATATGCTTGTCGCTTCTTGATGAACTTCTCCCTTCATGCTTTGCGTGCTGCTCTTTTCAGCAGTGCTGAGCTCAGGACAGTCATACAGATCCTGGCTTCTTGCAGTTATAGCAGGTTATGACTCTTTCTTCTTTGCTTTCGCTGTCTTTCGACTGGGCTGAGCCTTCCTGTTTCCTATATTCAGAAGTTTGTGAGTCAGGAGTGCGCTTGGGTGTATATTCAGTCTTACCCTTAGAGTCTCTGACGACTCTTGAGAGCTTCCTGCGCCTCTCCTTCTCCTTCTGATACTTTACGGCAAGCAGCACGTACTTCTTGGCTAAGTTTCCTTCTTGTATGTCATTGAGTGAAGGTTCAGCCTTGCTAGATGTCGGAGCTGTTGTGCTGATTGATGCTTTAAAGGCATGGTCGACTTGGGTGTCAGCTTCAGCTCGCTGCTTCCTTTGAGGTAGGCCAAACTCGAACTCCTCAGCTTTAAGTTCTGAAAAGATATGATCAGGAGTAACAATATCTAAGTCAGAATGACGCAATAAAGTAGCAAAGGGAGTCCAGTGACCGTCTGGCAGTGCCCTCAAAATTTTGAGATTCATCTCTCGGTTGGAGAATGTCTTTCCCAGCCCGTTGATAGAATTCATCAGATCCGTGAATCTGACGATGAGATATTCAATAGAGTCACCAGGCATGAGAGACAGTCTCTCCAGCTTCTAAAGTTCCAGAGCGAGTTTGTTTGCTTTGATCTTCTGAGTCCCCCGACTCAGTAGCGCTAGAGCATCCTAGAGTTCTTTTGCGGACTTGCAGTCCTGAACTCTTTCGAGATAAGAATCGCTCAGAGTGGTCAGTATGGCGTTTCTGGCGACGCGGTCTAAGTTACGAAGCTTCTTCTCCTCAGGGGTGAAAAGACTTCTGTCTTTGGGGATCTTCTTCCCAATCACCATTCCTCCTCCTTGTGCTGGTTCCTGAGCTACGACGCTATCGACCATTGGAACGATAGGTCCGTCTTCTAGAACCTCTGTCATGCTGTCGTGGAGGGAGGTCAGATGTGCCTCCATTCTGACCCGCCATACTCCATAGTTCTCTACTGAGAACATGGGTACCATCCTGATTCCTGACATATCAGACATAGTGAATAGTGATATGAATGAAGAATGATATGCAGTGAAAACCTTTTTCGGATCCGTTCAGGTAGACCAGTTTCAGAATAACAAGAGTCTTAGAGAACTCCTGCTCTGATACCAATTGTTGGTCCCGAGAGTAACGTTCAGGTGTAGAGGGGGGTGAATATACCTGAAAACCGATTTCTCAACTTAAAATGCGAACAGTCCTTTTCACTAGAGTGTCGTACCGAATGAGTTCAGCAGACCAAATACGTTGTTCTGAATCGCGTGGCAGAGTGACTGACTTTACTGAGGCCTTCTAGCTGACTAGAGTCAGAATTCAGTACCGTTCAGATAAAGTTCAGTAGTGCGGAAATGTGTAGGCCCAAATTCAGTTGAGTTATGAAAACGTTTTTATCAAAACAGTTTCAGTATATTAGTGCAGTCGATTAAGCTTGCTAAAACTCAGTTGAATGATTTTAAAGATAATTTTCAGTATGCACAGTAAATCAATGCAACAGTAAGTAATGAACACAGAACACAGGCAATTTTTAAAGTAGTTCGAATCCAACAATCCTACGTCCACTGTCCCGAAAGATCAGGAGGCTATGTATTATACTGAGATAGTCTCAGTCGGTTTGTACACTGGAAAAACACTGGTCTTGAGATTTATACTGAGCAAGTCTCAGTTTACAAGGTATCAAACTAAGTGTTTGAAAAACTCTCCAATAGTGAAGGAGTCTTTTACAATAAGGATCAGTTCGACTATGAACTCCTTCGTCTAAGCTATAGATATAAACAGCTGAGCTTAGGTTAGAGGGATAGGGAACGAGAAAGTAGCTTCTAGAGCGACGAACGGCTACGTATAAACTTGGGTTCGTGTTCACTCGCTTTGGATACTAGAGGCTGTGTAATTCTGGTTTAGCTTGGTTCCCTATGAGCAGATATGTAGTCTTTCGCCGGAGATTGCTTCTTCGAACTACTTGCGGAAGACTTAGGACGTTTATGAGTTGCTCTTTTGAATGCTCTGAGTTCGTTTGTGTGTTCGTATATGCTCGTTGGTTGCTTGTGAACTTCAATTTGATTTTATCCCTCTATTTATAGAGTAGAGATAAGGATAGATCCGCTGGAGACGACGATCCTTTGTCTCTCTCTTTTGGGTAGCTAACGGCTCTTTCAAAGTATGGTTGCAGTATCCTTTCCCTCCATTTCTGGAAAGTTGTTGACTTGCAGCTTTAACAGATATAGGACAGGTGGCTGCTCGTCATTGGTCGAGGTACAGGAAAGTAGGTGAGACAGAACAGTCTTCAAGGAGATCTGAAGCTGACTTCTCTCTTCCTCGTATTGACTCTGTTGTTTTGACTTTATAGAATCGACGGTCGGAAGATCGTCCCGGCCCGTTGCCGAGTCCGATCTCTTATTCGGTAGCATGCTCCCGCTCGAGTCGGCTCTACCGAAGATCAACTACGAGTTCGGTGAACTACTCCCGCCGAGTTCGGTTCCACCGACTCCTTTCGCATATCTTGCTCCTGTTGAGTCCAGTATCACTGAGTCTTCTACTTCTGGTACTGAGGCAGGTAATCTACTGAGCGCATGAACCAGATGCAGAGTGTCTACGGAGTCTGAAACCTCAGAGACAGAATAGAAAGGTTACAACTGAATGGTTCATCAACCAAGATAGGGTTTTGGGATCTTCAAATCTTCAGTAAGTATTCAGAGCACAGGGCTACTGAGTTTTGTCTCAACTGATTGTGAGAAGACTGAATCATCTCCCAACAGCTACATTACAGATTCTCAGGCGCTACCTTTTAGTCCCCTACTCCCCTTCTCACCTGTAGGTAGGTTGGGCAGATTGCCACGCAAATGCATGCAGGAGAAAGCGATTGACATCAGCAAATTAGGTTTAGTATCAGACTACTTTTGTTTTTTTATTTTTTATTTTTTTTCAATGCCGCCATATTTCCCTTTTTTTTTTTTTGCCGATTTAATGAAAATGATTAGGGTTTTTTTGTCCAATTCCGTTTATCAAACCCAAACAAATAATTAGGATATCGTTTTTTTTCTCCATTTAAAATATGTAAAATAGGGAAATAAATTTGAAATAAATAGAAAATCCTATTAATAAAATTAAAAATGCCCTCATATTTTATTCAGATGCCTAGAAATAAATAGGATAATTATTAGAGTTTTGGTAATAATTTTCCCAAAAAATCAAATGTATAAAACGAGGAAATAAATATGGATTTATGGTTAAAGATATTGTTCTAGAAAGCAATATACTTAAATGGATCATATATTTTCCCAGAAAATCAAATGTAGAAAATATGTTTTATGGATCATATATTAATAGTATAAATAAATTAGAATGCAATATCTATGAATTTTCGTATGAAATGAATCTCTTAAAATAAGGGATTTCAACCGTATTTTCACACCAATAACACCCACTAACACCATTTACATGCACATTTATTTTTTCCCCTCACTACTCACATGTTTTTCGAGGCTCTTCACCTTAAGTTTAGAAACGTCCCACTTTATGAGATAAAAGAATTAAGATTGAAGAAACCGTCACCACTCTTCTCACGCTCTCCAAATTGTGAAGCTCTCCTCCGCACATATTTCTCCGGCAACCACTATTTTCTCAAGATCTTCTCAAGCTTGGTTGAAATGGCTGACAATGTTGGCAATACGGAGGTTAGTAGATGTAGAATCTGATTTTTTATACTTGAAAAATAGGGTTTTGATCGTGTAGTTTTGATTGGTGCTCTTATGATAGGCTCTCAAGCTTCTACACTTTATTTGTTTTCTTTAATGCTCATGGCTTCAAAGTATTGAATTTATTGAAGGCCAATGATCGATTCTCATATGTAAAGATATTTTATAAAGTAGGTTTTGTATTTATTGTTAATATTGTAGGTGATAATTCACATATTATGAACAAAATCGATTATGATTTTCGAATGTAAGCCTTTAAAAGTTTTATATCCTCATATAAAATATGTAATATACAATATATTACTTATACAGAGATAAACGAGACATAAAAAGAGAACGAATTAATTTTGATGATTCATTAGATATTTAATCCCATAATCTATTTTTTGACTTACTCACAGTACATAAAACATTAGGTAAAATTTTAAGTTTTCTTAATGTATTAATATATTTTATCTTAAATGTATAGGAATATAATATAATAGATTTAAATATATTAATACAGATTTAAATATTAAAATATATAAAAATTCATTTATATATTTTAATGTAATACTCCCTCCGTCCCGTCCGACTTGTCTTGTATTCCTTTCCTGTTGTCCCTCCCGACTTGTCTTGTTTCCTAAAAAGAAAAATAATTACTACACAAACTCCCATTTTTTCTTTGTGGGACCTACCTTTCTACACACAATCACTCACTCATCTACACACAACCACCAACTATCAAAAATATTCATGCCGAAACCAAGCAAGACAAGTTGGTTGGGACGGAGAGAGTAATATATTTTATTTACAATTTATTTTTATTATAATATAATATAATATATTTAAATATAATAATACATATTTCAATACTAAAATATATTAAAATGCATCAATATATTGGAATGTATTAATACATTGTATTTTAGATTTAAATATATAAATATTAATTATTTTAATACAGATTTAAATATATTTATGAATGTACTAATATATTTTATTTTAAATGTCATATTAATATAATATAATTGGAGACCTTCGTATCTTTGAGAATAAATTTAATTTTATAGTACGTTCTGAATTCTCTCCTAATAGTCTGAAAGTTTGCCTCCGTAAAAAATATGTTTTATACTGGTTTATGTTTATTATAGAGATATAGTACTCCCTCCGTCCCACCCATCTTGACGCGTATTCCTTTTCGGGACGTCTCACTCATCTTGACGCGTTTCCGAAAAAGGAAATAATTTATCCTCCTACTTTTTCATTTCTCTCTCCTACTTTTTCATTTTTTTTCATTTATCTCTCCTACCTTATCTCTGTCTCATATTTTATCATCCACTTTCTTAATTTTCGTGTCGAAAAAGAAATGCGTCAAGATGGGTGGGACTGAGGGAGTACTAAATGATAGAGAACTAATTTGGAATTTTTTAAGTCTCTTTTGTGAGGTATGCAGCCAGATCAGCTAAGCCTCAAATAATAATTCATTACAAGTGGGATGTGATCCCACTCATATAAGAGACGCTTACGGCACTTGGTGGTGAGACCATCTATAACCAATTCTGTGAAACGAGCCCTTTCGGGCATTTAATGGAATGGGAGGGGAAGGTCAGTGAAAGCAAAGCCCTCCACCAACTAATATGCCGTGAGATTTGGTACGGTGAGGATGAAGCGACTAACACTTGGTTCCACATCACGGATTGCAATCTCAAGTTTGATCTAGAGGAGTTCGCTCCGGTCTCAGGGTTTATGTTTGGGTGTTCGGCATTTGACCCAACAATCGATCATGATGCTTCAACTGTCCATACAAGTTCACTATTTTGTGGCGACCATAGAATGAAAATATCTGAATTGAAGGACATTTGCTAAACACACTCGGTGAACGGCGCTTCGGCAGCCGACTACGTGAAGGTTGCAAATATTTCGATGTTGCACCTACTTGTCTTGGGTGTTCAGATGTTGAGGCTCATTGATGAATTTGTTTGAGTATTAGCGGACAACCTAAAGGAATGGAAAGAATTCCCCTGGGGCGCGTTTTCAGATCGGGCATTACTTCACTATAAGAAATTCGTCCCACACACTCTAACGGGATGCAAAGTGTCGTATGTATTCCACGGGCCAGTCTGCGCCTTACAAGCATGGATGTACAATTGCATCCCAGAATTTGGGAGGGTTTGTGCGGACTTAGTTAACCGGAATGCACTTTCATGTTTGTCGAGGTGGAGATTTCCCATAGTGAAAGGGAGCTTCGCTGGCTTCTTTGATGATCAGATAATATGTCTCTACATATACTTTATATTTCTCTGTGTAATACTAGTAAAACAAAAACAATGATGTAATGCGCCTAAACTGTAAAGAACTATTTATCATGAAATATAAGTATATAATAGGTAACTCTTATCTGAAATAGTTCTTTGTATATACTACATATTTCTCTGATAAATTTAATTATTATAATCAATAGGGACATAAGATGAAACTGTGGGATAATACGTTGTGTACTAATTTATGATTATACGCTCACATATCTATGTGTTTTATACATAGTTGGAATGTAAAGCGATGATAGAGGAAGATGCGGAGCTGTATTATTTGAGCACGATGTAGGGAGAGCCACTTGGCGTGCCGTATAGGGAGCTGGTAGTGATTCAGTTTGGAGTTGAGCAGAAGAGCGATGGGCGTTCCTCGTCCACGCAGCCCTGCAGCACCCCACTCCCCGCCTGCCTCATCACCAATCGTGCGAAGACGCTCCGGACGAACTAAAACCCTAGCTAATTCGGTAAAGTCTAGTAGTCTGATACCCAAGACATGACTCTACGAGAGAAAAAGTTTTGGAAGAAGATAAAAAAAAATTTCTCAAAGAACAAGTCGGACAAGTAGTCATCGAATGAGGGAAGACGCTCGCACCCGCCGGATAGTCATGTCGAGGAGGCTCGTCGACATTCGGTTTCACATGGTTAATCCAGTCTTCGGTAATCCGGTTCTCATGGGATGTTCGGTTCTTGACATTCAATTTCGCACCCCGAGGAGCGCATCGGACAAGCGTTTTCACATTCCAGACACTCCAACCATGCCCATTCGGGTTCTCGCCGAACAACTCTGCATGCATCCTATGATCACGTTGACCCATTTGTTAATGTCGACACGGATAGTAGCGACTCGTCCGTGGCATCTGAGACCCGCACAAAGAAGTACCATGACTAGTCCAAGGCGCGTACCAAAAGGTTCCATGAACCTTTGCAGCTGTCATACCATGAGGCCACCCAGCCTTATGTTTCTCTCAGTCCGATCTCAGAGGTAAGCTTTTAGTTCTCCGCATAAACTTTGTGGTACGAATCTCTACAGAAATATATGAATATATTATGAAGAATGAACTCATGGAAGTGATTGATACATACTATTAAATGGTTATCCTATATTAGTTTACGGTTATACGATGCAGTGATTGGTACATGCTATTAAATGTTGTACACGTGTATTAAGAGGCATGCATGGAGAATTATGATTAAGTTATAGAGAATTAAGATGTTTATTTGGTGTAGAACGGATGTAGTGTATTTAGTCAATCATATTGCTAATTATCATATTGCTAATCATATTGCACTTATAGTGTCTCCAATTGCAATTGAACAATTAAGAGTTGTGACCGCGGAAAATGTCGGGATCCCCCGAGCATGTGAAAGGGAAAAGAGAAAGCCCTCTTACAAGATGAGCCTAGTAGTCCACGTGGACATGGAATGCGTAAGAAAATACCCTCTCGTGCTATTATGTTGGCTTTTATTACTTCGAAGAGGAATCTCGCCCGTTACCTCGGGGATTGGTCTTTGATTGGGTTCAAGGAATACCGAGCGTGGCGTCGCGCACACAACGAAATTGCTGAGCACGTCTATACAGAAACGGGATATCATTTGCAGCACTCATGGTTTGATATTCTCAAAGATGTATCGAAGATGCTTAGTCATGATATGATCGAAGTGTATTTTGATACGTTGAAGAGGTAATTGAGAAGAGGAGATAGTCTACTACACGGCGTACGGAGCGGCACAACTCTCATTCTGCCAGTACAATTTTGGGTTAGTACATAATGTTTAACCTTATCTTGTTTAGCGATCAAAATGCTAACAATCATGTGTTTTATTAGAGTCAAATGAAAAATTCGTGGGAGCAGTACGGTTGGAACACAGATGCATGAGAGTCTTGTACCGCGTAGCGGGAAGCCGCGAGAGCATAGGAAGTAGGACTCCAATACGTAAGTTATATCTTCATATTTTTTGTAAAGTGATGAAATATACGTGTTTTATACAGAGAACTAAGATGTGTTCTATATTGTTGTAGCTCATCCTTGTATGTTTCGTCAGCGGTGGTCACTGGGTCACAATGAGAATCCGTTTGACGACATGGGTTGTAGAATTGTACAACTTGCTGTGGGAGATTTCAGGTGAGGACTATCGTCAGATGCGGACTGAGAGCTTAGAACCGATCACACACATGATGTACAGACTGTTCGATACAACCAGTACTTTGAACGGATGTACGGTCGTCCTCGACAAGAAGCTTGGTGTGAATGCAATTGGAGATCTTCATTGGAGCCCAGTTTGCACAAAGGGATCAAATCAATTGTGGTACAGACGACTTGTCGATGACATAATTGGTTCAGAATGAGCTCGATCTTTGGAACATACGACATATCATGGAGATGCGAATTTGGTTCTTGTGCGTGGTACAAGAAACAGACAATTAAGATTTGACTTTTTTTTTAATTCTGCAATATGTTTGTATGGATATTTTAATGTATCTCCATTGATTTGATAGTATTCAATGTATACGGCGATATATGTGTGTTAGTTGAGATCTATGAAACTTGTTGTACTAACAAGATAAATAGTAGTAAAGTTATGTCACTTTTATGTTTTGTTTAAACACATGCGACATAGAATAATTTACATGCATGGAAAATGTAATATTTATTTGAAAGAGATTTATGCATTGGATATGGAAAACTATAAATCCATATTGTCGATCATTACATATAACAACATTCTGGATCAAAGTTATACGCTTAGACTTTGCAAACTTCACATTCATGCATTCAAACATCGAGTAGACATAGAGAAATAAGATCAGCCTCTGGTGGAACAAGTCCTCCTGGTATGACCATGCTCTTTGTAGAGGCCACACTTACTGGATTGTCTAATTCTGCTACTGGCGCTTGCCTCTACCCCAGATCTATATCATATTGACATTGGCCGACCAGTGGATCTTCTCGCCAAGGGGGGAGCACAGTTAGCACATTTGATATTTCTTCGGGCACAGTCCAGAGATGGAGTGGAGGTAACGAATGAGACTGGTGATCATATAAATCACTATGAACATCCGTGTTGTAGAGCGACAATATGAATTCATATATATTGTTGCCGATGTGACTATCGTTAAATTTTTATTAGTGTATTTATCATAGAAACGATTATATGATGTAGTGTGTTAAGACTAATGAACACTTACATAATAGCGGTTGTAGCGTGATCGCATGGAATAAAATCCGGGATTGAATTTTCGACATTGGCAGCTCCGTGTTACTCCTAATCGTACCTTGAAATCTTGTTCTCCGTCGTTCACTGTGAAAATATTCTTGCCCACAGTCGCTACTGGATATGTGCGTCCTAGTTCAACCTGCTTGTTCAACTTCATTTTAGCAACCTCGATTGGGCTATGGTCGTGTGCATGCATATTTGCCCGTCTCTCGTTGAACCAACTCTCTATGATGAACCACACAGTATCAATTAGGGAACATATCGACAGACATCGGGCCCACAATAGCCTCGCGTTGAACGACTCGATGCAATTTAACTTCAAAAAGTAGTAATGCCGAGAAGTGCAATGTGAGAGGGCCTACTGTTCCGGACCAAAGTCCATGACTTTATCATGTGCCTCCCGACTCTGTGTCTTAAGTGAAGCATTTTCCTTCGAAACTCCTATTTTGTGTATGCTTTGGCGGCCCTTCGGAATATCCTTACTGCTCTGCGACCATGAGGGGCGAGGTTGTTGCCTAGATGGACGCAACACAAACAATGAGTGGTCTCAGGATACACCTCTTCAACGGCATGCTTAGTACTCACGTGTTGGTCAGACACGATGACTAGGCCCTCGTTCAGCGAGTACACTGCCCTTAGTTTCGACATAAACCACATCAACGAATCATTCTTCTCGATCGGGCCAATGTCGATCGCAAGCAGTAGGACTTGCTCGTTGCAGTCCTTCGTCACTGCTATAAATAGGATGCCGGTGTTCTTCCCCTTCAGATATGTGCCATCAACTACAATGACTTTCCTCAAGTTGAAAAGAAATGCATTTATTCACGGGCCCCACGCTACGAATACATACTCGAACCGATTGTCAACCGCGGTGCGGTAATGGGTTACCGTTCTGAGGTTAAACTACTTCAACATATGGAGATACTTGGGTAACAGCTTATAAGAATCGTCATGGTTGTCGTAAATCATCGTGATGCCCTTGTTTCGACCATGGAGTCCTTGTAATACTTCACTTCGACACTGAATCTACGAGGCTTCTCATCAATGATGTTGCGAGGCCTTATCATGGCACCTTCTCTACGCATTTGTCGACTGAAATATACACTGATGGTTTTTGCACTCACAGTTCTTGGCACCAATCATTCGAAGTCGAACTGAGATGTGTGCTTCTTGTCCACCTTGTAAATTTCCCAAATTTTTGCAGCCTTTTTCGCCCACAAAATAAAAGGACATGACTTCCTGTACAAACACCCAAACCACGTATATTTCCTGTCTGAAATATACACCGATGGTCTTCGCACTGATAGTTCTTGGCACCAATTGTTCGAAGTCGAACTGTCATGTGTGCTTCTTGTCTAACTTGTAAATTTCACAAACAACTGTAGCCTTTTGGCCCGCAACATAAAAGGACACGACTTCCCGTGCAAATACCTGAACCACATATATTTCTTATCTGCTTTGAACACCATAAAAGACCGCCGATGCTCTAAGTGCCACACGCCGACGACGTCTGTAAGCTCGTCTCTACTCTAGACGACTAAATCCACCTCAAGAACGTCGTCGTTGACCACATCTAAATTAGGACAACCAATGATTCTGGTTTGAGCGATAGAGAAGAACGGAACTAGCCAGTTTGCTATTTCAGCAATAGAGTCTCCATCTTCCTCCTCTAACGACGATAGGGTAACAGGTAGGTTATTCGGTTGTTCTAGTAATGTCATTAATCGGTTGTAATCACCCTCATTTTGCATCCACGCTGCGAACTCCAACATAGTACCGTAGATGCTTTATAGTTCGCCATGCTCGTCTTCATCAGCCTCCTCTTCAACGGTGTAATCCGAATCATCTGAGTTCGTCGAATCATCATTGTGCACTTCTTGTACTTCCTCCTCCTCATCCTCCTCTTGCTCCTCCTCCTTGTTTTCCTCCTCTCGCCCGTCATCGAAGAAGTTATGTTTGTCAAAATTCCTAATAGATTGCTTAACTAGGTCCCGATTATCAGAATAAGGGACATGCGATCGAGTTTGCCACATACTTGTTCCAACCCCGTCACTCGGACTCGTCGTCACAACACAGACAATGGGATCTAACTCAAAGCCGACGATTCGATTTAAATCTTCATCGCTCGTCATTAGTGATTTCACGAGCCGACTGGTGCGATTTCTCTCAAGCGAATACAACATGTACGAGGTACGCATCAAATTTGTTTTCGTGATTGAATCAATAGTTCCTCTTAGAGATGACAACGAAAATAGGCACTGCAAAATTGTTGCAAGTTGTTCATCCCCGTATCTGTATTCGGAACCCTCGAATATTCCTCCATACCTGGCCATCAGAACATACGTGAAGATTTAAAATATCTCAGCTCTCAGCAAAATAACCATATATCTTCATACTAATTATAATGTACATAAAATACGAAGAACTAAAATACAGTCTTATACTTAAAATACAAAATTAAATGAAAGAAAACTTGTAATGACCAAATATGTTTATAATCTCAGTAGAAATCTCGTATATCTAAATGTTGAAGGAAATAGGAGGTTAAGAACGATTACCTTCCTCTTACGTATGTTGTTGCAGCTCTGATTGTTGCTCGTGTGTCAGATCTTTTTATCTGGGTCCCGGCCTTTTTCTTCCTCTGGGTGGTCAGAGAACTGAAGAAAATAAGATTACTATCTCTCTAAATCAATGACGTGCGTTAATCTATAATATGTATCTCTTTGTTTATGAATAGAATACTAATATATATAGGCTTCAAAAGCTAATATAATATTAATATTTGTAGCCTAGTAATTTAATTATATCTCTAATGGGCTTCCACATGATTAGCCCATAATAGAATTAATTAATCCATTGGGCAACTAATATTTATCAATTAATTGGCCTGGCCAATTAATTCCAGATAAATAACCTTATTAAATAATGTAAAATTACATTAATCTATTAATAATGATTTCTGAGAGACAATAAATAACTAGGCAACTAATTGGGCCAGATCGGGGATCTAATACAAGAAATAAAGCAGGGCCTCAAATTAATTAATTATCTATGCTCAGCCCAGAGCAAAATTAATTAATAAACATAAATTCATTACACTAGAGAATCCGTGCTTAGTCCAGAACAAAATTAATTAATAAACATAAATTCATTACACTAGAGAATCCGTGCTTACTTACCCCTTTATCCCAAATTGAGCAAGGGCTTGTATTTTAGGCTTAATCGATCTCTGTATTTAAGATAGAAATATCCGTTAATTAAATAAGCTCACTGACAGCTTTAATTAATTAACATCTTATATTCCTGAGTAGTACCACTCGACCTTATTAACACACCTGAATTTAATCAACCAGTCGGGTTTAGTGTGCTAATCCTTTCGAGTTCCTCAGGGGATATTATCAACCCATTTTACTAGGATACGGTTGCAAGATACAGACAACCAGTCTGAGCTACAAATAACTACTAACACCCAAGATACGTAGATCCGATCGCGATGACATTTACCATAGTAGGTCAAAGTGATAGATAGTCAAATGCGCTCAGCTGAAGTCTTACCAAGCTTAAGATCAGCTAAGTCACCGAAATCTTGGTTCGCCACTAAGGTCAGTTAGGAGAACACATCTCATTGTGATCCATCAATACACCACCTTAAGTGTACCAGTAAAGATAAGCAGCCAAGACAAGCCACTTCTTATCTAAACTGCAGCTTAAACCAACAACTTATCCTTAAGTTGTCTCAACTGTGATAATTGTTTATATCTTGTCAGTTCAACCATTTTGAGTAGTCTTCTGTGATACCCGACACACTACACAAATCTAACTTTTGTACAAGATAAATGATTACATGTGCAAATATATTTATCAGATAGGAGAATATAATAGTGGTAGGGACAAAACACATTGTATACAAGCATAAAATTTGCTTCCAGTATACAAAATCCCGACAAATGTTATATGGCAAACAGAGATCTAAGTTACACTTTACATTATAAAATCCATATTGCATGGTTAAATGCGATATTAACCCTATTTACAATGTAACAACTTATAGCATTAGTATCACCTATCGAAATCCTTATATTTATATGGAACAATGTTAAGAACAATATAATAACGTATAAATTCTTTAAATATATACATACAGAAATGGATAGGACAAATATACTACGTAGAAAAAGTTTCAAATATATATACTACATACATTGTGCTAATATGATTAAAATATAAATCGAGAACCAACTTTGCGCAAAATACGAATGCGATTTTTTTTCTCTCTCTAAACTGCCTGAGAAATGTATGAACGTATGCTTAACTTAACATCTCTAATGGGGTTGAAACAACATAATTTCATTAAATAAATAATTTAAAAAAAATACACTACTTGACTACTTTCTACCTACTACATGCAACACGAAAATTAAAGTCTGAAAAGCATCTACAATGCCCAGCTGTTTTTTGCGGAAAACGAGGGACTTTGACTCTTAATGCCAGCTTTTTCTGAATTTTCCTGACGTGCTGACGAGAGTGGGGGCAACATAAGCCTGCACCTTGCAGCCTACCATCTAGAACTGCTTTCTTACAGCGAAAAAGAGAGAATGGTTAGTATTGCATTACTTTTGGGCATCCTTACATTTTCAATTTTGCAAATGGGTATTCTTGCACTTAACCCTATTAAAAGCTACTCCCCTGTTCCACTAAACAAGCCTCATTTATTTTCGGCATGTAAAAATTAGAGAGTGTATAAAAAAAGTATGGTGTAAAAGTATAAGATAGTGAAACTCACTTTTTAAATGACGAAGGTAACCCGCAGCTGTTAACCGAAGTGCGCACTAGGTAAATCATGCTCCCGTGCTCTACCGCAAACAACACAAGAGAGGTTCAACCACTCTAAGCTAACCATAGGTGACGGGTTCACACATAGCGGTCTTGGTGGATTTTGAACACACGACCTTTTCGGCCACTGGCTACCCACTTTAGCCGCTATGTCATTCCAAGGGATTCATTTATTTAAAGTGATTGTGGGCCCAATCATTTCTTTCCATTTTGAAATAAGATTTATTTAATAAGACAGAGTATTTTTTAAAACAAAATTTTGATAGTTAAGATTTTCTTGTTACGACGAAGAATCTACAATCTTCACTTATAATGCATATATAGTAAACTTACATATAATACCTTCGGTCGATTGACATTCTCTTTCATTCTTTGTTTTGTTGCGCAATTAAGAATATGCAGCACACTAGATAAATTTCATTTATATTAAAATACACAAATAATAAAATAATATGAACTGCATTAAGTTACTCTGAGAAATTATGGTATTCACTAACTACAAATAATAAAAATAAATTACACTCTATGATTTTGTATACACAGGCACGTATCCATCGCCGTTTCAATTACTACTATTTCGAGAACTGTGACATAAAAGCAGTTATTATGAATTATAGGAAACCCAATAGATATATGTAATCTAGTATGTAACAATTTATTGCTCTTACGTAAAGTTTGATAATAATAATAATAGCAAAAGCAAGAAGCAAGAAGCAAGAAGCAAGAAGCAACTGCGAATGTAAGAGGTGGCGGGTGGAGCCCATCTGCAAGCCGCAGGATTCGATGGATTGATTCCACGTGGTCAGGCTCCGTGCATCCAATCAGATTAGAGCTGCCATCTAGATATACCGGGACCACCAACTTCTATTTCACCGGCACTAGAAATTATTTACAGTACAATTTCACCGATTATATTAAATTAGAAGATTATACGTCATGATTTAGTTTCTTCATTCAGATTCACTGATTAAAATATTCCTGTTATTTGTAGTATTTAGATATATTATAAAGATTTATATGAGTAACGGCAGAATTAATAGTTTATACTCTCCGTACTGCTCCATTAGTCTAATTTCTTTTTGGCACATATATTAAAAAAATATATTATCATTTGTGTGTAAAATAATATAAAAAAGTGTAGTTCATTAATATATATTAGAATAATATTTTAAATAAAAAATGAAAAATAGATTAATAAAATGTCACAATCCAAAAAGAAAAATTGTAGCAATGGAATGAAAAGGAGCGAGTAATTAGTTAATTGCTTTCCTAAAATATTCTCATTTTAAGAAGAAAAAAAAAGTATAGGCCCAATACAAACGATTAGATCCAGTAAAGCCACCCTCCTAGATTCATGGCCAAGCCCAGCATCCTCATCCTAATCCTAATATTTGATAAAATTAAGAGATACAACCAAGGGCAACTCAGGTGGTTGTCCCAGAATTCTGAATTTTTTGAATTTTTTTCAATTTATTGAAATTATAAATTTTGTTCTCTTTTTTGACATTTTTTTCCTCCATTCTAATTAGTAAATCATAATATTTTATTTAAATATTCCATCCATTTGAATCAGAAATTTATGATTTTTAATTTTTAAAAACTTTAAATTATTTCTTTAATTATAATATTAAAAAAATCAATTGCCTCAATTATATCTTAATATAATTCAGATGAATTGTCGTTTATTTCCATATTTGGCTGCTCGAAAATTATGCCCACTTTTTCATTGTGCCAACTGCCAATAGTGATTAAAGTTAAGTTGCTAATCTAATTCTAATGGACCCAAGACAATAGAACATATTAATCCTCGTGTCAAAAATAAACATGACAATAATACCGAAATGGAAAGAGTGCATACTACATAGTAGATGGCGTAACTTGCTCTTAAACATAAAGTACGCAATTTGAGTTGAAAAAGGAGAGAACCTCCTAAGTTTATCTTTAATTAGACATCACCTCTTCATGAAAAAGAGGTGGCAATTCTTAGTATTCATGAAGAGACAACCTTAGCTTAAGATAGTATATTAAAACCAAAAAATGCATAATCAACGAAAGTAATATAGCCTACAATGCATATTAAATAATGTTCTTTATGACCTCCTAAACTTTTACTATTTGGAACTTTTATAGGTAGGGCTCAAAGGTCAGAATCTTTTACCTATAAATTACTATTATTAATTCTTGATTTAGCAAGTTATTATAAAAATAAATGGAAGAGGTCCACTAAGGCACTAATATAGTTGGGATCATTAATTTATATTCCATTGAATTATTCTATTATCTTCAATTGTCCGACTCGGATTAGTGTCAGCAACATGGACGCGCTTCGTATTTTACTAATTTAATAATTATTAAATACTCTTATTAATTCAATTTCATTTTATTGTAGTACTTTATTTTAAATTGCAATTATTAAGTAGAGTTGACTGTATCCAATTAGATATAAATTCATTCTTTAAGATTTAATCACGCGTTCAGCGATAAAATTACCTTTCAATTTTACAGAATGATTGTTTTTGTGTTCAATTTGTATCACTAATAGAATGCTTGTTTTTTTCTCACTTAACCTCAAATTACTTAAAATACCTCAATTCCTACAATTAAAATATTCATATAAGAGTATATTTTTGTTAAATAAAAAAATTACATGACCAATCTATTGGCAAACACAAAGTGAACACAAAACATAGACAAATTGGACAAGTGATCGATATTAGGGTTTTGGATTATGAATTCATGATTAAATGAGGTTACTATAGTCAACTCGATTTTAAAACTTATGTTTAATATTTAGTTACAACAAAACCTCTGTAGTCACTAGTAGATTACCTTAATCTCCACAAATATATTAAGAGGTTAACATCATGGTGACCCACTAAGATATCCAAACTCAAAATGCAGATAATATTGTTTACAAACATTTGCATCAAACTAATATTAATTTATTAATGGATTACTTCTATATATATCACTCACACCCCATGCCTATTTCACGTTATTATTATTATCTCCAATTAGCCTATACACAATTTATTTTTATTTGTTCATTATTTATATTCTTGATTTAAATTTTCCAGCAATGGCAGAAGGCAAGAAAATCCTCTTCGGCAAATACGAAATGGGAAGGTTACTCGGCCAAGGCGCCTTCGCCAAAGTCTACCACGGCAGCCGCCTCATCGCGCCGGAGGAGCCGGTGGCGATTAAAGTCATCAAGAAAGAGAAGGCGATCAAGAGCGAGAGGATGATGGAGCAGATCACGCGCGAGATCGCCGTCATGCGCCGCGTCCGCCACCCCAATGTCGTCGAGCTCAAGGAGGTCATGGCGACGAAGTCGAAGATCTACATCGTTATGGAGTTCGCCGCCGGCGGCGAGCTCCTGTCCAAGGTCGCCCGCGGCCGCCGCCTCGGCGAGGACGCGGCGCGCCGCTATTTCCAGCAGCTCATCGGCGCCATCGACTTCTGCCACAGCAGAGGTGTCTAGCACCGCGACATCAAGCCGGAGAACCTCCTCCTCGACGGCGCCGGCGACCTCAAAATCTCCGATTTCGGCCTATCGGCGCTCTACGACCACCGCTGCGCCGACGGTCTCCTGCACACGCAGTGCGGAACGCCGGCCTACGCTGCGCCGGAGGTTCTCCGAACCAAGGGCTACGACGGCGCGAAGGCGGATATTTGGTCGTGCGGTGTCGTATTGTACGTCCTCCTCGCCGGATTCCTCCCGTTTCAGGATCACAACATCGCCGCCATGTTTAAGAAGGCGATGAAATCCCAATTTAATTTCCCTAGTTGGTTCTCTACCGAAACGAAGCGTTTAATAACCAAATTACTAAATCCGAATCCGGGTAAAAGGATCTCGGTTCCGGGTATAATGCGGATCGGGTGGTTTAAAACGGGTTTCAAACTATCCAATTCACTATCCATGCAAGAATTCATGATGTTTGATGAGGAACAAAATAAATTTGATGAAAGAATCAAGAAATCCCCCTCTTCACCAGCACTATTGAATGCATTTCAGTTAATTTCATCGATGTCAAGCGGGTTTGACTTTTCGGGCACATTGACCCCGAGTCATAGGAATAGGAAGGCAGACTTTACGTTCACTTCGAAGCGTTCGGCTAAAGTGACATTAGGGAAAATTGAAATGGTTGGAAAGAAATTAGGGTTTATGATTGCGAGGTCAAAGGATTTCAAGTTGAGATTGTTGGGGACGGCAGAGGGGCGGAAGGGGCCGCTTTCGGTCATGGCAGAGGCGTTCAAGGTGGCGCCGGAGGTGACGGTGGTGGAGTTTTCAAAATTTTCCGGTGACACGTTGGAGTATGTTAGGTTTCGTGAGGAGGAGATTCGGCCAGGGTTGAAGGATATAGTTTGGACATGGGAAGGGGAGAGTAGTTTTAATTGTTGTGATCCAAGTAGTGGGGAAGAATTGGCCTAACTGATTTTGTTTATTTTAATTTATTTTATTCATATATTTGATTTATTTACATGTTTGATTGATATGGTAAGAGGGGTTAGGTGTCCTATATATAGACTGTAGTGCATCTGTACAAACTTAATTCATGTTGCGTTGAGGATTTTATTATTTTGTATTGAATTTGGATTAGTTTATAAATGGCTTATTGTGTACATGTGTGTTGTCATCACAAATTGATATAATATTCTTTTTCTCATTTTATTTTGGGCATTCACAAAAACTTCACTACAATGTATGTTTTCATCAAAATAATTTACTTTCTTATTATTGTAAGCGGAAAAACTATGACTTAACATTCTTTTGGCATTCAATCGCTAATGCATTACCATAGTAATTCTATAAGATTCATAATTAACAGCTAAACGTTCATCGGTATTCGATTGTTAATTCATCAATAATTTAATTTTACGGTTATTAGTTCAACGTAACTCTATCAATATATATTCAATCATTTGATAATAATAAAGTTGTTTCAATCGCTACATAATAACAAAGTTGTTATCAATATTCCATTTATATATAGTGAACGTACATAATATTAATATACAAGATCAACTTCTTTCATAGTATAATATACACCGCAAATTATCCCAAACAAAAGTCATAATTTGGTCTTGCAATGTGTGCATAAGCACAATAGTCGAACATTTAGATTGAATGAGAATAAAACTCGAAGAGAACCAAACACAAAAGACGAGCAAAACTTGATTTTTAATTGGCAAATTGGCAAATTTGGTCCCCAGTGTTTGCCACTTTGGATGAATTGGTCCCTAATGTTTTTTTTTTAGTTTATTGGTCCCCAATGTTTGCTAATTTGGATAAATTGGTCCTTCTGTCAAATTTTAAGTTAATTAAGTGTTAATCATAGGGGTATTTATGGAATAAAAATTTCAGGGACCAATTCATCCAATTTTTAATTAAAACTTTAATTTTTTTTTAATTTTTTTTAAATTATGATTTTTTTCGAAAAAAAATTAATTTTTCAAATAATTTTTTATTTTAAAAATTACTTTTTTTCAACTAATTTTTTTTCTTTTTTTTAAATATTTTTTTTTTGTTAAACGAAAAAAATTAATCATTTTTTGAACTAACTTTTTTTCAAAATTTTTTTATTTAAATAAAAATAAAGTAAATTTATATTAACTAATAATTTTGCATTTCACGGTGAAGGAGGGGAGCGGGTGAACACAACGGTTGGAGAATGTGTTATGTTCTTCGAGGAGAGGAGCAGCTGGACGACCAGCTTCTAGTCGTTCAGTTATGGCCTCCCACCTCCAAGTCGTCCCAGCCAACTTGAGGAATTTCACAAGAAGCTGTAAATCAAGCTAAAATAGACTTAGTATTCTGTAATAAACTTAAATAATTTACAAATCACAACTCTTTTTGGTCTCATTTAAAGTTTGTTTCTGAATCACAGAAATTACTTTCAGAATCTCCTAAACTGACCACCAAGGTGTAATTCTTGTGACTGGCTCGATTTTTGGCATTCTGAATCTACAATCATAATCTGAATCACCATGAGTGACATTAGGGTGATTTTGAATATCGGTGTCCAATAGTGACTGATGCATTTCACTAACAAGTGCAAGCAATATTTCATTAGTATGAAATTGTAAGAACTTAGTGTAAAACATGTTAACACCAGCATCATGAGCACATGAAGAAGAACTCCCTTCTCAGGCTGTAATCCGAAGCTTGCAACTGTTGCATGTCTGCTTAGATGATGACTTGTCATAATTCAAAGTGTGAGACTGTGTTGAAACATTTGTAGAAATGGTGTCTTCGGGGATGAAACATTGCTATGCTATTTTCAGATGAGAAGATACGGGTATCTTAGTTTCAAATATAATGTCTAGTGGTTGCCACTTCTGATCTCAATCAAGGTGGGACGTTTAAAATGTGGATAAATTAGTACCCAGACAAGGGAGCCTGGAAACTGCATCGTCCACAACTTTGCCGACTAAAGCTTCTCTGGAGATGAGAGACGGAAACTTAGCTGCAGCTGTTCTTGAAACGGCGACCACAATGACAAAGTAAGTTGCTGCCTTGATCGGAAATTGAGGGTTTAGAAGCTGTTTTCTTGTTCGTCTTCTTCAACGGCATGTTAAGGAGTGATGAGTTGTGGTTCAGGCATTATATATACATGAACTCCCATGTAACTTAGAATCAATTCAATTGGAGATATCATGACCTCCTAATGTAGATTCAAGTAGATCATTAGGGTCACAAAGACTGCATGTGTGAGTTTATAATCTATTGTTAGAGCATCCACACTCCTTCCCTATTTAAACATCCATCTATCACATTCTCTCTCGCCACATCGCCTTTTTTTTAAACACTCAACTTTTAAACACTCAACTATATTCTTTCATCCATCCATATAAACATTTTTTACTTTATTGGGTTCCACTACTTTAATTTTTTTTAAACATTATATTTTAATAACAACAAGAAGTATATAATAATATTATTATTACTCAACAAATAAATTAATAATTATAAAATTAAAAAATTACTAATTAATTTAGATAAATTCATTAAACAATAAATACTAAGAAAGTAAAAAAAAATTAAAAACTTGCAATAACATGGAAAATTAAATAATACGAACTAGTACATCAAAATATTAATCGATCAATTGTTGTTGTAGCGAGTCCATATATGCTCAACCAAGTCGTGTCGAAATTGTTGATGCACATCGCTGTTACGTAAATCGAGGTTGGTTCGGATCACATTTTGAAATTCTGGATTTGGGCCTTGAACGAATTGTGGGGTTCATCATCTTCATCATTGGAAACGATGCAACCATATCCCTCTCATCCTCAACAATCATGTTGTGCAAAATTACACAAGTTAACATGATTCTTTTCCTGTACCAAGATCGAGTTGGCCCTCTAACGATTGTCCATCGAGCTTGGAGCACCCCGAACACTCGTTCAACGTCTTTCCTGGCAGCCTCTTGTCATTCTTTAAAAAGGCTCCTCTTTGGATCGTCTGGGCAAGGAAAAGACTTCACGAAAGTAGCCCATGTTGGATAAATTTCATCTGTCATATAGTACCCCTGATTATAATGTGTGTCATTCATCGTGAAATTAGTCTCAGACTCATTTCCTGAGAGCACATGGTTGAATAACGGAGATTCATTTAATACATTAATATCATTTCGTGAACTAGCTACACCAAAAAAGGCATGCTATATCCATAGATCTTGGGAAGCGACAGCTTCTAGCACGATCGTAGGAGAATCATGTCCCCTCGTAAATTGACCTTTCCACGCGACTGGACAATTCTTCCATTCCCAATGTATATAATAAAGAGTAGGAAGGCTATCGGGTTTATTTTCATTGTAGTAGCAAGCAACACGATTCCAAAAGACCGCTTCCTTTTGGCAATTACCGGTGATTGGATCTTCATATACCGTGTACCATGCATTTGTTAGACGCACATCCTCTTCTTTTTTCCAAACCAGTCTCTTGTTCTTACCGTTCGCACCGGTAGTTGCTTGCTCCACAGAGCCAACTGAAACGGGTGACTCTTCATCTTCGAATTGAGTTTTCTGGAACCGAAGATGGAGAGTCTATTTCAACTCGTCGAGAAGGTCAGGACTGTTTATTTGTTGATGGTGGAGTAGAAAATCCAAACATATTAGGCGGGTTTGATGGAAAATTCGAAATATTTGTTGGATTGTGAGTGAAATGTGGATAATTAGTCGGCATCCCATAACTCCCAAAATTTTGGGTAATTGGATAATTAGGTGAAAAAAAATGTGGTGGATAGTTGAATTGAGGGTACGAGAAACTTGAAGGAACTTGAGAATTTTGAGGAATTTGAGAATTAGGAGTAGATTCATCTTCATCCAAATTATAATAATTCGGCCAATTGAAATTGCTATTTTTATCCATTTCGCATAAAAATTCACCAAAATGATGATTGAAAAATGAAGTGAAATTGAAATAATATAGAGAGAATAATATTTTAGTAAAGATATATGAGAAGGTAAGATTGTGGGTGATTTTTGTTTTCAATTCTTTGCATATACTCCCTCCGTTCCACTCCATTAGTCCACTTTCTTTTCTGCACGGAGATTAAGAAAGTTGTTTATTGTGTGTAAAGTAATATAAAGTAGTGGGGTCCACTAGAATATATAAGAGTGTTATTTTAAGTTAAAAAGGAAAGTGGACTAATAGAGTGGAACAACCCGAAAAGGAATATTGGACTAATGGAGTGGAACGGAGGGAGTATATAGGGATTTTTTGGTAACGGCTAGTTTATAAAAATGTGTTTATGCAATTTTAGTAACGTTCATAAACGGCTACTTGAGGAAATGAGTTTACTGACTACGAACTACCAACTTGGAAATGAAAATGTCTCTAAATTTCCATGCCAAAACTTTCCCTTCCCAAGACACGTATACACCACACAGTTCTCCACCACAAGACAATATCTTCCACCACAATCTCGAATAAAGAAACAGTGTTGGTCCCGAGAGTACGTTCAGGTGTAGGGGGGTGAATACACCTGAAAACCGATTTCTCAACTTAAACACGAACAGTCCTTTTTCAAGATAGTGTCGTCTTTGAACGAGTTCGGCCGGACCCGGATAAGCTATTTTGAATCGTGTTGGCGAGTGGCCCGACTCTCCGAGATGCGCTGGGCGGCGAGAGTCGAGTCGGTATCTTGCATATAGAGTTCGGTGGTGCGAGAATAGTGTAGGCCCGGTCGGTTGAGTTGGAAAACGTTTTTAATAAAACGGTTTGATGAGATTAGTGCACCGTTAAGTTCGTTGAAACTCAGTTGAATGATTTAAGAAGGCTTTTTAATATGAACAGTTAAATCAATGCAACAGTGAAAAAGAAACAGAACACACGACACAGAGATTTTAAAGTGGTTCGGACACAAAAATCCTACGTCCACTGTCCCAAATGATCAGGAAGCTGTAGTCTCAGTTGGTTTGTACGCTGGACAAACTCTGGTCTTGAGATTTATACTGAGGAAGTCTCAGTTTACAAGGTTATCAAACTGAGTGTTTGAAAAACTCTCCAACTATGAAGGAGTTCTTTACAATAAAGAACAGTTCAAAGATGAACTCCTTCTTCTAAGCTATGGATATATTCTATTGAGCTTAGGTTAGAGGGATAGGGAACAATGAAGTGGCTTCTAGAACGACGAACTGCTGAGTATGACTTTGGGTTCGTGTATCGTCGTTTGGATACTAGAGGTTGTACTTAACAGTTCAACTTGGTTCCCTAAGAGCTAGAATATAGTTCTTCGCCGGAGATGGATTCTTCGAACTTCTTGCGGAGAACTTAGGCTTTTCGAGTTTGCTCGTTTGAATGCTCTGTGTATGCGGTTTTTCTTTTTTGTGTGTTTCTTTCGCATCATGAGCTTCAAATTTGATTTATCCCTCTATTTATAGAGAAGAGACTAGGAAAGATCCGTTGGAGACGATGATCCTTTGTCTCTCTCTTTTGGGTAGCCAACGGCTCTTTTTGTAGCATTTGCAGAGTCTTTTCCCTCTTTTCCGGAAAGTTGTTGACTTGCAGCTTTAGTAGGTGTAGGACAGGTGTCTGCTTGTCATTGGTCGAGGTTCAGAAAGTGGTTGAGACAGAACAGACTTCAAGGAGATTTGAAGCTGACTTTTCTCTTCCTCGTACTTGACTATGCTGATTGTCTTTGAAAGATCTGACAGTTCAGACGACTGTCTGGCCGTTGCTAAGTCTGATCTTTGATTCAGTAGTGAACTCCTGCTGAGTCTGCTTTACTGAAGATCAACTCTGAGTACAGTGAACTACTCCTGCTGAGTTCGGTTCCATCGACTCCTTTCGATATCTTTGCTCCGCTAAGTCCGGTATTTCTCGAGTCTTCTACTTCTGGTGTTAAGGCGGATAAGCAACTGAATGCCTGAACCAGAGCAAAGGGTCTACTGAGTCTGAAACCTCAGAGACAAAAACAGGTTACAACTTAAAGGTTCACCGATCAAGATAGGGTTTTAGGATCTTCAAATCTTCAGACTAATTCGAGCACAAGGCTTCGAGTATCGGTCAGTACAAGAAGATAGAATCATTTCCCACTACATCTAATACTGCTTGAGGATAGAATCATCACCCAACAATTTCCCCCTATTTGATGATGCCAAAACCTATCAACAAAAATCAACATCTAACACCATGACTAGTCGGAAACGAGGCTCCTTACAAATATTACAAGTAGAATCAGTGGAGTTGTTCTTCAAGTCCTAGACTACTGAGGGGATCAGGGCAGAAAGTCAGAATATAGAGACTAAGCATATTCTCCCTGTTTTAACAATATTTTCCTAAAATACAGCAAGTCTAACAGAATCTAGCTGAGCAATAAACTGACAGAAAATCAGACAATGAGTGTGTGAGTCAGTAATCACTTCGGTGATTCTGAGTGTTAAGCATAAAAGAACACGGCTATTCAGACAATAAGATATTGTCAAAGCCAAAAACAGAGATATCATATATAATGTAAGAAAAATCAGTACAGATACATCTCTGCTATACTAGAAAAATAAAAGAGTACAGAAGCAAGGAATCATTTGAACTGCCTAATCCTATCTTTGAAATCTTGTGATTGAGATTCAGGAAGGGGCACTCCATACATCCTATAAGTGATCTTCCTCAGCTTCAGTATCTCAGCAAAGTCCGCTGGGTCTTCTTCATCAAGGAATTTGGCTTCAGCAGCGGCCTTCACTTCTTTCTCAATGACACCATAATGAATAGATCCATCCAGTCTTCGTGGGGGTGGCAGTATTGCAGGGTGCAGGACTCGACTTCGACATTCTCTTTGACAGCTTTCTGCATCCAAGCGTACATGTCTAAGTCTGTTCTCATAGTCCATTCAGTATAAGCTTCAGCTTTTCGTTTTTCAGACCAGAATCTCCAGAAGTAGTTCCTTTTGATGAACTCTATCTTCAGTGCTTCCCATCTCTGAGTGTATTCTACTGGTATCCATTCATCAGTTCTCGGCCATCTGTAAATCTTCAGATCAGTAGGCTTCCTGAATTTCCTGTATCTGTAAGGAATATCAGCTTTTGAAGGAATCCTCTGACTGGCTTCTTTTTCAGTTCTGATTCTGAGTGCTTCGAGATCTGCCGTTCTGATCCATTCTCTGGCAGCTTCTATTTGCCTGGCCTCTTCTCCTCTATAAAGATATTTGTCCATTTGAGCCCAGATTACATCCATTTCAGCATCATGTGCCTTAGAGGCAGTATAGGAGGGCTTGTGAGGCGGCTCTTCCTCTGAGTTAGCAGGAGTTGATGATTTCTCTTTTGAAGTACCACGCTTCTCGATGATCGCTGCTATTGCTTCTCCTTTTCCTTGTCAGCTTCATCGCTGAGTTTGAGCTTTCTAGGAGGCAGTCTTGTAGTAGATGGTCTTTTGCCGCCGCAAGCTGGAGCCTTTGTCTTACCTTTAGCAGGCTTAGCTTTTGGTTTGTTTAGCCGCGCCTCTTCGGCTATCTCCCTAGCCGGTTTCTCATCTCGTGGCTATCCGAGCCTCTTCCTCCGGGAGTAATATATCTCTTAGATTTCTTGGAGGGAGGGGTCGGGGAGCTTAAGGATTTTCTTTCCTTTTCCGATGGCGGAGGTGGAAGAGGAGCTTCTTCCTCTTCTCGAGTCCTCCTCGTCTACGTACTCAAGCAACTTCCTTAATGATGTCAAGTGGAGTCCGAGTTGCACGAGTCGCTACTTCTACGGTTCCCGAGCCACTTGGGCCAGTCTCAGTTGATGCTGCAACTGCAGCTGAGACACCCTGGGCCTCACCAGTTATGGTAGGTTCAGTAGGAGCAAATGTCTGAGCTGAGCTTGCTCCTGCTACTAACCTTACCTTCTTGGGAGTCTTCAGTACCAGCTCCTTGGTGACTTCCCCCTTAGTTGATTTTTCAGTATCAGCTTTTGTCTGCTTAGCCATCCTTTCCCCCTTTTTGGCATCATCAATGACAATAGGAGGTGGAGCGGATACCTTCTTGTTCAGGCTGGAGTACGAAGCTGACAACTCGTTCAGTTTGGAGTGTATATTGGTCAGCGCCTCGTGCAGCTCGTTCTTCTCATTGATCAACTCACGCTTATACTCTTTATGAGATTGATCTGCTGCAGCCTTGAACTCATTCAGCTTTTGTTCAACAGTCTCTTCCAGGGCCTTCTGAATGGAGTTGAGTCTGAGCTCGTTGGCCTGAGATGTTTGTGACTGACTCAGTATGAGAAATCTGAGAGGCCTTGAGATTTTCAATCAACTTATCCTGGCCTTCCTAAATCAATCTGAGTTGAGCCTCGAAGTCAGCTCGCTGAGTGTCTAGCGCTTGAGATATGATGTTGGAGAAGTCAGGGACAGAAGATTCTGACAATATGGTTCTGAATCCCTGAATCTCTGCGCTTGTGGCTTGGGCAGTCTGTCACCATGTCTTGTGGACTGCATGGGCAAGAAGCCTATTTTGAGTACCCTGGCTTCTGAGAGCCTTCGCCACTGACTTTGATCATCGGCTTTTGGGGCTGGGCGCTACTTCGAACTTCGATTCTAGCAAGAGCTGAGCAGGCTCTGCAGAAGTCGAAGTACCAGCCGCCGATTTCCCAAGAGCAAGGATACGGAGAGGAAGTTCAGTAGGCACGGGAGTATCCTTGTCCGGTTGAGTTCCCTCATCAGGCTTCTCAGGGCCTGAATCACGGAGCGGTCCTGACCATCGGGGTCAGACCCATCAGAGGGTGCTGAGGCCGATGCTGGCTAACGGTCATACAGCATTGCCAGCATGGCAGCCCTCAAATCCTCCAAGGTTCCGAGATCGACTGGCTCTGGAGTAGCCGATCTGCACTCTGATCCTCAGTTCCTCCTCATGGAGTTGTTCGCAGGAGTGATGTATGATAAGACGTTGCAAATTGTGCCACTCCTGGAACCTGACCAGCATGTGGAATCTCGCATGTCTCGCAATGAGAACTAGATCGCTGTGGCCTGAGATCTCCGGTATGTGCTCTGTGATCTCTCGGGATGCTCTGGATTGAAGAGCTGAAGCTTCCATCCCGATAGACTCTTCTTCTGAGGCTGTCTCCGATTCCTCTATCTCTATAGGAGACGCATGTTTCTCAGCAGAGGGGAGACTGCTGAGAGGAGGGACATCCAAGGGGCTCTCCAGGGTTTGAATATCTTCGACCTGGACTTCTTCAGCTGGGACCCCTTGGTCCACTGCTTCTTCATGTTCAGTGGAGACGGCTTTCTCCACTGACGGAGTCTTCTCAGAAGACTCAAATTCATCTCTGAGCTACGGAGGCTGTTCAGTAGCTACTGCCTCTAGCTCTGCCTCTATCTCAGTAGGCAACGATGTGCTGACCTTCTTCAGCCTTTTTGCCGGTGCCTTAGGCGTTTTAGCTTGAGGAGACCTTTTCGTTGTAGGGGCGGTCTTCTGAGGCGTTGTTTTGAGAGTTGTAGGCCCGGAGCCAATCTGCTGAAGGGCTGATGCCCTGTTCTGAAACCTGACCTTTTTAACGTTGAAGTACTGCTTGTCAGCAAATGTGATCTGGTCAGAAGTGCAGTAGTCTTCGATCATCATTGAGATCTTCGGTCCATAAAGTAGCTTCCCTTTGGCGCTCGGCACTGTAGGATGCTTTGTCAAATTTTGCGGGATGCACCATAAATTCCCGTAGGAAGAACTCGTCCCAATTGATCTTGGCCCGTCATAGATGGCCATCATCGGTTGTAGCTTTGGTCCGGACACTGATCGAATGATCCGCTTGACTCGTTAGCGGTGAGTCACGATGTATGCAAGAGCTCTATCTTCGAGGTAGCATAGTATTCTTGGGAAATGCGGCTCACGAAGGCGTAGGCTTCCCACAGAAAATGGATAAGTAGTCATCCATTTGATCATCATTGTATCATATGGTGCTGACGTCTTCGCTTGGCAGATTGAAGCTTCTCCGAAGAGCCTCTCTGATTGACATCTGCTTCACCTCTATATCCGTCCTCGAGGGATTGCCAACTGTGTGGACGATGAATCTCCCTCAGATATCTCCGTCTACTGAATCGAAATTCAAGTAGATCTCTGCAACCTGTCGGGGAAGGAAGAATGTGGGCTTCTTTGTCAGAAAACCTTCTAGACCGGTTTCTCACGAGAGGCGAGAAAATCTCCTCCATGTAGTCCGGATCGCGGACGTCGAAACTCCATGACCGGCTCGCACTGGACACGGTCTTTCTCTAGGATTTCTTGCATATTCTCTAGAGCATAAACAACATTTCTCGACATTTTATACGTAACAAACAAGATTATCGTATCGAATGGATATATATAAAAAATATAAGCGTCTTTGAGTAATCATATAAGTTGTCAGAAAGATTTGATATCATACCACTGAAATTTTTGAGAAATTTTTTAAGATTTGAAATAGATTGCAAGTAAGGTTTGCAAGTAATGAGATCTCAGAAATTTTGGAGTTAAAGATTTGATAGTTCGCAAATGGCGATTTCAAAGATATGATCGTAAACATATATCTAAGAGAAGGTGAACAGTTAACGATCAACGGTTCAGTTTAAAACCCGCTTTTTGAGATGGACGGCTAAGATTAAGTATTATAAAATAGGCAATGATCAAGTTAGCCGCCTAAGTCAAAGACAGTTGTATATCGCCTTAGAAGTAATTATGATACGACATGCATTAAATGCGTGGCAGAGTTCAGCAAGCTTATGCATAGAATGTCGTGCATTAAATGTAAACCGTTAATATTAAATGATAATTCTTAAGGCATTGAATACGGTGCTGAATCTGAATCATAAATGCATAGAACTGTTCTATTGGCTACTACTGAGTAGAGATACGCAAACCTGTCAGCTGAACATCGTAGTCAGCTGATACCTCTTGTAGATTGTTGCTGAGTCTCTACGCACTGATTTTACTCAGTATTGAGAGTGAACATTCCCCCTTACTGAATGCTTCTCTCCTGAATCCTCTTACTGACTGGAGTCAGTAGGGTCCAGCAGACCTAGCTCTACTGAAAGTTCTCTGAATCTGGCTTCAGCTAGAGGCTTGGTCAGTATATCGGCCCTTTGTCGGTCAGTATGGATCTTTTCCATCCTGATATCCTTTTTCTCGACATGGTCACGAATGAAGTGATGTCTGATGTCCACGTGCTTGCATCTTGTATGAAGTACAGGATTCTGAGTGATTGCAATGGCACTGGTACTGTCGCAGAAAATTGGCACTTCATTCTGAATGACGTCATAGTCGCGTAGCTGTTGTCTCAGCCAAAGGATTTGGGCGCAGCAACTTCCGGCAGCCATGTATTCAGCTTCAGTAGTTGACGTGGCTAGTGAGTGTTGTTTCTTTGAAAACCATGAGATCAGCTTACTGCCAAGGAACTGACATGTTCCTGAAGTTGATTTTCGGTCAATTCTACACCCTGCATAGTCAGCATCAGAATAACCAGTTAGTTCTATATTATCATCAGCTGGATACCATAAACCCATGTCAGGTGTTCCTCTGAGATAGCGGAGAATCTTCTTTGCTGAGTCCATGTGACTCTACTTTGGATTCGCCTGAAATCGAGCACAGACACCTACAGCATAAGTTATGTCAGGACGAGTAGCTGTTAAGTATAATAAAGAACCAATTATAGCACAAAATTCAGTTTGGTCTACTGATACTCCCTGTTTATCAAGATCAATCTTCATATTCGTGTTCATCAGGATCTTGATAGGTTTGCCGGATGTGCAACCGAATCTTTTGATGAGGTCTCGAGTATATTTGCCTTGATTAATAAACGTTCCCTTCTCAGATTGTTTGACTTGAAAGCCGAGGAAATAGTTCATTTCTCCCATCATTGACATCTCGAACTTATCCTTCATCATTTTCTCAAACTGCTGACACATGATGACGTTCTTCGAGCCGAAGATGATGTCATCTACGTAGATCTGCACGAGTAATAGGTCGTCTTCCAGTCGAATGCTTGATGTGTCAATTTTATACCCCTCGAATTCACCCAGTTCTGACGCTCATCTTGTCCAAGTTGATGCTGTTTTGTGCACAAAAATATCAATTTTCAGCAGGTTTATGATCAGATGATGAGGTGGCGATCCGGAGCTGATTTGGAGATATTTTGGTGAATTTTGGAGATAAAACGGGATTTAGATTGAGAAGAAAAGATTTGCTAAAGATTTGGAGCTTGAAGATATTTTAGGGCTGGAGTTATACAAGGAAAAGGAGTCTTGAAGATCAAGATTCAAAAGATTTGCCCTAGATTTCTTTCCTTTTGAAGATCAAGCTCAAGATCTATATAAAGGGGGCTGGAGACGATCAATCTACACCATCATTCTCTCGTTGCTTCATTAGTTTAGTTTTGTCCCAGCCATCTCGTTCTTAGTCCCATAGTTTAGATTTAATTTTCCGCACAAGAATTCAAACACTTTCTTTATCGCTTTCTTAGTTTAGTTAACTTTCAGATTCAGCACTTGAAGTTTATTCAGCAGTTTAAGTCATTCAGCTTGTCCGTTCAGATTCAGTACTTACGTTCAACATTTTAATTTCGGTATTTAGTATTTAATTTCAGTTCTTAAATTCAGTTTATGTTTCCAGCTTTCTGCACTTTACTTTCTGTTCTTACTATGTTCGTTTCACTTAGCTTGTCCAAGTTAATAATGAGTAGCTAAACTTTTTAGGGCTTCGGCGAGGGTGATGAATATGAGATACAAACTTTGTGAGATCTAATTGTTCGTAGTAATTGAAGACTAGGATTTCGACTTAATTCGGGGCAGAAAGATTTAATTGGATTAACTTAAACCTGATCAATTTAGGTTATGAAGATTAGTGCCAGATTGTTCAACAACTTAGGTGGCGAAGCTATCGTAACGGTAGTCGAATTAAGGAGGTTAATCATCTATGTCAGCTTGTCCAACAACGGTAGAGTTAAAATTGGGTTCCTTCCTCGTAATGCTATCTAAACATTAAATCTAGGTTTGTTCAACAAGCTAGGTTGTGGTTAGGTTAGGGAGTAGTGGAAATTTGTTCAACAAGCCATTACCGACTAAGTAAGTAGGAATTGGGGTATGTACGTGACCAACATTGTGTCCTATAACTGGTTGATCTTAGGAATTAATTAAATCTATGCATCGATGATTGAAGTAGTTGTCTCATACAAGTTACCCGAAGCCGAGTCCGCCTTTCTCTACTTGTTTATTTCTATCTACTTTCCTGTTATTTACTTTTCTTTGCCTAGGTAGTAAACCCAAAATTTATGCGTGGTGGCATCACCAAAACTCTGATCAAAAGGATAAATATTGTTGATTTTCACTGTTCCCTAAGTTCGACCCTGTTCTATACTAATTATAAAATTCTAAGTGTGTGCAGGAATTTTATTTGGTGTGAAAACAGCGACCACCAATGCTGAATAATGTGCGGTCTACTGTGTCTTTCTGAAAACCTTTCAGAAGAAGAAACTCAGATAGGGTATCGTACCAAGCCCTGGGTGCTTGTTTTAACCCATACAGAGCCTTTCTGAGTCTATAAACTTGATGTCTCTGCTGAAAGTCGGGCGGTTGTTCCACATGGACTTCTTCTTTCAGCACGCCGTTCAGGAAAGCAGACTTCACATCCATTTGATAGACTCTGAATCTTTGATGTGTTGCGTAGGCTAAGAATATTCTGATTGCCTCCAATCTTGCAACTGGAGCGAAAGTCTCGTCGAAATCTATCCCTTCAGCTTGACAGTAGCCTTTTGCCACGAGTCTTGCTTTATTCCTTACAATGACGTTGTTTTCATCCCGCTTGTTCTTGAAGACCCATTTTGTTCCAATCACATGTTGATGTCGGGGTCTGTCAACAAGCTCCCAAACTTTGTTTCTCGTAAACTGATTCAGCTCCTCCTGCATGGCTATGATCCAATCAGCATCGTTCAGTGCGTCCTCGATTGTCTGAGGTTCTTCAGTAGACAAGAAGCAGGAGTATAAGGCGCTTTCTCCCTGACAGAATCTGGATCTTGTCTTTACGCTTGCTGAAGGATCTCCAATGATTAAATCAGAAATATGAGCATCCAGCCACAATCTTCGATGTTTTAGCTCTTCATCTGAAATTTGTTCAACACAGATAGTAGGTGAGTTAGGCATTTCAGTTGTACTATTCTGAGATTGAATCAGTTCAGTTATGAGAGTGTGATCTACTGAGTTATTCTCAGTAGTGGTCTCAGTTACCTCATGGGTTTCTTCATCGACCTGAGTTACCTGGGATTGACTCTGTTCAGGAGAGTCAATCTGCTCAGCTACCTCTACTGTAGGTTGAGATTCAGTAGACTTGTCTTCAGTTTCCTCATCTAAATCATCATCCTAACATAGCTGGATCTTTTCGACTTTGTCTTTTAAGCTCAGATCCTGTAGCTGCTTACTGATGTCCTCAGATTCAGATTTAGAGTCATTGCTCCTGTCTTCAGTAGCAAACTCATTAAAAACAACATGAGGGCTTTCCTCCACGCAAAGGGTCCGATAGTTGAATACCCAGAAAGCTTTGCTGACCCCGGAGTATCCTAAGAACACTCCCTGATCTGACTTGCTATCAAAAGTTTTTAGCTGATCTTTCCCATTATTGTGGATAAAGCACGAACACCCAAAAATATGGAAATAAGATAGAGAAGGCTTCCTGCCGTTCCATAGTTCATAAGGTGTCCTCTTATGCTGCTTTGTCAGTAGAGATCGGTTCTGAGTGTAACATGCAGTGTCAGTAGCTTTTGCCCAGCATTTGGATGGAAGTCCTGAGTCTGTGAGTAGAGTTCTTGCTGCTTCTTTGAGTGTTCGATTCTTTCGTTCAGCAACCTCATTCTGCTGAGGGGTGCGCGCAGCAGATGTCTCATGCTCTATTCCTTCTGCTTTGCAGAACTCCTCCACCATGAAATTAAGGAACTCAGTTCCTCTGTCTGAACGTATTTTGACAATTTTGGTGTTCTTCTCGACACTGAGCCTTTTCAGAACCGTTGGTAACTTCGTTTTGACGTCAGACTTGTTGGCAATGAATATGACCCATGTGTAGCGCGAGTACTCATCAATAACCACTAATAGATACTTCTTGCCTCTGATCATCACCGGAGAGACTGGACCGAACAAATCCATATGTAGCAGCTGAAGGATTCCATCAGTGGAAGGAGATGGAACAGGTGGATTTTGTTTCTTTGTTTGCTTTCCCTTGGACATGCTTCACACCGAGTGTCTTTCTTTGAATACTTCATTCGGCGGTCCTCTTGCTAGAGTGTTTCTTGCTAATTTGTTGAGCGTCTTGAAGTTGAGATGGCTGAGTCTCCGTGCCAAAGCCAACCCGTTCTGCTTTGTCATTCTTCGCCAACGAGACAAGCTTCGGGTTCGGTGAGTTCCGATCGGCTACATAGATATTCTTCTTGTGCGAACACGATAACCTTGTTTTCCACATGTGGATTTATCAATAACATCACAGAAACCAGCGTCAAATATCACTCTATTCGAGTTATCACAAAATTGATTAACAGAGAGAAGGTTATGCTGAAGTCCTTCAACATATGATACTCTTGGAACTTTGGCAGTTCCAATGCTGAGTGTTCCAGAGCCTTTGGCATTGTCTCCAAACTCGATTCGGGGTCCTTCTTCAGTTGTATAATTCTTCAGCAAGTCCTTTTGGTAAGTCATGTGTCTTGAGCATCCGTTGTCCACATACCAAGGATCTTTGTGCACCTGCAAAATAGAATTATATTTAGGTACCCTTTATTTTGATTTTGGGTCCTTAGATGTTAGTTTTGGTAACCCATATTTGTCTTACGACCCTGGTGGTCTCAGACAACTTCTTTCCACTTGCGTCAACGTATCTGACCATTGGACTGGTCGATGCTGACTTTTTAGGCTTTTTAGGTTCAGGAGTCCTGATCTTCTGAGTGGGTGGACTACTGACCTTTGCCTTTTGTGCGGCTTTCTTCTTCTTCTTCTGACTTTTGGATCCTCTCCTGACTATAGGATCATAATAATATGACCCATACCGAGTTTGGATGTCTCGGTGAGGAGGTCCATCTTGATCGCCCATTTTGATTCTTGGTTCCCCCTTGGCTGGAACCGGGGTGTTTTGGTGCTGATCTTCTTGTGAGAGTCTTGATGTGTAGGATGAGGTGCCTTCATCTTATGTTTGTTCTTGGCTAGGGAATTCGGTATGTACGCATTGATGGTCTCCCCTTGAACAAACCTATCGGCAAGTCGCACTTACGAGTGTACGGGGCGAGATGAGGAAGTTTCTGGCTGAATCCAAGTCCTTCCCTTACAATGCTTGGGCTTGTTGCTTGCTAGCATAGCCTCTAGCTTCTTTTCGGCGCCCATGTAACGCTCGGTCATCGAGGTTTCTCCGGACATCATCACTTTTCTTTAGCGTTTCATGCTCGGTGCGAAGTCACGGCAGTTCTTGCTTGATGGGCTCGATTCGAGTATCTTTTACGAGTTAAGTCATTGGTCAGAACTAAGATCCGATCTTCTTGATGCTGATACTTGGCCATCAGAGAGTTTATCTCCTCCTTGAGTCTCAACACAAGTCCTTCAGACTCAGTAGCAATCTGACTCTTCTGAGAAAGTCTCTGATTCTCCACTTTCAAGGTATCCAATTCCTGAAGAGTCTTACTGAGCTGCAGACTCATCTGAATTTCTTCGTCGAGTAGTTCTTCATATGCGATCGCGACGTCCAAATCCTCATCTGCACCTGAAAGAGTGTCGTGTGTGCAATGTGAAGAGGAATTAAATGGTTCATGAGAGTTTACCTCATCCTCTTCTCCCGCCATGAGACACTTTTCAGTATCTTCTTCATTTTCAAGCTCTAAGGCCATGAAGGTTGCTTCATCATCCGATGAATCCATGAAGGAGTCGACTTCATCTGAGTTGTCTGAGAGTTCACCAGCAATGTATGCTTGTCTCTTCTTGATGAAGTTCTCCCTTCGAGCTTTGCATGCTGCTCGTTCAGCAGTGCTGAGCTCAAGACAATCATACTGATAATGTCCTGGCTTTTTGCAGTTGTAGCAGGTGGTGACTCTTTCTTCTTTACTTTCACTGTCTTTTGGTGTCTTTGAGTCATCTGTTTCTGCATTCGGAAGTATGTGAGTCGGGAGTGCGCTTGGGTGTGTATTCATTCTTACCCTTAGAGTCTCTGACAACTCTTGAGAGCTTTACTGCGCCTCTCTTTCTCCTTACGGTATTTTACGGCAAGCGGTGCGTATTTCTTGGCTAGATTGCCTTCTTATATGTCGGTGAGTGAAGGTTCGGCCTTGCTAGGCAGCTGGAGCTGCGGGCCGCGATGCTTTGAATGCATGGTCGATTTTGGTGTCGGCTTGACTCTCTGCTTCCTTTGAGGTAAGCCGAATTCGAATTCCTGCGCTTTGAGTTACGAAAAGATATGGTCGGGAGTAACAATATCTAAATCGGAATGACGTAGTAATGTAGCGAAAGGAGTCCGGTGACCATCGCGCGTGCCCTCAAAATCTTGAGATTCATTTCTCGATTGGAGAATGTCTTTCCCGGCCCGTTGATGGAGTTCATCGGTTCGTGAATCGGCGTTGAGATCTTCAATGGTGTCATCGGGCATGAGCGACAATCTTTCCGGCTTTTGGAGTTCCGGTGCAAGTTTATTTGCTTTGATCTTCACGAGTCCCCCGGCTCGGTAGCGCTAGAGCATCCCGGAGTTCCTTAGCGGACTTGCGGTCCCGAACTCTCCCAGAGATAGGAATCATTTAAGGTGGTCGGTATGGCGTTTTACGGCGACGCGGTCTAAGTTGTGAAGCTTCTTCTCCTGCGGGATGAAGAGACTTCTATCCTTGGGAATCTTCTTCCGGTCACCATTCTACCTCCATCTATTTGGATCTGGGTTACGACACTATCTATCATGGGAACGATAGGTCCATCCTCAAGAACCTCCGTCATCTTGTCGTGGAGAGAGGTCGGATGAGCTTCCATTCCGACTCGCCATACGCCGTAGTTCTCTGCGAGAACATGGGCACCATCCTTATTCACGACATATCGGACATATTTGATAATGATATGAATGAAGAATGATATGCGGTGAAAAGCGTTTTCCGGATCCGTTCAAGTAAACCGGTTTGAGAATAACAAGAGTCTTAGAGAACTCCTGCTTACGATACCAATTGTTGGTCCCAGAGTACGTTCGGGTGTAGAGGGGGGTGAATAAACACGAAAACCGATTTCTCAACTTAAACACGAACGAGTCCTTTTTCGGGATAGTGTCGTCTTGAACGAGTTCGAGCGGACCGGATAAGCCGTTACGAATCGTGTTGGCGAGTGGCCGACTTTGCGAGATGCGCTGGGCGGCGGGAGGTCGAGTCGGTATCTTGCATATAGAGTTCGGTGGTGCGGAATAGTGTAGGCCCGGTCGGTTGAGTTGGAAAACATTTTTAATAAAACAGTTTCAATAGATTAGTTCAATCAGTTAAGTTCGCTGAAACTCAGTTGAATGATTTAAGAAGGCTTTTCAGTATGAACAGTTAAATTAATGCAACAGTGAAAAAGAAACAGAACACACGGCACAGAGATTTTAAAGTGGTTCGGACATAAAAATCCTACGTCCACAGTCCCGAATGATTAGGAAGCTATTTATTATGCGAGGTAGTCTCGGTTGGTTTGTCTGTTGGACAAACTACGGTCTTGAGATTTATGCTTGAGCAAGTCTCGGTTTACAAGGTTATCAAGGCGAGTGTTTGAAAAACTCTCCAACTATGAAGGAGTTCTTTTCAATAAAGAACAGTTCAAAGATGAACTCCTTCGTCTAAGCTATGGATATATTCTATTGAGCTTAGGTTAGAGGGATAGGGAACAATGAAGTGGCTTCTAGAACGACGAACTGCTGAGTATGACTTTGGGTTCGTGTATCGTCGTTTGGATGCTAGGGGTTGTATTTAACAGTTCAGCTTGGTTCCCTAAGAGCTAGAATATAGTTCTTCGCCGGAGATGGATTCTTCGAACTTCTTGCGGAAAACTTAGGCTTTTCGAGTTTGCTCGTTTGAATGCTCTGTGTATGCGGTTTTTCTTTTTTGTGTGTTTCTTTCGCATCATGAGCTTCAAATCTGATTTATCCCTCTATTTATAGAGAAGAGACTAGGAAAGATCCGTTGGAGACGATGATCCTTTGTCTCTCTCTTTTGGGTAGCTAACGGCTCTTTTGTAGCATTTGCTGAGTTTTTTCCCTCTTTTCCGGAAAGTTGTTGACTTGCAGCTTTAGTAGCTGTAGGACAGTGAAGGAATAATAGGGTTTACGGTAAGAGCTACCTTCCTCTGGTGTGTTGTCGCGGCTCCGATTGTTGCTCTGTGTCGAGATCTTCGATGCGTGTCCCGGCCTTTTTCTCCCTCACGGGTGGTCGGAGATACGAAGAAAATAAATTTATAACTCTCTCTTGTCCCTCACGTTAATCTCGATTTTTATGAATGAAATTGTGTGAGTTTACGAGCGGAATACTAATATATATAGGCTTCAAAAACCTATATAATATTAATATATTTGTAGCCCGTTAATTTAATTATAATCCGATGGGCTTCTATTAAATCGACCCATAATATAATTAATTAATTTATTGGGCTACTAATATTTATCAATTAATTGGCCCGACCGATTAATTCCGAATAAATAACATTATTAAATAATGTAAAATACATTAATCCATTAATAATGAATTACGAGAGATAATAAATTACTAGGCAACTAATTGGGCCGAATCGGGGGATCCAATACAAGAAATAAAGTTGGGCCTCCAATTAATTAATTATCCATTGCTCGGCCCGAGCAAAATTAATTAATTAACAATGATTCATTCCACTAGAGAATCCGTCTTGACTTACCCCTTTATCCCAATTTGAGCAAGGGCTTGTATTTTAGACTTAATCGATCTCCGTATTTAAGATAGAAATATCCGTTAATTAATTAAGCTTCTTATTTGCTTAAATTAATTAACATCTTGTATTCTGAGTAGTACCACTCGACCTTATTAACACCCTGAACTTAATCAACAGTAGGGTTTAGTGTGCTAATCCTTTCGAGTTCCTCGGGGGATATTATCAACCCGTTCACGGGATACGGGTGCAAGATACGGAACAACCGGCTGAGCCACAAATGACTACTAACACCCCGAGATACGTAGATCCGGTCGCTCATTGGACGTTCACCATAGTAGGTCAAAGTGATAGATAGCCAAATGCACTCGGTGAAGTCTTACCAAGCTTAAGACTAGCTAAGTCACCGAGATCTTGGTTTTCCACTAATGTCGGTTAGGAAAACACATCTCATCGTGATCCGTCAATACACCACCTTAAGTGTACCGGTAAAGACAAGCGGCTAAGACAAGCCACTTCTTATCTAAAGCTGCGGCTTAAGCCGACAACTTCATCCTTAAGTTGTCTCGGTTTGTGTTGCTTGTTTATATCTTGTTAGTTCAACCAATTTGTGTTGTCTTCTGTGATACCCGACACACCACACAAATCTAACTTTTATACAAGATAAAGGATAACATGTGCAAATATACATATTTATCAGATAGGAGAATAAAACAGTGGTAAGGATAAAAACACATTGTATACAAGCATAAAAAGTGCTTCCAGTATACAAAATCCCAACAATTCTCCCACTTATACTAAAGCAAACTTTTAGTATACAATGTGTCAGTTCTAGGTACAAACTAGTACCCTGTTATCTATCCTATCTATCACGACATCTTCTCCCACTTATACAAAAGTTTCTGTAGTCCTAAGTGGGGGGCATCTCTACCATCCCTAAGCCACGAACATGCTTCTCGTACGCCGGGAGTGGTAAGCTCTTCGTGAAAGGATTAGCTAGGTTTACTTCGGTTCCAATTTTGTCAATCACCACGTCACCTCGATTTACGAATACTCGTATAATGTGGTACTTCATGTCTATGTGTTTAGACGCCTTGTGAGATCTAGGTTCCTTTGAATTTACCACTGCACCCGAGTTATCACAATAAATTGTGATAGTCTTAGGCAAGTTCAGAACAATATCAAGATCCTGGAGGAAATTCTTGAGCAAAGCGCCTCTTTCGAAGCTTACGAAGCGGCCACATACTCCGCTTCCATGGTTGAGTCCGCAATGCATTTACGCTTTGCACTCCTCCATGAGATAGCTCCACCTCCCAAGATAAACACATAACCCGAGGTAGACTTCTACTCGTCTCTCGTCGACTAGAAATCCGATTACGTATAACCCAAAGACACTAGATGCATTGGTAAACAAGCCTATAATCTCTAGTCCGTTTAAGGTACTTGAGAATATACTTGACCCATGATCCGAGTATTCCTTTCCAAGGTTAGGCGATATCTTGAGACCATGCCTACGGCGTATGAGATATCTGCTCTTGTACAAAGCATCGCATACATGAGGCTACCGGCGGCGGAAGCATATGGTACTTGCCTCATATTTTCTATCTCTTCGGGCGTTTTCGGGGCGGCTGATTCTTGGATAGAAAAATGCCATGTACGAAAGGTACTAAACCTCTCTTGGCTTTTGCATGCTAAAACGAGCAATAACGGTGTCGATGTAAGACACTTGTGACAAGCTTAACATCCTTCTTACAGCGATCTCGAATAACATTGATCCCGAGGATGTATGCGGCTTCACCTAAGTCCTTCATTTGAAGCTGCTCGGATAACCCACGTCTTTACGTCGATAACACTTCAACATTATTGCTAATGAGAAGGATGTCATCTATGTAAAATGCAAGAAACACCAGCGATCCGTTAACACAAATACGTTACACACACCTCGTTAGGACGGGATACAAATCCATAGGATTTGACTACCTCGTCAGCATGGTGCCATAGCTAGGAAATCTTGCTTAAGTCCATGAATAGACTTCTTAAGCTTCCAAATTAGATGCTCTTCGCCCTCCTTCACATAACTATCATTTGTTTCATGTAGATGTCCCTACCTTTTTCAAGGTGACCGTTTAGGAATGCGGTTTTGACATACATTTGCCGGATATCTAGGTTCATGTGAGTGATATGGCAAGGAGAATCAGAATTGACTTGATCATTGCTACATGCGAGAAGGTGTCTTCATAATCGATACCTTCTTTATGGGTAAAACCCTTCGCCACTAGCCTGGCCTTAAACGCCATGATCTCTTCATTCGGTGCTCTCTCTTTCTCTTGTATACTCACTTACTACCAATAGCATTGCGGCCCTCGGGTAGTTCGGTGATCTCGTATACATCCATATCGGTTATGGACTCAAATTTCGAGTCCGTGGTGCATCTACATCTCCCCTTGCTCCGTTGTAAGTCCGGGGATCCACGGTATCTTGTTCATCTGCGGGAGATAATCAAACGTCTCCCCGGTGAACATACCGATCAGGTGTAAATATCACCCTCCCACTACGTCGAACAGTGTTAGGAGGCGTGTTAGCAGTTGTGCGGTTACTCGTGGAGTACTATCTTGCACAATTGGCCGTTCAAGTGGAACTTCGACCACCTTGTAATTCCTCAAGGATGATGTCGACTCGAGATTTATGGTTACTAATGTAATCCTCTTCTAAGAACCGGCGTTAGGGCTAACAACGATCTTCTGTTCTTTAGGATCATAAAAGTATCCACCCTTCGTTTCCTTCGGATGCCTTATGAACAACATCACTTACGAACGTGATTCCAATTTGTCGGCCTGCCTATTCGGAACATAAGCGGGATAACCCCCAAATCCTTAAGTGGTGCATCTTTGGGTTTGTGCCCGCTCCACAACACGAAAGGAATCTTTTGTACCGACTTGGAATGGACACGGTTCGGCAAGTATCTTTGCGGTCTCTAGGGGCATATCCCAGGAGAGGAAGCGGCAAAGTGCATAACTCATCATCGGCCGAACCATCTCTAAGAGACTTCGGTTCCTTCTCTACGACACACCGTTCCGCGAGGCGTGCCGTCTTTGTCGGCAGGATGTAATCCCACGTGCGTCAAGTAGTCCTTGAACTCGTTGGATAGGTATTCCCTACCACGATTAGATCGCGGATGTTTTGATTTCTTTACCTAGCTTCTTCTCCATACGCCTTGAATTCCTTAAAGGTTTCAAAGCAATCCAACTTGTGGCGAAGAAGGTAAACATATCCATACCTCGAGTAATCGTCGGTAAATTTGACGAAGTACTCATACCCTCCACGAGCTTGTGTAGACATAGGCCCACACAAGTCGGAATGTATCAAACTTAATACTTACGTGGCTCCATAACACTTAGCCTTGAAAGGCCTAGTCATCATCTTTCCTTCCCAAACGGGTTTCACAAGTTGGAAATGGTTCAATCTTGGAGAGACTCCGATAATCCGTATTCCACCAACCTCGAGTCCTGTTAAGATTGATATGACCTAGTCTTAAGTGCCACGAGATAAGTTTGGTTTACCTCGAGAAGATTCTTTCCTCTTCTTAGGATTTGATGATGAGGAAGCAACATTAACGGGAATTACGCGGATTACAAGTAATAGTATATAAAGATCCGTTTAATAGCCCAACACGAGATGAAATCATCGTCTTTCATGATAGAAACTTCACTATCAAAACTTGATTTATAACCATCCATAGTGCGAGTTTTGAAAGCGAAATAATGTTTCGCCTAAACTCGGGCACATATTAAACATCTTTAAGTACTAAAAACGAGAACTATCAAAAGATAGATTTAAATCTCCAATGGCGATTGCGGGGAACTTTCAATCCATTGACCATTGAGACTACCACCTCGCCGTTGCTCAATTACCTTTTACGCAAGAAACCTTGCAAGGTGTAACAAACATGAGCAGTTGCCCCGAATCCACTACCCATTCATGGGTAGAAGAGGAAACCGAGCAGTTTCGATTACAAGAGCGACTCGCGTCTCTTTACTGTTTTTGCCTTGACATCGGATTATAATTCTTCCGGTGTCCTTTCTTACCATTCTTGAAGAACCTTCCTTTCTCCTTTGACATTTGCATGTCGCCGGTAAGGACCGTCTTCTTACTCCCATTTGCTCTTCTTGAAATGTCCACCCTTTCCGTTCTTTTTACGGTTTCCGCATTTGAGGAGGATTCCTTGAACTACTAGGGATATTCAAGACTTGAGCACTCTTGCCCTTTTCTATAACCTCTTTGACCGCTACCAAAGATTTGAGTAACATACTCAAAAGTAAACTCGTTCTTAGGCATAGCGGTCCTAAAAAAAGAAGTTCTTATAGAACCTTTGCGAGCATTTATTGGGAAGGTAAGATATCTCTTCCACTTTGTAAAATTATTTAAAATTGTAAACCCGTTAGGGTTTGGTTGAGTGAGCTTGTTTAGGAACTCGAAATTAAAGTTTTTCGAACGAGACATATACGAAAAAATATAAATTAAAAGCATGTATAAAATTAATATTTGCACATAATTCGTAATTAACAATCATTGTAACCTTTTGAAAAACCAATGATGTTAAAAACCTCGAACCGCTCTAGGAATTTCACTAGCAAGCCACGCGGTGGACGTTTACTAGCGTAACCACTAAACCAAGCTATTTACCTAGCTCTTTAATTCTAATCCACGTCAAGGTTCTTAAGACGAATGAAATTAATAGTTCGATATCTTGGACCATGTCACTATTAAAACGCGGGAAGGGACTTGAGGGGAAGTGAATTGTACTGCGGTGACATCTAAGCATTGACCATTAATTTGACCAAATAGAATCAAATCCTTGAAATTGACATACTTACTCGAACCATGCCGCATTCAATTTGATCTAATTAGCCGTCCTATTTAATTATTATCTTCTAGAGTACTCGTGTTTACTAGGCACGCAAGCCACGCAGTGGACGTTTACGGCTTCGCTCCCACTACTCAATAATAATCAAATATTGTTTTGGAAAACTCATCTCACAAAGCGGTAGCTCAAAAATGCAAGCAAGCCGCGCGGTGGACGTTTACTCACACAATCTTACTACTTTCGTGTAGAGTCCAATTAATGGAGGTCCGATTAATTGTTTAATATCCAAATTAATGGAATCTAATTAAACATTTAATTTTAAAAATTGCTTAGTCTTTTTTATTCAAAAGGTTTGTAACGAATCATGCGTATCACATAATTCCTAAAGCGTGCAATTTCTAAGCGCATATAATAAAACGTGCTCGCGAAAAATAAAACATGCTTTAACAATGACATAAATCCTGTTTACATGCTTTTCTAAGCACAATTAATCACATAATTGCATGCTAAAGCATAATAATAAATAAACGCGCAAATAGGAAATTTAAAATCGTTATCGGGCTTTAAAACACGTAATTCTTAACTATTACATTGCCCGATCAAAATACGGATCTTCGAAATCTTAAAAATCTTCGAATGCGGAAAGCTGCGTCAGCGCATCGGAGCGTCGTCGCCACGTCATCGGAGTGCGCCGCGTGGCGGTCACGTGGCGGACACGCGCGGCGTCAAATCAGCAAGGGGCGCGTGGCGCGCCACGTCGGCGTCTTCTTCAACAAAAATCACGCCGGAAAAAGCGCGCCGCCGCCGCCGCGCGCTGGCCCGTCGTCGGCAGCTGCCGCCTCCCGACCCGCGCCGCCACCTTCCCGGCCAGTAGCCCTTGCCCGCTGAAGCGTGCTGCGGCGGCCGCGGAATGGCGGCCAGTGATGGCGGCCGCGCGCGGCAGCGCGCGCGCCGCGCCTTCCCGGCCAAGCCGGAGTTCCGCCACCGTCCTCGCCACCCCACGACATCCTCCGGGCGTGCGAGCGTGCGAAGCGGCCGGTGATTTCGGCCACAGCGACGAATTGCGCAATAAATCGCGCCTCGCCGCCGCCGCCTTTCGCCGCCTTAATTCTTCGTTTAGAGCCGCGATTCGATCAATTGAAAGAGGGGAAGCGTGGTGGAACACTCACGACCACCGGGTAACGGATTCGGCCGAGATTAGTTCCTCAATTTCCCGAATTTCAAGCGATTCGCCGGAGCAATTCATAACGAGCGGCCTACTTCGGACGTCAATTCGGTCGCATCGGGATCGGATGATCCCATACGACCTATAAACGCGAAGCTCGTAACACTAGCATTCCATAGGTCCAAGCCTATCGGAAATCCGACCGCGGAACCGCCGGGAATCGCCGCCGCAAAATGCGGCGGAACCTAGAAAACTAGGGTTTCTGGCCGATTTGGGAATTTACGGACAGCACGACCACTTCTCCTTTCCGACGCTATTCCGGACAAACCGAGAAATCGGAATGGGTCGTGTGACCTATCTAGACGAAGCTAACGAGAAGGCGAACAAACCTATCCGAATGGATCGGAAGGATACTGTAGCACGCGCCCTCATGCGCTATCTCAAGTCGACGGTCGTGTTACGCCGAGAAACTAGGTTTTCGCCCTTCCGCTCCGTCGCGCCTCAATTTTCGTGCCAATCGGACCAATTACGGTACAAAAAACAGTACAATCACATAGCACATTGATCCTATCAACTACTCGTGGTTTTTTTCACGAGAAAAACATTACATCGGGGGTTCGAAACAATGGCTCGCGGGGCCGCCCCGAACACGAAAATAAGCCCGATAACGACGGAATAAAAACTAATTATGCAACAATCGGAGCCTAAACCTGGCTCGTACCATTGAAGGAATAATAGGGTTTACGGTAAGGCTACCTTCCTCTGGTGTGTTGTCGCGGCTCCAGATTGTTGCTCTGTGTCGAGATCTTCGATCCGTGTCCCGCCTTTTTCTCCCTGCGGGTGGTCGGAGATACGAAGAAAATAAATTTATAACTCTCTCTGTCCCTCACGTTAATCTCGATTTTTATGAATGAAATTGTGTGAGTTTACGACGAGAATACTAATATATATAGGCTTCAAAAACCTATATAATATTAATATATTTGTAGCCCATTAATTTAATTATAATCCGATGGGCTTCTATTAAATCGACCCGTAATATAATTAATTAATTTATTGGGCTACTAATATTTATCAATTAATTGGCCCGACCCAATTAATTCCGAGATAAATAACATTATTAAATAATGTAAAATACATTAATCCGTTAATAATGAATTACGAGAGATAATAAATTACTAGGCAACTAATTGGGCCGGATCGGGGATCCGATACAAGAAATAAAGTTTGGGCCTCCAATTAATTAATTATCCATGCTCATCGAGCAAAATTAATTAATTAACACGGTTCATTCCACTAGAGAATCCGTCTTTGACTTACCCCCTTTATCCCGATTTGAGCAAGGGCTTGTATTTTAGACTTAATCGATCTCCAGTATTTAAGATAGAAATATCCGTTAATTAATTAAGCTTCTTATTTGCTTAAATTAATTAACATCTTGTATTCTTGAGTAGTACCACTCGACCTTATTAACACACTGAACTTAATCAACCTAGGGTTTAGTGTGCTAATCCTTTCCGAGTTCCTCGGGGGATATTATCAACCCGTTCACGGGATACGGTGCAAGATACGGGACAACCGGCCTGAGCCACAAATGACTACTAACACCCGAGATACGTAGATCCGGTCGCTCATTGGACGTTCACCATAGTAGGTGAAAGTGATAGATAGCCGAATGCACTCGGTGAAGTCTTACCAAGCTTAAGACTAGCTAAGTCACCGAGATCTTGGTTTTCCACTAATGTCGGTTAGGAAAACACATCTCATTGTGATCCGTCGATACACCACCTTAAGTGTACCGGTAAAGACAAGCGGCTAAGACAAGCCGCTTCTTATCTAAAGCTGCGGCTTAACCGACAACTTCATCCTTAAGTTGTCTCGGTATGTTGCTTGTTTATATCTTGTTAGTTCAACCGATTTGTGTTGTCTTACGTGATACCAGCACACCACACAAATCTAACTTTTATACAAGATAAAGGATAACATGTGCAAATATACATATTTATCGAGATAGGAGAATAAAACGGTGGTAAGGATAAAAACACATTGTATACAAGCATAAAAAGTGCTTCCGGTATACAAAATCCCAGCGAGACGGGTGTACGCTTGTCATTGGTCGAGGTTCAGAAAGTGGTGAGACAGAATAGACTTCAAGGAGATTTGAAGCTGACTTCTCTCTTCCTCGTACTTGACTATGTTGATTGTCTTTGAAAGATCGGCGGTTCGGGACGGTATGTCAGCCGTTGCTAAGTCGATCTTTGATTCGATAGTGAACTCTCTTGAGTCTGTTTTTGCGAAGATCAACTCGAGTACAGTGAACTACTCTGCTGAGTTCGGTTCCCCGACTCCTTTCGATATCTTTGCTCTGTTTAGTCCAGTATTTACTGAGTCTTCTTCTTCTGGTGCTAAGGCGGATAAGCAACTGAATGCCTGAACTAGAGCAGAGGGTCTATTGAGTCTGAAACCTCAGAGACAAAAACAGGTTACAACTTAAAGGTTCACCGATCAAGATAGGGTTTCAGGATCTTCAAATCTTCAGACTAATTCAGAGCACAAGGCTACTGAGTATCGGTCAGTACAGAAGATAGAATCATTTCCCACTACATCTAATACTGCTGAGGATAGAATCATCACCCAACAAACAGAAATGTCGGGCACTCCCTGCAGAAATGCGGTCCCACAATACCCTCTCTCCTCCATCCAACACTTTAAATTATAAATTTTCTCTCTCCATCCACACACTCCCTGCAACCCATGACTCCATCCATCCATAATTATGGATAGATAATTTATCTGCAATGTGGTTGCTCTTAGCTAAGGAGATTAGTCTCTCCTGTGTTGTTTGTAGGTTAGAGTACATTTTATTTAGTACGCATTTCAATAATGACTGTGAATTACCTCATCAGAAAAAAAATTTAAAAAAATAATAAATAAAAGAAAAGTAGAACATTAGGACCGTCATGCCAATATGGTCAGGCAATTTTAGGAATTAATGAGTGCATAGTCAAAATGATTAAAAATCCATAGGAAATAACCTTGAGTTAACATCAATTCCATATGGCAATGAAACAGCACCATTGTCAACATCCACAATGGTGCCATTTAAAGCCATTTAAATGCACCGCATGAATTGACTCTGCCTTGCAAGCGTGGGTTAAATGGAGAGAGAGTACTTTTTGTTTAATAATCTAAATGTAGAGAGAAATGGTGTGAAGTGGGGCCATTGAACATACAGTGGAGAAAACGTGTAGTTGAGATTTTTGGTGGGGCCTTAGAGAAATTCGAATTTATGACTTTCATTTCCTGCCCAATAGATCCATTCTGAATTATGTTCATTCATGTTACCGTTTGAGAAAAATAATAACTATGCTACCATTTTGGAAAAAAAGAGTGTTGGTCCCGAGTGTACGGTCAGGTGTAGAGGGGGGTGAATACACCTGACTCCGATTTTCTCGGCTTCGAGCACGAACAGTCTGTTCGGGGAAAGTGGCCGCCTTGAAATAATTCGGCGAGACCAAATAGTTGTTCTGAATCGTGTGTGGCAAAGAGTCTGACTCTACTGAGATCTGCCAGCTGACTAAGTCAGAATTCAGTATCAAACAGGTAGAGTTCAGCGGTGCGGAAAAGTGTAGGCCCAAATCAGTTGAGTGGAAAAAACCGTTTTAGCAAGTCTCAGTTCAGCAAATAGACGGTTCGGTATCTTTGAGAGCAGGTTGTATGATTTTAAAGTAGGTTTTCGGTATGAGCGGTAAAATCAATGCAATAGTAATCGGAAAGCAATAACAACACACGATTTTTAAAGTGATTCGGATATCAATTGATCCTACGTCCGGTTGTCCAGAAAAGTTCGGGAGGCTATTTATTATATTGAGTTAGTCTCGGTCGGCTTGTGCGGAGGACAAAGCCGTGGCTTGGGGATTATCTTGAGCAAGTCCCGGTTTACAAAGGCGTCAAGCGAAGTGTTTGAAAAACTCTCCAACTATGAAGGAGTCCTTTTACAATAAGGAACAAGTTCGAATGTGAACTCCTTCGTCTAAGCTATGTATATATTACGTTGAGCTTAGGGTTAGAGGGATAGGGGAATGAGAGAGTGGCTTCTAGATCGACGAACAGCTGAAGTAAGCTTTAGGTTCGTGTATCGTCGATTTGGATACTAGAGGCTCTTCTAACAGTTTAGCTTGGTTCCCTACGAGCTGAGATGGTAGTCTTTCGCCGGAGATAGATCTTCAAATTCTTGCGGAAGACTTAGGGTTTTCTGGTTCTAGCTCGTTTGAATGCTTGTGTTTGTTTTCGTCGTTAAGCTTATGCGCATTCGTTTCTCTCTCTTGTGTCTTCTCCTCCTTTTTTCAAGGCTTGAAATGTCCCTCTATTTATAGAGCAGAGATTGGAAAAGATCCGTTGGAGACGATGTTCCTTTCTCTCTCTTTTGGTAGCTAACGGCTCTTTTTGAAGGATGTAACAGTGTCCTTTCCCTCCTTTTCTGGAAATATGTTGACTTGCAGCTTTAGTAGGTAGAGACACGTGTATGCTTGTCATTTGTCGAGGATTATGGAGTGGTTGAGACGGAGCGGACTTGAGGCATGCGAAGGCGACTTCTCTTTTCCTCGTACTTGGCAATATTGATTATATATTCAAAAAGTGTCGGCGGTTCGGAAAGCTGTTTGCCGTTCTTTGAGTCGATCTTCATTCGGTAGAGAGCGGTGAGGGTAGTCTGCGATGGTCGGCTACGAGTTCGATGAACTACTCATGCGAGTTCGGTTCTGCGGCTCCTTCGATATCTTTGCTCTGCTTGAGTCCGGTAAATCTTGAGTCTTCTACTTACAGTGCTTGAGGCGATAAGCTGCGGCCGCCTTAACCGAGTAGAGTGTCTGCGAGTACGAAACCTCGGGAGACAAAACAATTACACGGGAATGGTTCATCAATCAAGATAGGGTTTTGGGATCTTCAAATCTTGAGATAGGTACGGAGCACGAGGCTGCGAGCTTACGGTCGGTCTTGAAGGCAGAATCATTTCCCGCTAAGTATAACGGTGTTGAGGATAAAATCATCACCCGACAATTTCCCCCTATTTGATGATGCCAAAACCTATCATCTATGCTAACACTAAACTATCGAAACAGAGCTCCTTACATTATTACAAGTAGGATCGGTGGAGTTTGTTCTTCAAGTTCTAGTCTGCGGGGGGAGCGAGGCAAAGCAATTTCCCTCCATCTAAACAATTCCCAGAAACACAACAACTAGACTATCGGATCTAGAGAAGCAATAAGGCGACAAGTAAGATAAAGTGAGTGTGTGAGTCGGCAATCACTTCGGTGATTACGAGTGTTTAAGCATAAAAACAAACACGGTTTGTTTAGGCAATAAGATATTATGCGAGCGAAAAGAGAATATATATATAAGATATGAAAGTTCGGTACATTACATCTCTTTCTAAGCTAGGAAGATAAAGAAATCTAATACTAGGAACGCTTATGCTTGCTTGATCATGTCCATAAAGTTTTGCGATTCGACTCGGGCGGGGGGCAAGCCGTATATTGCGTATGAGTTCTTCCTCGGCTTGGTATTCGGCGAAGTCTGCGGCTCATCTTCTTCAAGTCCTCCGTTCGCGGCGGCATTCTTCACTTCCTTTTCTATTACTCCATGATGGTGAGTCATCATTTCTTCTTAGCGGAGGTATGATTAAGGCTCGGGAACACGACTTCTATACCTTCGAGACACGGCTTTATGCAAGTATACGTATAGATGCGGTTACGTTATCATCATCCGTTACGTGTAAGCATCGGTCTTAGCCTTGTCGGCGAGAACCTCCGAGAAATAATTGCGCTTGATAAACTCTATCTTTGCATATTCCCATCTACGAGTAAGGCGAGCGAGGCATCGAATCGTCTGTCCTTGGCCATCTATGCGATTTCGGATCGGTGGCTTCCAGAACCTTACGTATCGATAAGCGATATCGGCTTTTGAAGGTACTCTCGGCTGGCCTCTTGTTCGATCACGAATTCTCGGTGCCTCAAGATCGCCGTATGTATTCTCCGTACGCGGCTTCTATCCGTACGGCTTCCTCTCCTCTGTAGAGATACCTATTCATACGAGCGAAAATGGCTTCGATCTCGGCATCTTGTTCTTTGGATCTCATATAGGAAGGTTGGTGAGGAGAGTCTTACGAGTCGGCGAAGTGCTTGGATTTCTCTTTGGATGTACCACGCTTCTCGGTATTCTTATGCTTGTTGCTCCTTTTCCTTTTCTCTATCTTCATCATCATGAATCTTGAGCTTCCTTGGAAGCGACCTAGCGAGTTTTCTTTCCGCCTCATTTGGTGCCTTAGTTTTTGAGAGGTCTTTGCTTTAGGCTTGTTGGCGGCCTCGGCTTTGGCTATCTCCCCTAGCAAGCTTCTCGTCATTGCTATCGAGCATCCTCTTCGGCGAAATGTATCTCTTTGATTTCTTTCTTTGGAGGGGTCGGGAGTTCCGGTACTTTCTTCCCTTTGCACAGAGCGGTGGTGGTAGAGGGCTTCTTCCTCTTACGAATCATCATGTTCGGTATACTCGGCAACCTCCTTAACAATATCGGTAGAGTGCGGGTTGCGTGAGTAGGCTGTTCCCGAGCCACTTGGGCCGGTCTGTTGTGCTCGCGGCGGAGACACCACAGGTCTCTTCGGGTGGTCCCGTAGCGGCAATAGTCGAACTTCGCTAGCGCCACGCTGCGACACTGGTTTTCTTGGCGGGCTTCGGTGGAGCTTCCCCGCTTAGTGAATTTGGGCTGTGGGTTTAGTCGGGGTCGGCTAGGGGGTTGACTTGTCCCCTTTTTCCTTTGTCTTTCTTTTCTTCCCTTTTATCCTTTCCTTCCCCCTTTTTGGCATCATCAATGATTCTAGGAGTCGGAGTGGATATCTTTAGGTCTAGGCTTTTGTTAGAGGTTGACAGAGAGTCGAGTTTGTCTTTGATTTTTCTCGGTGCCTCATGCGGCTCATTCCTCTCGGAAGCAAGATCTTCCTTTGTATTTCTTGTGGGAGAGTTCAGTTGCGGCCTTAAATTCCATCGGCTTCTCGGACACCTTATCCTCCGAGCTTGTTGAATATTGTTGAGTACGAGCTCGGTGGCCGGGATAGGTTTGAGGCGATTCGGTATGAGTGGTGAGAGGCCTTGAATTCTTCAAGCGGTTTGGCTTTGTTCCTCTGAATCACTACGAGCTGATCTTCAAAGTCTGTCTCTGCTTTGCCGGCGTATTTGAGACAATGGAAGAGACATCGGGGGCGGTGAGTCGGATAGAGAGGTTTTCGGCCCACGAAGCTCGGCGTTAGTGGCTTCGGCGGTTTTCTTCCATACTTTATGGACGGCTTTGGCTAGAGCTGCGTTACGAGCTCCTTGGCTTTCAGTGCCTTGGCCATGGACTTTGAGCGTCGGCCTTTGGGGGTGGGCGCTACTTCAAGCGAGATGTTAGCAAGAGGCGGCGGGGCTGCGAGACGTTGAAGTACCGGCCGCCGACTTCACGGGCCCCGAGGATGCGAGCGGTAGATCGAAGTTTCGGCGGTTGTATCCTTGTCTGGGGTACTCCCTCATCGAGGCTTCCCGGGGCCTGAATCATGGGGTGGGTCTGGCCGTTGTGGTCGAGACCCGTCGAGGCTGAGCACGAAGTCTGCTTGCCTATCGTGCGGCAAGGCCGGCATCGCGGCCCTCGAGATCATCGAAGTTACCTAGGTCGGCGGGCCTGGAGTAGCCCATCTGCGCCATCTTTGCTCCTCCCGATGTAATTGGTCACGGGGAGTAGTGAAGGATGAGGCGAAGGCTCGTGGGTGCCACTCCCGGAACCTTAGGAGCATGTGGAGCTGGCTTTGTCTAGCAATTAACACCAAGTCTTGGTGGCCGGTGATCTCCGGTATTTGGTCGGCTATCTCTCGGAATGCTTGAGATCGGCGGCGAGGCTTCCATTCCGATTGATTCTTGCTCGGACGCCGTTTACGAGTCATCAAGATCTATGGCGGACGTCTGTTTTTCGGCCAAATGGCAAAGTCTTTGAGTGGTGGAATATCAAGCGGGCTTTCCGGAGTTTGTATATCGGCACTACGGCTGGGTTCATTGGAACCCCTTGATCCGCTTCTTGAGTACGTTCGGTGGAGACGGCCTTCTCCACCGAATGAGTCTCCTCGGAGGACTCGACTTATCTATTAGGCTGCGTAAATTTGAGTAGAGCATTCGAGTAGCATGTTCGGTGCTTTGTTCGGCGGTTGGTTGTTCGATAGTTTCCTCCGTGCGGCCTCGGATTTAGTAGGGACATCGGCGATGGCTTTCTTGAACATTTAGCCGATGTCTTAGATATTTTCATTTGGAGGAGACCTCTTCTTGGTAGGCGTGGTTTCTTTGAAGCGGCGGTCTGAACCGATTCTTTGAAGAAGCGGCTGTTACGTTGTGGAACACGATCTTCTTTACATTAAAGTGTACCTTGTCCTCAAAGGTGATACGGTCATCTCCACGGAAATCTTGTATCATGATGGACGGCTTCGGTCCATACGGCGGCTTGCCTTTTTTGTCGAGGTTGCACGTTGCCTTATCAAATTTGGCGGCTTGAACCATGAACTTTCGAAGAAAGAAGTCCGTCCGATTGATTTTGCTTTGTCATATATTGCCATCATGAGCTGGATCTTGGGTCTCGATACTTGATCGAATGAACCCGCTTGGCTTGTCGATAGGCTAGCGTTGACTATATAAGCTAGTGCACGGCGGGGCGGCATCTTGTTCTTTGGGAAGGCCGCTTTGAATGTGGTAGGCTTTCGCGGAGAATATAGATAGATAGTCGTCTATCCTTGTCATTGTTGTAGCCAACATTGCTAACTCCTTGGCGAGCCGAAAGCGAAGCTTCTCCTCGGTACTTCTTTAGTGAGATCCGCTCCGGTTGCACGGGCGTCGCTTATGGAGTGGACGGCAAAACGTCCGATGATGTCTCCGGATATCGAATACGAGTTGAGGTATATACGAGACACTGTCGAGGAAGGAAGAAGGTAGGCTTCCTTGAGAGGAGCGCTCCAATCCGGGACGCTCTCGAGATACGAGAAAATCTCATCCATGAAGTCATGGTCGCAGGCGTCAAACTCCATGACTGGTTCGCACCAGACACGGTCTTTGTCTAAGATTTCATGCATGTTCCCTGGGGAGACGAGAGAAAGATTTGCCATTTTATCTGTCACAAGAAAAGATTATCAGTATCGTTTGTTCATAAAACAGTTAGTATATCGATACTGAAAAGAGATAATGAAGTATAGTAACAGATTTAATAATCATACCGATACAATTCTGAGAATAGAGAAGATAAGAAGCAAGTAAAGGATTGCTAGAGATCTCAGAATTTTTGGAGCAAAGGATTTGAAGATATACTAATGGCGGTTTCTAAGATATGATCAAAAATATATATCTAACGTGAAGGTGAACGATTTTCGATCAAAGGCCAAATTTAAATCTGCTTTATGATATGGACGGTTAAGATTGGATATTATAAAGAAGGTAATGACCACAGTAGCCGCCTAAGTCAATGCCAGTTGTAATTTGCCTAAGTAGTAACTATGAGAGGACATGCGTTAAATGCGTGCGGGAATTCGACAGAGACTTATGCATAGAATGTCGTGCATTAAATGAGAGTCGTTTTCATTAAATGACAAACTTTAAGATAATTAATACCATGCTTGAATCCGAATTATAAGTGCAAAATCTTGTTCTATTAGTTACTGCGAGTAGAGATACGCAAATCCGTCGGTGAACATAGTAGTCGGTGATACCTCATGTAGATGGTTCTTTGATTCTCTACGTGCGATTATACTCACTGCGAGAGTGAACATTCCCCCTTCTTGAAATGGTCCTCTCTTGAAGACTCTTCTTGCTGGGGTCGGTAGGGTCCAACAGAGACCTAGCTCTCTTGAAAGTTCTTTGAATGCGGATTCGGCTAGAGGCTTGGTCGGAATATCGACCCTTTGTTTGTCGGTATGGATCTTTTCCATCCCGATATCCTTCTTTTCGACATGGTCACGAATGAAGTGATGCCTAATGTACACGTGCTTGCATCTCATGTGAAGTACGGGGTTACGAGTGATTGCAATAGCATGCGAGTGCTTGTCGCGAGAATATCGGCACTTCATTACGAATGACGTCATAGTCTCTTAGGCTGCTTTGTCTCGGCCCGAAGGATTTGGGCGCAACAACTTTCGGTAGCCATGTATTCGGCTTCGGTAGTTGGCGTGGCTGCGAGTCTTGCTTCTTTGAAAACCATGAGATCGACTTCTTGCTAGAAAGCGATAAGTTCACGAAGTTGATTTTCGGTCGATTCTACATCTGCGTAGTCGGCATCGAGAATAGCCGGTTAGTTGATATTATCATCAGTTGGATACCATAAACCTATGTCGGGTGTGTCTACGAGGTAGCGAAGAATCTTCTTTCTTTGAGTCCATGTGGCTCCGCTTAGGATTCACACGAAATCGGCGCGAGACACCTTCGGCATAAGTTATGTCGGGACGAGTAGGCTGTTAGATATAATAAGGAACCCATTATTGCACGAAATTCAGTTTGGTCTACGATACTCCCTCTTTATCAAGATCGATTTTCATATTCGTGTTCATCGGGATCTTGATAGGTTTCTTCGGATGTGCAACCGAATCTTTTGATGAGGTCTCGAGTGTATTTGCCTTGGTTAATGAACGTTCCCTTTTTCGGATTGTTTGACTTGAAAGCCGAGGAAATAGTTCGTTTCACCCATCATTGACATCTCGAACTTGTCCTTCATCATTTTCTCAAGCTGGCGACACGTGACGACGTTCTTCGATCCGAAGATAATGTCGTCTACATGAGATCTGCACAAGTAATAAGTCATCTTCCGGTCGAATCTTGAACGGCGTGTGATCTCTGTGCCTTTACGAAGAAGAAACTCGACAAGGTATCGTACCAAGCCACGGGTGCTTGTTTTAACCCATATAGAGCCTTTACGAGTCCATAAGCGTGATGTCCTGCTGAAAGCCGGGCGGTTGTTCTACATAGACTTCTTCTTTCGGTGCGCCGTTCGGGAACGCGAGACTTCACATCCATTTGATAGACTACGAATCTTTGATGTGTTGCGTAGGCTATGAATAGTCGATTATTGCCTCCAATCTTGCAAGCTGGAGCGAATGTCTCATCGAAATCTATTCCCTCGGCTAGACGGTAGCCTTTCGCCACGAGCACTTGCTTTGTTCCTTACTATAACGTTGTTTTCATCTCGCTTGTTCTTGAAGACCCATTTTGTTCCAATGACGTGTTGATGCGGGAGTGCAGTCAACAAGCTCCCGAACTTCGTTTCTCGTGAGCGATTCGGCTCCTCCTGCATAGCTATGATCCGGTCGGCATCTTTAAGTGCATCCTCAATCGTCCGAGGCTCTTCGGTAGACAAGAAGCGGGAATATAATGCGCTTTCTCCTTGGCGAGATCCGGATCTTGTCTTGACTTTTCTTTGAAGGATCTCAGATGATTAGATCGGGAGTGTGAGCATCTAGCCACGATCTACGATGTTTCGGCTCTTCATACGAAATTTGATCAACACGAGATAGTAGGTGAGTTAGGCATTTCGGTTGTACTATTACGAGATTGAAGCGATTCGGTAATGAGAGTGTGATCTGCGAGTTTCCGGGGTTCGGGGGCATTCGGCTCGGGAACATTAATAGATGTTCCCCACGAGTTGTTATTCTCGGTAGTGGTCTCGGTTACCTCTAAGGTTTCTTTATCGACTGAGTTACACGGGATTGACTACGTTCGGGAGAGTCGATACGTTCGGCTACTTGCGTTCTTTGGTTCGAGATTCGATAGGCTTATCTTCGGTTTCTTCATCGAATCATCATCCCGACAAAGGCTGGATCCTTTCGGGTTTGTCTTTTAGGTTCGAATCCTGTAGGCTGCGTGCGATGTCCTCGAGTTCGGACTTAGAGTTATTGTTCCTGTCTTGATAGCAAACTCATTAAAAACAACATGAGGGCTTTCTTCCACGCAAAGGGTCCGATAGTTGAATACTACGAAAGCTTTCTTTGACTCGAGAGTATCCTAAGAATACTCCACGATCGACTTGCTATCAAAAGTTTTCGGTGATCTTTCCCATTATTGTGAATAAAGCACGAACAACCAAAGATATGGAAATAAGATAAAGAAGGCTTCCTGTAGTTCCATAGTTCATATGGTGTTCTCTTATCTTTGCTTTGTCGGTAGAGATCGGTTACGAGTATAACATGCGGTGTCGGTTGCTTACGCCCGAGAATTTGGTTGGGAGTCACGAGTGCAAGTAGAGTTCTTCTTTGCTTCTTTGAGTGTGCGATTCTTTCGTTCGGCAACCCGATTACTGAGGGGGTGCGCGCGGCCAGATGTCTCATGCTCAATCCCTCCGGTTTTGCGAGAACTCCTCTACCATGGAATTAAGGAACTCGGTTCCTGCTGCCGAGCAATTTTGATTATCTTGGTGTTCTTCTCGACCTTGAGCTTTTTCGAAGCGTTGGTAACTCTGTTTTGACGTCGAGACTTGTTGTGCAATGAATATGACCCAGTGTGTAGCGCGAGTAGTCATCGATGACCACTAAAGCATACTTCTTGCCTCGATCGTCCTTTGGAGAGCTGGACCGAACAAATCCGTATGTAGCGGTGAAGGATTCCATCGGTGGAAGGAGATGGAGCAGGTGGATTTTGATTCCTTGTTTGCTTTCCCTTCGGGACATGCTTCACCTTTGAGTGTCTTTCTTTGAATACTTCATTCGGGAGTCCTCTTGCTAGAGTGTTCCTTGCTAGTTTGTTGAGCGTTTTGAAGTTGAGGTGGTTGAGTCTCCTATGCCAAAGCCGTCCCGTACGGTTGTCGTTCTTCGCCGACGAGACAAGCTTCGAGTTCTGGCGAGTTCCGGTCGGCTACATATATATTCTTTTTACGCGACACGATAACACTTGTTTTCCCAGTGGATTTATCAATGACATGACGAAACCGGTGTCAAAAATCACTCTATTCGAGTTATCATAGAATTGACTAACGAGAGAGAAGATTATCTTTGAAGTCCTTCAACATATGATACTCTAGGAAGGCGTAGCGAGTTCAATGCTTGAGTGCTCCATATCCTCTTGTATAGCCTTTTTGCATTGTCTCCAAACTCGATTCTGTGTCCTTCTTGACTATATAATTCTTGATAGGTTCCTTTGGTACGTCGTATGTCTTGAGCATCCACTATCCACATACCAAGGATCTTTGTGCTCTGCAAACGAGAATTATATTCGGGTACCCTTTATTTTTCTTTTGGGTCCTTAGATGTTAGTTTTAGTAACCCCAATGCGTCCAACAACCACGGTGGTTTCGGACGGTTTCTTTCCACTTGAGTCGACATACTTGACCCTTTGGGTGAGTCAAAGGCGACTTCTTAAGTACGTTCGGGTTCGGGAGTCAGGATCTTACTTGGTGGTGGATTGCGACCTTTGCCTTTTGTGCGATTTTCTTCTTTTTCGACTCTTGGAACCTCTTCGACTATAGGATCATAGTAATATGACCCATCTTGGTGGATGTGTCAGCGAGATGGTCCATGCTTGATCGGCCCCCACTTAACTCGCTAGTTCCCCCTTGGCTGGGCCGGGGTGTCTTGGTAGTGATCTTACGGGTCGAGAATGCGTGCGTAGGATTAGATGCTTTCATCTTTTGTTTGTTCTTTCTTTGAGGGTTGAGAACATTTGCATTGATTGTTTCCCCTCGAACAAACCTATCAGGTTAAACGCACACGAGTGTACGGGGGCGAGATGAGGAAGCTTCTGGTTGAAACCAAGTCCTTCCTTACGGTGCTTGGGCTTGTTGCTTGCAAGCATAGCCTCCGGCTTCTTTTCGGCGCCCATGTAACGCTCGGTATCGAGGCTCTTCCGGGACATCATCACTCTTTTTCGGCGTGTCGTGCTTGCAGTGCGAAGTCCGGCGGTTCTTACTTGGTAGACTCGGTTCGAGTATCTTTACGAGTTAAGTCGTTGGTCAAAGCGAAATTCGATCTTCTTGATGCTTGAGACTTGGCCATCGAGAGTTTATCTCCTCCACGAGTCTCAACACAAGTCCTTCGGCTTCGTAGCGGCCGACTCTCTGAGAAAGTCTACGATTCTCCACTTTCGGGGTATCCGATTCACGAAGAGTCTTCTTGGGCTGCGAGACTCATCCGAATTTGTTCGTCTAACGGTTCTTCATAAGTGGTAGCAACGTCCAAATTCCCCCGCCCTACTGAAATAGTGTCGTGTGTGCGGTGTGAAGAGGAGTTAAGTGGTTCATGAGAATTTACCTCATCCTCTTCTCCTGCCCGTTAGGCACTTTTCGATAGCTTCTTCGACTTCAAGCTCTAAGGCCATAAAAGGCGATTCATCATCGATGAATCCGTGAAGGAGTCGACTTCTTCGAGTCGTCACGAGATTTACTTTGCAATATAAGATTGTCTCTTTTTGGTGAATTTCTCTCTCCTTGCCTTGCGTCTTTGCGCGTTCGGCACTGCGAGCTCGGGCCGGTCATATTGATAATGTCACGGCTTTTTTGCGATTGGAGCAAGCGATGACTCTTTCTTCTTTGTTTTCGCTATCCTTTGATGGTCTTTGAGTCATCCTTCTTTTACGCATTCGGAGGATTGTGAGTCGGGGAGTGCGTTTTGGCGTATAATCGACTTACCTTTTGTGTCTCGGTATGCTTTAGTCGGTTTTTACTGCGCCTCTCCTTCTCCTTCGATACTTCACGGCGGCGGTGCGTACTTCGAGTGAGACTTCCTTCTTGTAAGTCGTTGAGTGAAGGTTCGGTCTTACTCGTTGTCTTGCTCGTCGCGGGAGATCTTTGCGGCCCGATGCTTTGAAAGCATGGTCAATTTTATGTCGGCTTCGGCTCTTTGCTTTCGTTGAGGTGCGTCGAACTCAAACTCTTACGCTGAAGTTACGAAAAGATATGGTCGGGAGAGACAACATCTAAATCGAGAATGGCGCAATAAAGTGGCAAAAGGTGTCCGGTGTCCGTCCGGCGGTGCCCTCGGTATCTTGAGATTCATCTCTCGGTTCTTTGAATGTCTTTCCCGGCCCGTTGATGGAGTTCATCGGATTCGTGAATGCGATATTTAGATCTTCTGATTACGTCGCGGGCGTGAGAGACAAATTTTCCGGCTTTTGGAGTTCCGGCGCTAGTTTGTTAGCTTTTATCTTACGAGTCCCCAGGCTCGGTAGCGCTAGAGCGTCCCGGGAGTTCCTTTGCGGTTTTGCATTCACGAACCACCGCCAAGATACGAATCACTTAAGGTGGTTAGTATATCGTTTTACGCGACACGGTCTAAGTTATGAAGTTTCTTCTCCTCGGGAGTGAAGAGACTTCTATCTTTGGGAATCTTCTTCCCGGTCACCATTCCTCCTCCGGCCGTTTGCATCTGAGTCACGACAACGTCGATCATAGGAGCGATAGGCCCTTCCTCAAGTACTTGGTCATGCGTCGTGGAGGGAGGTCGAGATGTGCTTCCATCGACCCGCCATACCCCGTAGTTGCATGCGAGAATATAGGTACCATCCTTATACGACATATCGGCCATGAAGAATAATGATATGAATGTAGAGTGATATGCGGTGAAAATGATTTTCCAGATCCGTTCAAGTAGACCGGTTTGAGCGATGAGAGTCTTATAGAACTCGGGTGGTTAGTTGAACACCGTGCGCTCGATACCAATTGTTGGTCCAGAGTGTCTTGTCGGGTGTAGGGGGTGAATACACGACTCCGATTTTCTCAACTTCGAACACGAACGGTCTGTTCGGGGAAAGTGTCGTACTTAAATAATTCGGCGAGACCAAATAGCGCATTACGAATCGTGTGTGGCAAAGAGTCGACTCTGCTGAGATTTGCTAGGCGGGGCGAGTCGAAGTCAGTATCAAACGAGGTAGAGTTCGGTGGTGCGGAAAAGTGTAGGCCCCAAATCGGTTGAGTGGGAAAAACCGTTTTAGCAAGTCTCGGTTCGGCAAATAGACGGTTCGGTATCTTTGAGAGCGGTTGTATGATTTTAAAGTAGGTTTTCGGTATGAACGGTAAAATCAATGCAACGGTAATCGAAAGCAATAACAAGACACGAGATTTTTAAAGTGGTTCGGATATCAATCGATCCTACGTCATTTGTCCCGAAAAGTTCGGGAGGCTATTTGTTATGCTGAGTTAGTCTCGGTCGGCTTGTGCACGGGACAAAGCCGTGGCTTGGGGATTATCTTGAGCAAGTCCCGGTTTACAAAGGCATCAAGCGAAGTGTTTGAAAAACTCTCCAACTATGAAGGAGTCCTTTTACAATAAGGAACAAGTTCAAATGTGAACTCCTTCGTCTAAGCTATGGATATATTCTGTTGAGCTTAGGGTTAGAGGGATAGGGAATGAGAGAGTGGCTTCTAGATCGACGAACAGCTGAGGTAAGCTTTATGTTCGTGTATCGTCGATTTGGATACTAGAGGCTCTTCTAACAGTTTAGCTTGGTTCCCTATGAGCTGAGAAGGTAGTCTTTCGCCGGAGATAGATCTTCAAATTCTTGCGGAAGACTTAGGGTTTTCTGGTTCTAGCTCGTTTGAATGCTTGTGTTTGTTTTCGTCGTTAAGCTTATGCGCATTCGTTTCTCTCTCTTGTGCCTTCTCCTCCTTTTTTCAAGGCTTGAAATGTCCCTATATTTATAGAGCAGAGATTGGAAAAGATCCGTTGGAGACGATCTTCCTTTCTCTCTTTTGGTAGCTAACGGCTTTTTTTGAAGGATGTAACAGTGTCATTTCCCTCCTTTTCTGGAAATATGTTGACTTGCAGCTTTAGTAGGTAGAGACACGTGTATGCTTATCATTTGTCGAGGATTATGGAGTGGTTAAGATGGAACGAGACTTCGAGGCGTGCGAAGGCGACTTCTCTTTTCCTCGTACTTGGCAATGCGGTGTATATTCAAAAAGTGTATGACGGTTCGGAAGGCATGCTGCCGTTCTTTGAGTCGATCTTCATTCGGTAGAGAGACGAGTTGAGGGTACTCTGCGATGGTCGGCTACGAGTTCGGTGAACTACTCTGCTGAGTTCGGTTCTGCGGCTCCTTCGATATCTTGCTCTCTTTGAGTCCGGTAAATGCTTGAGTCTTCTACTACAGTCTTGAGGGCGATAAGCTGCGGCCGCCTTAACCGGAGCGAGTGTCTGCGAGTGCGAAACCTCAGAGACAAAACAATACACGGGAATGGTTCATCAATCAAGATAGGGTTTTGGGATCTTCAAATCTTCAGATAGGTACAGAGCACGAGGCTACTGAGCTTACGGTCAGTGCTGAAGACAGAATCATTTCCCACTAAGTATAACAGTGCTGAGGATAAAATCATCACCCAACAAAGAGCAATTGTAATAGCTATGTTATCGTTTTAAAAACAACAGTAGAAAATTTTCTTCATTCCAACTTTATCATATCTCAAACCCACATCATTCACTTCTTCTACTATCTTAATTCTTTCATTCTCCCATATTCATTCACTTTTATTTTTTTATCCGAAATGAATAAGAATAAAAATTTTAATTGCCGAATTGTCAGAATTTGGATAAAGATGAACCTGCTCAAAATTCTCAAGTTTCTCAAATTTTTCGTGCTCCCAATTCAATCATCCAGCATAATTTTATCCACCAAATTTTGCAGTCCCTTATCCATATGCCGAATTATCCTTATTTTTTCAATTCACCCAACATACCGAACTTCACCTCCAATCCACCAATGTTTGGATTTTTGACTCCACCATCTTCAAGCAATTGATCTAGATTTTATAAGGGGGAATAAATAAGCTCTCTACCTACAGTGTCGGAGACTCAATTCCAACAGAAAGAGTCGTCCATTTCAATCGAGAGTATAGCGCAAGCAGCTGGCGGGAACCGGCAAGAGCAAGCGGCTCGGTGGAAAAAAGAAGAAGATATACGTCTCATAAGCGCATTGTGCACAATATTTGAAGATCCAACCATCGGTAATAGTCAGCAGTTGGCGGCCTTTTGGAAACGTTTGTTGATTACTATAATGAAAATAAACTCAACAGTCTTCCTACACGTACGTCTAGCACCTTGAGGTCGCATTGGTATCGCTTATGGTAGAATTCAACGAGTGCTACAACCTCCCAAGCGGAATATATAGAAGCGGGTCTAGCAGTGAAAACGTGAATAAAATGGCATTGGAAAATTACCGTAATGACAACAATGGCAAATTTTCACTCGATCATGTGTAGCAAATCTTGAAACACCATCCACCGTTTCAACCACGGTTTGACTCCCTTGATTATGCAACGAAGAAGACAATGAAGTCTGAATCGGGTGCGAGCAACACATCTTCCACACAAAATGTAAGTGTTGATTTTGATTTAAATGAAGAAACACGTCCGTTCTGACAGAAGGCCGCCAAGAGAAAAGCGAAGAAAAAATGTGTAGCTTCCAGCAGTGGCGAGAATCAAGCAGAAATGTTAACACAACATTTAGAAAAAATAAAATCAACTATAAGAGATATGGTATCGAGGAAAGGTACACAATTGGAGCTGAAGCCGAGCCCTGAGCGGAGGAAGGGGATCAAGCCTATAACACAAGACACAAGCAACATGACACCTGTACACTAGATATACATAACAAATATTGCGAAGATATTAAGGACTTGAATTTTCTATCCACTAAGTGAATTTTAATTTATTAATGTAATCTTTATATCTGCTTTTAATGTTGTAATTTACATTTGCTTAATGTAATCTTTGTATTTTTCTTTTAATGTTATAATTTAATTTTGTTTAATGTAATCTTTGTATTTACTTTGGATGGGTTGTGAGTGCCCTTGAGAAACACTCGAAATTTTTCCAACAAAGGAACGATGCAATATATCGTAGAGGCTTGTCACCTCTACAAAAATGCACCGCGACTATTCGTCAATTGACCTACAGAGTACCGGCCGATCATTTGGACGAGTATCTCCGAATGGGGGAATCAACTGTGATCAAATGTCTTTCTATATTCTGTAAAACTGTAGTAGAAATCTGAGGCAGTCAATACTTGAGAAAGTCCAATGTAGCTGACGTTCAACGTCTTACTCAGATGCACAATGATAGATATGAATTCCTAGGAATGGTGGGAAGTCTTGATTGTATGCATTAGGAATGGAAGAATTGTTCAGTCGCGTGGAAAAGTCAATTTACAAGGGACATGGTTCTCCTAGGATCATGCTAGAAGTTGTCGCTTCCCAAGATCTATGGATATGGCATGCCTTTTTTGGTGTGGCTGGTTCACGGAATCATATCAATATGTTAAATGAATCTTCGTTATTCAAACATGTGCTCTCAGGAAATGCGCTTGAGATTAATTTCACGGTGAATGGCACATATTATAATTAGGGCTACTATCTGATAGAAGGAATTTATCCAACATGGGCTATTTTCGTGAAGTCTTTTTCATGCCCAGAGGATCCGAAGAGGAGACTTTTTAAAGAAAGGCAAGAGACTGTCAGGAAAGATGTTGAACGAGCGTTCGGGGTGCTCCAAGCTCAATGGGCAATCATTAGAGAGCCAACTCAATCTTGGTACATGAAAAGAATAAAATTCATGATGTTAACTTGCAGAATTTTACCCAACATGATTGTTGAGGATGAGGGGATATGGTTGCATCGTTTCCCAATGATGAAGAAGATGAACTTGCACAATTTGTTCAAGGTCCAAATCTAGAATTTCAAAAAATGATTGGAACCAACTCAGAGTTACGTAACAACGATGTGCATCACCAACTTCGGCACGACTTGGTTGAGCATATATAGACCCGCTACAACAACAATTGATCGATTAACATTTTCATGTACTAGATCATATTTTTATTTTAAATGTTGTATTATTTAATTTTCCATGTTATTGCAAATTTTTAAATTGTTTTTTTTTTAACTTTCTTATTTATTGTTTAATGAATTTATCTAAAATAATTAGTAATTGTTTTTATTTTATAATTATTAATTTATTTGTTGTGAAATAATATTATTGTTATTGATTTATTTTTGTTATTAAAATATAATATTTAAAAAATTTAAGTAGTAGGACCCAATAAAGTAGAATTTGTTTATATGGATAGATGAAGAAATGTTGTTACGTGTTTAAAAGGTAAGTGCTTAAAAACAGTTGATGTGGCAGAGAGAATGTGATGGTGAGTGTTAAATGAATGAGAGCGATGCTCTTAAAGATCTAATAACTAAGAAGTGTAACATGCTTGAATTTAACTAGGGTTCGTTGTGGTGGATGAACTGGATTGGAAAAAGAGTGTGTAGCATGCTTAAATCTAAATCGGGAAAAAAGAGAAATTCTAGTTCTATGTTATTTATTGAAACCGTCGCTAAAATTGAGATCTTATTCAAAGAGAAAAATATCAAATATATAGAATTTTTTTTTAAATTATTTGGATAATCCGATCCGCAGTAAAGAAATTGAATAAAAAATCTTGAAAATTCGTAGATTGAATTCGAACATGAATTACGTTAAACAAACAAACATGGCTGCAATAAAGAACCCCCTTTCTTTTGCAGATAATTGATTGAATTGAATTTGTGACATTTATCAGTAGAATTTCCGACGTATCAATTTTCTTTAAAACTCGGAACAACAAATTTATTTTAAACTAGAAAGATATAAGCTCTGCCAGTCAAGAAAGACTTCTGAGAATCCCAGAAACTAGGGAAAAGACAAAAAAGCTTCAAAGCCATCTCTCTCTTCTCATCTGCAAAATCGAGTTCTTTCATACGTCGGGCTCTCGTACTGCAACGGGCAAGTTCAGCTCCGGCTCGACTTCACCGAGAGGCGAGAAGAAGGCAGCTACCATGCCGTCACTCACCTCCTCCAGCTTAGATGGGCTCCACTGCAATTCCACATACAATAAATGATCATCCTTTTTCTTAAATTTTCTTGTTACACTTGAACACAACGTACCTTTGGGGCGAAATCCTTATCGACCAATCTTGCACGTACACCCTACGGCGAGGAAAGGGATGCAGCATATAAATTAGCATCAAGGATTGAACAAAATGTCAAAAATACATCCCAATGAGGCACCGACTAAGGAGTAAGGCGTACCTCGGTAAAATCGTTTGAGAACTCTCTTGATATGAATTTGAGGGATGCGCGGTACTCCCTCGTGAGGCACTGATCGAGAGTCTGAAACCTACCTTCCCGAATCTAGCATGGACAGAAAGGTTAAGGGTAAGGAGTTTGGAAGGAATTCAAATAGACTCTCTAGTGGTAGACTTACTGATTGCAATGCGACTTTCAAGCTCAACGGAGGAGCCGCTTTGATCTTCTTAAGCACAGAGGCATACCATCTATCACCATTTTCTGCTGCCTTGTTTTCCTATACAAGCAGACACTAATAAGTTGAAGGAGAAGCAAGTAAAAATAAGTAGCCCCCGTAAAGATCTCATTTTTCCAACAATCAACGAAAAGGGTGGAATAGGCACGTGTTTCTGAATACCGTGTTTAGTACTGTGTTGTTTCTTTAACAGCAAAACCAAACAAAATCTATAATGCCAACTTTCGCACACATATGAATGGGCGACTTACCAGAGCTTCAACAATCTCCTCCACCGTATCGTGGCAGAATAATGAATCAATCTCTTCAATCCTGAATCATCAAAAAAAAGTAGGAGCTAAGTGGACAAGAATGTTGATAGTTGACTGTTCGCGAACCAATGCATGCTAAAAAATGAGAAAAACTAAACATAAGAAGTTCAAAAGTGCAGCATGAATGGAAAAATTTACTTGTGAAGCACGCTCCTCTCATCTGGATGCACTAGGGTGCCATACTGAGCTAGAGAAGATTCAATGACTGAAGGCTCATCAGTTATTAGATTACCAAGACGTTCTTCAATCCAAGGAAGCTTCTGTGAAGTGGAAGTGGTATTAGTTAAGATACTTATGAACTAAAATTAAACAAGAACAAGCTCTAGGATCGCAATTAGATGACTAACTTCCTTCAGTGAATAATGAGTAGCTAGACCACATGCCATCATTTCAGCACCGTTTAGCTTTTCTCCTGTAAGAGCTAAAAATTCTCCTGTATAGAGAAAGAAATTGCCGACCATTGTTATTACATATCCGTCTTAAATCCTTAAAAAATGATTATTGAATTCAAGACTTAACAAAGCTGCACACAGGAGTGTCAATAGGGTTCTGGTAATATAGAAACCTTGTGATTAATAGGAAATTGAAGATAAAATGGAATCATTTCCCAAGTTTTTCCACAACCACCTCAGCATATAAGAAATCTAAATCTGCCAAACTCCCCACAATCATTTCTGAACTAACAGATGATAAGATTATGTTCCTAGCTTGGATCAACTCCCCCATGCAACCTCCTTCCAACAGCCAATTCATCAGAAACGAAAACTTTATAGGGAACACAGTTTCTAACTTAATAAGCATCACCAAGTTTGATAGTATATCAACTTCAAAATCCATGAAATATAACCAAACCTCGAATATTTTGTTCTCATCATACCTAAATAACCAGGTAGACGAGAAAGATAATATGAAGCCCCTGCATCAGGATGAAAACCTATTTGAACCTCTGGGCTAGAAGACCTGTGACAAAAGGTGTTTTAAGTTCATACCCTCAGAAAAAATAAACAAAGAAAGAATGAGCAAGAAGCACACTAATACTTTGTCCTGATTAAGGTTTAAATTCTTAACAATTAACCGAATCGTAAAGTAACTTGTCCAGGAAGATCCATTTAGGGAGCAGTTTCATACAGTTCTGTCAGTTACAGCGCGAAACATCCCGGGAAGTGAAATACCTGCCCCGCCTCCCATCACAACACCGTCCATTATAGCCACCTACCAAAGAAAAAGTTAGTGCAAGAACTACAGATATTAATTCTATCAGTGAAAGTAAAGTACTACAACGGCCACTAGAAGACGGATCAGTTCCAGCACGGGATTTATGCTACACTAAAATTAACTAATAGAGAAAGACAATTGGAGAATAGTTTAGTATTCCATTATTCCAAGACATGTGATCTGACAAATTGCAGGATAATATCATGCCAATGTTCACGTGATTATACTCGAAGAACCTAACAAATGAGCTGAGATTTCTGTATACCTTTTACCAATCACGTGGTGCAAACGAATAGAGAATTTAGATTAAAATCTTTTCCTACTATCAATACTCAGATATATGTTTACAGTAAGTATTCTGATTTTTTTCAAAACTACGACTAACAACAAGGACTTAATTTACACTATCAGCAGATTCAAAAATAGAAATGCAACTTGTTGTTCCATCACTGAATGAGTTAAGAGTGAATTGCATGCTGGACTCATAACTGCAAAAACAAGACCATCTTATTCTATTTATAAGATTGGACATAAACAGAACATATGACCAAAAAATAGCCACATATTACTTCACACTAGAAAAGAAAATGAACTATTTTTCTTGCCTAGATTTACAATTAGAAAAAAAATAGAGATAGCAAACTCACATGTGGCTTGAGATATGTGCCCAAAACATAGACAAACTTGTACAAACTCTGACAGAATTCTTTGCATTGCTCAGTTTTTCCTGCAAATCAGTTTAAATCAACTAATGTCTGCAAAAAATAAGAGGTATCCCACTTTACCAGACTCACGACCTCTCTGACTCATAATAAACCTAGTACCATATGGCATATGCAAATCCAATATAGATTACAACCTAAGATGGAATTCCATTAATCAGCTAATTCGTAACCTGTGATTTCACCCTCACCTTTCAGGGTACTGTTTTATCTTTAAAAATTGTAACAACTCATAAATAAAATAACAAATGATACTGTGTCAAGCTGAAGTCGCTAGACATATGTATGTGTGTGTGTGTGTGTGTATATATATATATATATGCAGAAAACATGTTAGTTAACTACTTTACAAGTTGACCAATCAAAAGTACAGAAGCAAATACATCACTGTCTCTGTGGATCAATGCTCAGTTCTGAAAGTTTATGATATGTAGCATAACACAAAGAGGGCAATATGCATGAGTACCAACCTTCATTAATAAGCTGATACAAAGCAACCACATCTGTGCCAGAGCAGAATGCCCTCCCACCACTTGCCTTCAAGATCAAGAAAATATCAAACACAGGGATGCTTGCCATGGTAATGGAAGTGGAATTGTAAGCAATACATTACCTTCATTATGACAAATCCTATAGTCGAGTTCTCCTCCCAAGAGTCATATAGTTTATTCAACCGGACAGCCTAGCATCAACAGAACAAACTATTGCCATTAGACTATTAGTATAAATGAATCAACATGTCAAAACAAGATGCAATAAATAACATGAAACTATAACTCCTTATATCTGGCACATAAGAATTACACAAACCAACAACTTAGTAATAGTGTGATACTATAATACATGTTCATCCTGGTGAGCAATATTAGCTCACATCGAGAAAGCATATCGAGTCAGCTGTCTCACTCCCTATTCCAATGGAATTGTAGTTAAAATAAAGAGACTTGTCATAGACTACAAAAACTGTAACATATAACAAAAAAAATTGCTCTGCATATTTGTATTACATATAACATGTATGCAAGCTTTTCTTTCATTACTGAATATAGAAAAGTAGAAAATTCAGCATAAAGTTAACCATAGGAGCCGTAAGGGCATTGAGCGCAGACGGTCTATTCAAAATGGCAGCCCTTGAATTCGCCCTGCCTTCCACCAAAACCTGCAAAACGAAATCAAATACAAAAGGATTCTTCAAATCCAATTTTTCGATAATCAAAATGCACATTTATGCATACTCTCAGAATAATGCCTAAATCATCGCATACAAATACATATATATTTAGGGAGATATCAAACAGAGCTTCTCCGAAAAACTTACACATTTCATAAATATCAAACACTCTAGAAAACTTAACACTATAATCACTTGAAATAATAGAAATCGAGATTGAGAGACTAGCCTCTTCCTGTTGGAGATAATCGTGGTGGGCATAACTAGGGAGAGCGGAGAAGCTTCTTCCTTGACTATAAACAGCGCCATTTCCGTGTAAACAGCGGCGCAAAGGCACCAGAATCTTCAATTTCTGCATTTTCAGAATGATGAATAATCCTTCGTTATGGCCGGCTGTGGATTTCAGTTGCCGGCTACTGGGTTTTGAAATGGGGTTCCGAGAAAAGAGAGCTCCCAGAGCAGAGTTTCCAAACAGTCTCGCGTAATTACAGTTCCGCCCCTGAAATTTCTGATTATTATACTTTTGTCAATAAATGTTTACTTATTTTCTTAAAATTAGATGTATGGGGAATACACCTAATACATTTTTTTTCGAAATTAGATTACGAAATTAGTCACAAGACTGAAATTGGACTTGAGTCCCACAAAGAACTCATGAATCCTTCGTATTACTAGTGAGCCTGATCTAACTAAGGATGAATTAGTCATAAGATTGAGATTGGATCTGAATCTAACAGAGAACTCATAAATCTTTGTATTACGAGTGAACCTGATCTGACTAAGGATTATTCACACTGCATGCGAAATAGTGCAAGGTTTTTACTTGGTGATAAAAAAAATTGTTAAAATAATGATTATCTAAGTGTTGCTGCTCAGTCTGATTGATCCAGGCTGATAAAATGAACGTTATTTGAAAGATCAGTTTATGCAAATGAGAGTATGATAAATATGTTAAATATAAGAACACAAGCATTTATAATGGTTCGAATTCACAAGATTCTACGTCTACTCTATGTCTTTGCAGATATTCATTATCAACCTTGGAGATAATCAAGGTACAGATCTTACAAACAAACGAAGTATCATCAACCAATCTAACAGCAAACCAAACTATCTATCTATCAGCTTCTTAAACAATCTATACAGAGTATGGGGTTTGAGGTTTGTGTCCAACTAAAACAAGAGTAAGAAACACTCTTTCCAAGTTCAGGATAAGAACGAGTTGTAACTTGAAATATGGACAGATGGTATTTACAACGAATATCACTTGAAGTATGAAGTCTATGAGCTTTGTTTTAGCTTTGAGTTTGAGGGATTTTACAATTCTGTAACTTCTCATGAGTGAGAAGTCATATGTATTTATAGACGAGTAAAAAGAAATTCATTGGACATAGATCATCTTCTCATTGGCTCTTGCTTCACAATGATCTTAAGCACTAAATGCCTCAAGAGCCGTCGCTTTCTGAAGTTGCTTTCTGTAGAGCAGCGAAGTACAGTTGCACCCTTCAGAGATAAGGGTTTATGTGGGGCTTCATAGTTGGTCAATCTTAATTTTGTTGTTAGATGTTTTCGTTGACCATCGTCTTTGAAATTTGGGCCCATACCTCGTACATTAGTCTGCAGACTGTGACAGGTCAAATGAGAACTAAAGTCATTGCCCAGCATGAGTTCAGTCCAACTTAATTAAACTCAGAAAGCATACCTTGGGCTGACAAAAACCCAACATGAACTACATTAAACTCAAACTGATTATAGTCTACACCTATACATATAATGATTTATCAATCAGTAGGGATTTGTGATAATTCAAAACTTATTAATTCCCAATAATTAATTTCCAATTAAGTTCTTAAAATTGTTGCTCAACAATTGTATATTTTCTTATAATGCGGATTAGTAACACCACCAAACATTGTATATATTATTATATATAGTAAGAGATCATATGAGAACACCTCTTATGGTGAGAACTAAGAACATTTTCTCACCATTGGATTGAGCAGAAGGATGATCTAGATTTGTTTTTCATTTAAAATCCCGAATTGCACATTTACTTATAAAAGTTTGCACTAAGGTTATTTTTGTAACTTTGTATAAAATGTTATAATTTCGCATATCATACATATGTTGTTGTCGTGATTCATAGCCCTCATCTCCAATTTCAATTTTCCATTGAAGTTCTTTCCATCTTTTTATTGTTGTCGATTTTATGAAGTTCTTTTCTTCTTCTTTTTTGTTCCTTTTGTATTATTTTCGAGATTAACACTTATTATAACCATGAAAATGCATACTAATACCAAAAAAAAAAGTGCAGTAAAATTGAATTAATTGTGCGCAATTTTAATATTACACAAAAAATAATTTAATAAAAAGAAGCAATATTACATTGCATATTAATACCAAAAAAGTGCTATAAAATTGAATTAATTGCGTAATTTCAATATTATACAAACATACTGAACTAAGTAAAGGATATGTGTAATAGTGCAGATTAATACCCATACACGTGCACTAAAATTCAACTAATTGTGCATAATTTCATGCCAGAATAAATCTACTCCTGAACATGTTTACATGAGTAAAATTGGAATTGCCGATTTTTGTAGCATTACTGGAATATCTTCATCTGAACTATGTTTACCTACGGAAAACTGTATAAAAAAATGATAATCAACGAACAAGGAACAACGCACACTTTATACTGTGAAATGTGCTGTTGATAATACATAATCTTGCAATCTATTGTATATTAAAAAAATTGCTAAGTAATATAAAAAGTTGAGCATGCAGTAAAACTAAATTCATTACGCATGTTTAAATTTTTAATCACAAATAATGGTGCAAAAAAAAAGTAAAAAGATGCAATAAAATAGGATATAAATGTGCATTTATTTAACACAAACATATAATGCCAAAAAAAATATTGAAATTGTGTAGTTAAAAATGGGAAATAGTGCATAAAATATTGTAAAAGTGTACATATTTTACTTAATAATCGAACAACATCAAAAAATCATCAAAAAAAAATTAAATATTGCAAAAAAAAACACAAACCGTGCTTTAAAAAAAAAGGAATAAATATGCATACTTTACTTAATACTAAAACAAAAATAACCTGTAAATCGTTTAGCTGTATACTATTATTGAACACATTCAAACCTATAATCTATTACAAATGTCACACAAATGCCTTGTATTTGATTGCAAAAAAAAAGGTTCATGTTTATAAACTAAAACTTTTAGATCATAGCAACAACAAAAAAAATTACACTACCTAATCGTATAAATTCAGCTTGGAGAAAAAAACCAGTCAGTTCGTCAATTAAAACATACCAATTCATCAATTAACATTGCATAAATAAATTAGTTGTAAGTATTTCAGAATCTTCAAAAATCAATTATTCTGCCTGGGAAAAAAAATATTCACCAATTAAATCTTCGAGTGGATGAGCAATCGTGGAATTCTTACGGATAAATTTCGTTGATTTGCCGCATCAATATATATGCTTTATACTACAGCAATTTCGATTTTGGGATGTGGTACTTTTGGTGTAGATATGAAGAGGGATCGGAGAGCGCTAATCGTGCGGAGAAGAAAGCGAAGAAAAGCAATTGAAACAACGAATATAATAAAATTAGGGTAGAGTTTGATTATGATCCGTTTGATTCGCATGAATATGCTTGGATAAAGTAATTTGATTTCAATATTATTAGACTCTTGTGTTTGGTAAAATTAATAAAGTAATCTTATTCCAAAAATTCACTTTTCAATGTTTGTCTTTATTTTATTAAATTTAAGGAAAGTAATAACAATCCTAAAAACTAGGAAAATAAGTTAATATTTCAGGATTCTCTTTTCCTACTCTAGACTAGGTAATTTCTTCTTTTTTTTTTTTTTTTTTTTTTTTGCGGATTCTAACGATTGACTCCTCTCCAAAATAGTCATCTTGTTTTTCTCTCTCTCTCTCTCATTTACTATTGTTCATATGCGTCTTCTCCCCTGAAGCCTGTTTTTGTCCATTTTAACTGCCTCATTAATGGTAATTTCTTGATTTCTTTTCTGCCGATCTCGTCCCGTACAATCTCGAAATGGTCGTCCCCAATTTCTCCAAAACAATCCAAACGAGCCCTTTTATCCAATCTCACAACATAATTGAACAACTCAAATTACGTATTTTTGATCTGTTCGATTTAGAATCTACATCAAACTACAATATTTGGGCTACTTGCTTGAAGGAGGAAGTCGGCATGCACGAAGGTGGTCGGGTGGGACTGTTTGGATCTAATCTGGCTATGGGCACAACGGTGGGCGGCAACGTTCACAACATTTGGTGGTGGTGGAGACCGTGGCCGGTGGGCGGCGGTGTTCGCGACGTCGGGCGGTGGTGGAAATTGGAAACCGTGGCTGGCGGAGGTTGAGATGGTAGAGTTGCGGCTGCCAAACGAACGAAGGCTGCTCCATTTTTTTTTTATTTTGCAATAAAGAGATAAGAAGAGGTTTGACCCATCTATATATGAAGATAGATATTACCAATTCATTAATTTGTTATAAAAAAAATTAAAGATTTTTAGAAAAATTCAGAATCCGAATATTTTCCTTTAATTTTCCAAACGCAAGACAAGTAATCTATTTTTTGCATAATCATATTTCTTTAACAACTTTACTTTTCTGAGTTATTTTCCTCAAAATTATATTCCATATAATCATATTACCTATTTACATTACTTTTCCGACAACCAAACGAGACCTTTGGACTGGAAAGTAAAGTTGTTAGGGAATCTGATTTTGCAGAATATGATTCTACGGAAAATAATTTAGAAAAATAAAGTTGCAAGTGAATGTAATTCTATGGAATATGATTCTGAGGAAAACATATCCCTTATATTGCGATTGGAAAATACAAAGTATTGTAAATAATATTTACCGTATATAGATTGACCATATGTAAACCCTAGCAACCCATTAGCCCATCTTGTGTTGGCCCAAAAGTCCATCTTGTACTCTATAAATAGAGGTCTTCACTCTCATAATAATACACATCAATTTTCTCATTCTCTCTATTATTCTTTCATTCTATTTAGTTTATAATACGTTATCAACACGAATGAGCTCTCAAGAAATAAAACACGTCGTGGGAGGTATACTTTTTTTTCCAACACCTTTCAATTTTTATTTTTATTTTTTGTTTTCGTCAAACCACTTTTACAAGTGGTATTATATTTTAAATGTAAATTTAAAACCATTCTTTTTCCAACACCTCTCGTTTTTCTTTTAAATTTAAAAAAAAATGATGTAATTATTTTTCTCAAATATTTATATTGATAATAATTATGATACTTATATTATTGTGCATGGTTTAGATAAGTAAATCAATCACTTATTTTGAATCATGCACTTCCTTCGAGAAAATTATTATATTTATTGTCGCTCCAGAAGTAGCACAATATACTAATATTCCTGAAGAATATGACATGCTCCTGAAGAACAATTGAAAAATATATTTTCAACTTGATTTAGTGCTTCAGAAGTAGCACAATCAATATTCCTAAAGAATATTACATGCTCTTGAAGAGCATTTACTCTACGCTTTTATTTATTTATTTATTCGTTTGTTTGATTGTTTGTTTGTTTATTTATTTAATGGTAAGTTACAATTGTTGCTCCTGAAGTAGCACGATCCATATTCCTGAACAATATCATATGCTCTTAAAGAGCAAATCAAACTTATTCATTGAAATGATTTAATTGTTGCTCCAGAAGTAGTATAAATTTAATATTCTTGAAGAATATTTCACACTCTTGAAGAGTTATTATTTATGTATTTACAATATATTTATTTTTTTCTCTGCATATTATAATATATATATATATATATATGTTATATAGACATATAATCTTAAATTATTGCTCTCGAAGTAACAAATAATTAATATTTCTGAAGAATATTAATGCTCATGTAGAACACTTTATGATATAGGTGATATATGTTTATCCCTGAAGGAAAAACATAAGTCTTTATAGACATTAATAAAAATTATTTTACTTGTGCAGAGTTGCACGAATGACAAATATCACCAAACTTGAGTTCGTTGCACTTGACATATCAGGCAAAAATTATATGTCATGGATTGTTGACATCGAGATTCATTTGATCTCAAGGGGTCTAGGAGAGACTATACAAGAAGAAAACACCGCATCCCCGCAGGATCGCGCAAAGGCATTGATTTTCCTTCGTCACCATCTTCATGGTGACCTAAAAAATGAGTATCTCACCGTCAAAGATCCATATGAATTGTGGAACAACCTTAAAGAAAGGTTTGATCGCCAAAGGACTGCTATTCTTCCTAAAGCTCGATACGATTTGTTGCATCTTAGACTGCAAGACTTCAAATCTGTGAATACTTATAATTCTGAATTATTCAGAATTAGCTCCACAATGAAACTATGTGGAGAAACAATTACTGATGAAATGATGCTTGAGAAAACATTCTCCACATTTCATGCTTCTAATGTTCTCCTACAACAACAATATAGGGAGCGAGGTTTCAAAAATTACTACGAACTAATATCTTGTTTATTAGTTGCCGAGCAAAATAATGAATTGCTAATGAAAAACCACGAGTTAATACCCACCGGTTTCTCTGCATTGCCTGAAGCCAATGCGACACATGGATATGGTCGTGGAACCAACATGGACATGGGCGCGGTCGTGGTCGAGGTCATGGTCGTGGTCGTGGGCGTGAGCGTGGGCATGGACGCCGACATAGTAATCCCGACCATGCAACCTCGAGCAACTAAAGGTCTAAGACATCCAAAGATCACAATTCATCTAACAAGGAGGAAATATGTCATCGATGTGGCATGAATAGGCATTGGTCGCGTACTTGTCGTACGACAAAGCACCTTGTGGATCTGTATCAGAGTTCAATCAAGGGAAAAGTAAAGAAGGAGACCAATGTCCTCGACTATGACGATTCGAGTAATCCAACAACTCACTTAGATGTCTCTGATTTCTTTAATGACCCAAACGACAACGTCTATGGCTTGATTGGTGGTGGTGTTTTAGAAGACAATTGATGAAGCTTTTGACATATTTAACTTTTATCGTTAACCTTTGTTACGCAATTCATTTTATTTGCTTACACAACTCTATCTTAGTATTGTTATTATTTTTGAAACTTCTTATTCTTCTTCGGATTATTGTCGATTGCCTTTTACTGATTAGGAAATTATTTTCTTGAAAAACAATGTCTCAAAAAAAACAAATGAATCATTGTGATATATGTTTAGCTGATAGTGTCACCACACACACCATTCTCCAAGATAAAAAGTATTTCCAAAAATTAACATTAGCTGAAGATAATGTTAATACTATATCTGGTGCATCGAACATCATCGAAGGCTCCGGAAGAGCTTGTATCATTCTACCAAATGATACTAAATTAATTATAGAGCATCCCTTATATTCTAGTAAGTCCAGAAGAAACTTATTAAGCTTTAAGGATATTCGCTACAATGGCTACCACATTGAAACAATGTCAGAAGGTATTAACGAATATCTATGTATAAATTCTTTTGTATCTGGCCAGAAGCATATCAAAGAAAAATTATCAACACTACCATCCGGAATGTATTACACATTTATCAAGGCAATTGAGATGAATCATGTCATGAACCCGAAGTTCAATGACTCAAAAAAGCTTTTGCTTTGGCATGATAGATTTGGACATCCGGGAGCAACTATGATGCGCCGCATCATTGAAAACTCATGTGGACACAATATAAAGAACCAAAAGATTCTAATAACAAATGAATTCTCATGTGGTGCTTGTGCGCAAGGCAAGTTAGTCATTAAACCATCCTACACAAAGGTCAATATAGAATCTCCATCTTTCTTGGAAAGAATTCAAGGAGATATTTGTGGACCTATACATCCACCATGTGGACCATTTCGATACTTTGTGGTATTGATTGATGCTTCTTCTAGATGGTCCCATGTATGTTTGTTTTCTAGTAGAAATGCAGCTTTTGCTAGACTACTTACTCAAATAATAAAATTGAGAGCTCAATTCCCAGACAATCCGATTAAGAGGATTCACCTCGATAATGCTAGTGAGTTTTAATCTCAAGCATTTAATAGTTATTGTATGGCTATTGGAATTGAGATTGAACACTCGGTTTCTCATGTTCACACGCAAAATGGTTTAGCAGAAGCGTTCATTAAACGTCTTTGACTTATTGCTAGACCATTACTTATGAAATCAAAACTCCCAATTTCGATTTGGGGTCATGCCATTTTGCATGCTGCATCATTAATTCGGATTCGACCAATAGTCAACTAACAACATTCCCCAAGGCAAATTGTTTTTGGTAGAGAACCTGATGTTTCTCACTTACGAATTTTTTGTTGTGTTGTTCAAGTCCCAATTGCACCCCCACAACGCACAAAAATGGGTCCCCAACGAAGACTTGGGATATATGTTGGATTTGATTCGCCCTCGATCATTAGATATCTTGAACCTTTAACGGGCGATTTATTTACTGCACGTTTTGCAGATTGTCATTTTGATGAAATGACATTTCCAACATTAGGTGGAACCAACCTACATCCAGAAAAGCAAAAGGAAATCTCTTGGAATGAAAAAAAAATTATCACATTTTGATTCCAAAAGTAATCAATGTGAACAAGAAGTTGAAAAAATAATTCATTTGCAAAAGATTGCAAATCAAATTCCTGATGCTTTCATATATACAAGAAAAGTGACACTATCTCACATACCAGCTGTCAATACACCTGCTAGAATTAGTGTCTCTGAAGGACAAACAACAATGGTAGCAAATGAATCTAACGTCCGTAAAAAACGTAGTCAACCAATTGGTTCCAAAGATTCTGTGCCTAGAAAGAGAAAGGCATAAGACACGAACCAAACAATGACGGAAATTATTGATCAAAATAATGTAGTTCCTGAAGAACCACAAGCGTCCGAAAATCATGAGATCTCAATAAATTACTTATCTTCTAATAAGATATTGGAGAGAGAAAATATCATCGTGGACGATAAATTCGCCTTTAATATGGCTCTTGAAGTTCTAAATGAGGATCCTGAACCGCGGTCTGTTAAAGACTGCCAAACTAGACATGATTGGCCAAAGTGGAAAGAAGCCATACAAGGTGAACTAAATTCCCTTGAAAACCGGAAAAATATTTGGACCTGTAGTTCAAACTCCGGAAAATGTTATCCCTGTAGGATACAAATGGGTCTTTGTTCGAAAGAGAAACGAAAACCATGAAATTACGAGATACAAAGCCAGACACGTAGCACAAGGTTTTTCTCAAAGACCGGGAATTGATTATGAAGAAACATACTCTCCGGTAATGGACGCGATTACATTTAGATTTTTGATGAGTATAATTGTGTCAGAAAGACTTGATATGCGTCGAATGGATGTAGTAACTGCATATCTATATGGTTCACTAGATAGTGACATATATATGAAAATCCCAGAAGGATTTAAATTGCCTGAAGCATATAAGTCAAAACCCAAAAGCATGTTTTCAATTAAACTGCAAAGGTCGGTGTATGGGTTGAAGCAGTCTGGTCGTATGTGGTAAAATAGACTTAATGAGTATCTCTTGAAAGAAGGGTACAAAAACGATGATGTTTGCCCTTGTGTTTTCATTAAGAAAACAAACAATGGATTTGCAATCATAGCAGTTTATGTAGATGATTTTAATTTAATTGGGACTCCTGAAGAGCTCAATAAAATTGCTGAATACTTGAAAAATGAATTTGAGATGAAGGATTTAGGAAATACAAATTTCTGTCTTGGTTTGCAAATTGAACATGTCCCTCATATATTCAAAAAGTCTTAAAGTGGTTTTATATGGATAAAGCGCATTCATTATCATCACCAATGGTCGTTAGAACACTTGATGTGCAGAAAGATCCATTTCGACCTATTGAAGATGGCAAAATGATACTTGGTCCTGAAGTACCATATCTTAGTGCAATCGGAGCATTGACTTATTTAGCTAATTGCACAAGATCGGATATAACTTTTTCTGTAAATCTTCTCGCAAGATATAACTCTGCACCCACTTTAAGGCATTGGAATGGTGTCAAACACATTCTACGTTATCTAAAGGGTACCATTGACCTCTGATTATATTACTCAAAAGGTTCTGGTTATTCTCTAGTAGAGTATGCAGATGCAGGTTATTTATCCGATCCACATAAAGTCAAGTCACAAACTGGCTATGTTTTTACACGTGGAGGAACTGCTATATCTTGGAAATCCGTTAAGCAAACCTTGACAGCAACATCCTCAAATCATTCTGAAATAATTGCAATCCATGAAGCAAGTCGAGAATGCGTGTGGTTATGGATTAGCTTCTTCAAAGGACAATCCAACGACGTTATATGAAGACAATGCCGCTTGTATCACGCAATTGAAGGGAGATTACATCAAAGGTGATCGAACAAAACATATTTCTCCCAAATTTTTCTTCACACATGAACTTCAAAAGAATGGCGATATTGACGTTCAATAGATACGTTCGAGTGATAATCTAGCAGACTTATTTACGAAGGCACTACCGACGTCAACATTCAAGAAGTTGGTACGCAAGATCGGCATGCGCCAATTCAAGGATTTACAATGATTATTTTGAAGGGGGAGCAACTGTACTCTTTTTCCTTCGACCAGTTTTTATCCCATTGAGTTTTTCTAGCAAGGTTTTAATGAGGCAGCAATTTCTGTTTAAGGATGGTCAATTAAGGGAGAGTGTTGTAAATAATATTTACCGTATATAGATTGACCATATGTAAACCCTAGCAACCCATTAACCTATCTTGTGTTGGCCCAAAAGTCCATCTTGTACTCTATAAATAAAGGTCTTCATCCTCATAATAATACACATCAATTTTCTCATTCTCTCTATTATTCTTTCATTCTATTTAGTTTATAACACAAAGAAAATTGTTTGGATTATGAACTTTTTATTATTATTAGTATTATTATTATTATTATTATTTTATTTGATTATAATAAATAAATAAATTGAGAATATATAACATAATTTATAAATTGTACAAAAGTACCAAATATGAATCAGTATATCATCGATTCAAAGAATTGATAATCATTGGTTTACACCTGAACAATCTGGTCGACGGCGGAATCAATTAATGATTTTGAATATGAGGGAAATCAACCTGGTCGACGGCGGAATCAATTAATGATTTTGAATATGAGAGAAATCAACCTGGTCGACGGCGGAATCGGCCGAAAAGGCATTTGATTTCTCTGTAGCCATTGTTGCTGCAGAGGATTCTTAAACAATTGATGATTTTGAATATTAGGAAATCAAATAGAAAAATTAAACAATTCGATCACCTTAAATTAGGCATCTCTTTATCGTTCATACCTTTCTTAATAGAATTTCATTGGTGTAGGACCGTATAGAGGAGATGAACTGTTTTTACAAGAGTTGTGAAAAATTATTGACGGCATATGTTCTTAATAGGAATCGCTATATGAATATAAATTAAACTCCTGCATCTTGGAATAAGAATCTCGGAATATTTATCTATTTTCTTTAGTTTTAGGAATCTTTTTATTTTTCTGGATTTTGATTAGACTAAACTAAACCAAACATATGATTTTAATTTTTAGGAATCAAATTACTTTCCTGAATTTACTAGACATAAGAATTTAATATTTTGGAATAAGATTCCTTTCCCTAAACACAATTCGTGCAAACCAAACAGGTTTGTGCAAAGTTTTGTTATTAAATAGTGCAATTCGAGGGGAAAAAATGAAAAACGAATTTGGGTTGTTAATTTTCATGATCTAAAAATGATAATTATTATTTTTTCTTACTCTAAGGGTGTTCCTATTGAGACTTCCCCATATATATATATTTTATAAAAAAATACTCCCTCCGTCTCATAGAAAGCATAAAGGTTTAGGTGTATCACAATTGTATATCCTTATGTGTACCACACTACAAGGGTGTTGACATGTGGCATATGTGATCCATTTTTTTAAATAAAAAGCATCACATGTTGATATCTTGTGATGTGGTACACACAATGGTACACAATTAAAGTACACCCAAGCCGCTCTGCATATAAAGTGTCATGTTTTCATTTTTGAGGTGTCTCATATAAAGTATCATGTTTCTAAAAAAAAAGTGAGTTCCACATCTTCACTAACTCAAACCAATTCAAAAAAATTAAATAATTGTAAAGGTCTCACACCTCTACCTAACAACTAATTTTAAATAATTAAATCATTGCATGATCCCTACATCTTTATCAATCAAAATCAACTCTCCTAAATTACCGCGATTAAACAGAAACAAGACGCCTTTTATGGGACAGATGAAGTGAGTGTTTGGAGTAGCTGAAGCTTATTGATAAGTGCTGAAAGCTACAAAAAGCGGTTGAAAGCTGCTAATTTGAGAATTTTTAGGTGTTTGGAAAGAAGTGTTGAAAGCTGCTGAAAGTGGGAAAAATAATGTTTGGAGAACTGCTGATATCAATAAGCTTATTTTAACTTTTTAAATAAAATATTTGTCTTACCCTCAATGTTATTAAACAATTATAATTTATAATAAATAAATAAAATTGAGATTTTTTTGCATTATAATTTTGATTTCAGTATTACAAAACATTAAATTAAATTAATTTTTTATTAAATAAATTTAAATATAGGATATTAGCATAAACATATCATATTATTATATTTTACTACTCATTTGCATAAATTCATAATAATAATAATTTTTTATAAAATCTTAATGATACGTAGCTAAAAAATAATTATCATTAAATAAAAATAGAAAAAAATTAATTTAAAAGTTGAAATCCTCAAAACCTACTACTTTAATTAATTTATATTTAATTTTAATAATTATTATTTCATTAAATTTGGAGAATTTATGAATAATAAATACAAAATAATTTTTATAAAATTACTAACTAATATATTTAAATATAATTACAATTAAATTTGTAACTAATAAAATATAAATTTTAAAATTAGTGATTTTTTGGGAATGATAAAAAATATTTAAAGGATAAAATAGTCCTATAAATTAAAAATAAGTTGTAAGCGGCAAGCGAGGTCATAGCAGCTTAAGCAGCTTCTCTATCTTGGTTATATTTTGTAGTGAACTTCTGCTGAAAACTTGGTGTTCCAAATATTCCAGTTGCAGTTGAAAGCTATAAGCTGCAGTTAAAAGATGTTCCAAATACCACCGAAGTATTAATATTTTACAACTATCTCGAAACTATGAATTTGCATCGTTACATTATAGATTTTTCTCTCAATTATTCCCATGTTATTCCTCGGACTAGGAGAAATACTGTGCATAGATTAATCCCGTTGACTCAAATTACGTCAAACTATGATGATTTTAATTATTTAAAAAATTACCCATTTTCATGAATAATGTTGCACTTGGGACAAATATCACCGTCTAATTCAACAGCTGGTGAATCGCATATGCTCCATGATTTTGTGTCAATGAATTACGTATTAGTCCATGTATATATATTTATATAAAATAAAAAGTTAAGGCAAAAGCGTTAAAAACTCTAGTGGATACAATAAAAAAATCCAAGAAACTATTAATTACACATAATTAGTTCTTGAGTACGGCATGTTCTTTACTTTCCAGTTCTACTTTGAGGAGATTGTGTTAGTACTAATATTTTGTGACAACTTCACTATAAATAAACCTTGAAGGCTTTAATATATTAGTACACGCGATGTGTTAAGATATCTAATTTTTAGTTTTTTTTTCTTAGATATATGTTTTTTTTTCATGTTCAAGAATCAAGGTTTTAAATCCAAAACTTCTCGAAAAATAGTTTGTATATGAGAGAATGAATCATGTAAAAAAGTTGCTTTAAAAAAATATAAATATTATATTATTCATATACATTGGATTCATTATGCATATTTTTTATATTATACTTTATGCATTTAGCAAACATATAAAAGTTATAAAGTTTATACATAAAATGATGAAGAATATGCATAAAAATATGACCGATATGTATACTCTCTACTTTCTACTATAATTTTGTTCTTCCTACAGAATCTCTAACTTAAGCTTGAATAATTATAGTGGAAATAAACTTATCATTTTAGCTGTTTGTATGTAATGCACCTGTAGGATAAAACTGAGATATATTTGAACATTATTTAGGATGAGATTTTTATTTTATTTTTTATTTAACTAACACAGGTAACTTCTATATAAATTTGCGCAGTTTTGACCGATAAGATTAATTTATTATTATAATTTGAAATAATCCACAAGTGAGATACATTAAGCACTAAACACACGAAATAGATCTGCGAAATATAAAGAAATGCATTTTATTAAATAAATTTTAGGTAAATTAGCATAAATGGTCCCCAATGTTTGCTAGTTTGGATAAATTGGTCCCTAATCTTTTTTTTAGTTTATTGGTCCCCAATATTTGCTAGTTTGGATAATTGGGTTCTTCTGTTAATTTTTAAGTTAGTCAACTCATATGGGTATTTACGGAATAAAAATTTCAGGGACCAATTTATCCAATTTTTAAATAAAACTTTGAACTTTTTAAAAAAAAATAAAATTGTGATCTTTTTCGAAAAAAATTAATTTTTTCAAAAAAAAATTTAAAAAAATATTAATCTTTTCAACTATTTTTTTTAAAAAATAAATTAGTTTTTTCGCTTTTTTTTCAAATAGTTTTTTTGGTAAACTAAAAAACTTAATAAAAAAATAAAAAAATTAAATAATAATAATTTTAAGGACTAATTCATCTAATTTTTAACTATTTTCTCAAATAATTTTTTGTATTAATTTTTTCAAATTTTTTATTTAAATAAAAAATTAAGTAAATCTATATTAACTTATAATTTTGCGTTTCACGGTGAATGAAGGAATCGGGTCAATACAACGGTTGAGGAAGGTGTTATTTTCTTCGAGGTCAGTGAGGAGCAGCTAGACGACTTGAATGTGGGAGCTCCTCTTTCACGACATCTTTGACCTCGAAAGAATACGAAGAACATAACACCTTCCCCAACTGTGTCGACCCGCTCCCCTCCTCCGCCGTGAGACGCAAAATTATTACTTAATATAAATTTACATAATTCTTTTTTTCAAATAAATTATTTTTCAGTATAAAAAAAAAATTGAAAAAAGATATTCAAATAATTATATGAAAATATAGTTAAAAATTGAATGAATTGGTCCATAAAACTAGTATTAATAGTTAATTTTTAATAAATTTTTCGTTATGAAAAAAATTATTTAATATTTTTTAATATTTTCCGAAAAAAATTGTTTAAAAAATTATAATTTTAAAAAATATCTTTAAAAAAAATCAAATTTAATTTAAAAAATTGGATGAATTGGTCCATAAAACTTTTATTCTGTAAATACTCTATGACTAATATTCAGAATGATCAATTTATCCAATCTTGCAAACACTGAGACCAATAAATTAAAAAAAATTATGGACTAATTCATCCAAAGTAGCAAACATTATGAATTATTTGTTCCAATTTGTTTAAATTTAATTCCAGTTTTAGCCCAAGAAGTGATAGTGCTACTGCAATAGTGCCAACCTTCTCTCACATAAGACGATATCCCATCTCTCTCTGGAGATCTGAGATTGCTTCATTTCATCATGGAGAGAGCTCCGAATTCAATTCCTGCAGTTTTCATCTTCACTCTAATCTGCATTCTTCTATTCTCCCACAATGCCTTGTGTTTCTATCTACCCGGTGTTGCTCCTGAAGACTTCGAAAAGGTCCTGCGATTTTTCTAAATCTCAAACCTCTCTTTTGTGTGTGTGTTTGGCGGGAGGTGTTACTGCGTTACTGCTTGTTCGTTATATAGGAATTGTGTGATTGCGTCACTTATTTGCCGTTTCTCTTGGAATTCAATGTGGAATGTTTGTGGTTGATGTGTTTCTTGATCTGGTTTTCTGTTAGAAGATCTGATATCTGCTGCGTTTTTCTGTTGTTATCTTGTTGAGCGGTTAATAGTTTGAACCGTGTATTTCCGAAATCCGGTTTTTTTATCGCAGGAAGCGTGTGATGAGAAATGATACCGATTGATGGCCGTATCTATTGTGTTGCCATATCATTTCTTTATAAAACTGTACATTACTCAATTTTGGGATAGTGTTGTGTTCTATATGGATAGAGATGTAGTTAATATAATTGAGAATTTGTTACTGTTGAAGGCAATGTGGAGGGGGATAAAAGGTGTAGGATTGGAAAGTGTTGGTTTGCATGGATAAAGATGTGATTTGTACACTTAGGAGTGAACTGATCATGTTTTATGGTAGTGAAACATGAGCCAGTAAATTTATTATCTGGATCACGAGGATAATGGAGCAAAGGGGTCTAAGTTTGGAGAATTAATGCAGGGTTATTAGATTCTTGTTTGGAGACATGATCTGTTGATATCACTTTTAAGCTCCATTAGTAGCTTTGTTTGGATTCTACTATCATTATGCGAGGTGTCTTGAACTTTATTTCATCTATGTCATTGCTTGGTGAAATTGCTATAGGCTATTAAATGAAATTGAAGACTTTATTTCATCATCAACGAGTTACTTTCGTGTCTGATATGTTACATTTTTTATTCTCTCTTCGACTTGCTTGCAGGGAGATGCATTGAATGTGAAAGTGAACAAATTGACTTCTATAAAGACTCAGCTGCCTTACTCATACTATTCTATCCCTTACTGTCGCCCACATACTATAGTTGACAGTAGAGAGAATCTTGGCGAAGTACTCCGTGGAGATCGCATTGAGAACTCACCTTATGCGGTTGGTGCAATCAATTTGGTGATAAAATGTTCATTTGGCCATTTTTCAGTCCTTAACCTTCTCCTATTGCACGGTTGTGTTACAGTTTAAGATGAGAGAGCCACAGTTGTGCAATGTTCTTTGCAGACTGACACTTGATGCCAAAACTATAAAAGCATTCAAGGAAAAAATTAAAGACGAATACCGTGTCAACATGTATGTATATATATTGCAATGCACTTAAACATGGTTCTCTTATTATGTGTGAGAGATGTACTCAAATTCATATTGGCTAAATATTTCTAATATTCCGTGTTGCAGGATCTTAGATAATCTTCCTTTAGTTGTACCTGTTCCAAGATCAGAACAAGAAGGTCCTCCAGTATACCAGTTAGGTTTCCATGTTGGGCTGAAAGGACAATATGCTGCTGTAAGTTAACTTGTTATTTGATAACTGCATGCGGCAATTGCCGAACAAAATCTCTTTCTCATCTGATTTCTTATGCAGAGCAAGGAAGAAAGGTATTTTCTTCACAACCACTTGAGTTTCGTCGTTAAGTATCACAAAGATCCACAAACCTATACATCAAGGATAGTTGGCTTTGAAGTCACACCATTTAGGTGGGTTTTTAATAACATACTATACTGTCTTAACAAAATTGTGTTCTATGTCCTCTCTTTAATAGGAAACTTGTGGTTCTGCCGTGCCTTTCCCCTTAATTCCAACTAAGCTTATCTTTTTGTATATCATTATTTAGTGTCAAACATGAATATGAAGGACAATGGAGCGAAAATAATCGCCTAACAACATGTGACCCCCATGCCCAGCGTATAGTTACCTCTTCGAGCTCACCCCAAGAGGTCAAAGAAAAGCAAGAAGTTGTATTCACTTATGACGTCACTTTCCAGGTAACCATCTTTTCTGGTATAATTTCTCACATTAGAGCTCTACACTTATAATAGGTATAGTCTTTCCTTCCTTAACCGATCCCAGCTTATGTTGGTTTTGCTTCTTCCATGTTACCTGAAAATATAATCCATGACTCTTGACCAACATGTATAATGTTAACATTTGTGGAGAATCTATTCCTTATAATCCTTGGACTGTATCACAGGAGAGCGACGTGAAATGGGCATCAAGATGGGACACTTATCTTCTAATGGCTGATGATCAAATCCATTGGTTCTCCATTGTAAACTCTCTGATGATTGTCCTCTTCCTCTCCGGTATGGTTGCAATGATAATGCTCCGGACACTTTACAGAGACATCTCAATGTATAATGAACTCGAGACTCAAGAGGAGGCCCAAGAAGAAACTGGATGGAAACTAGTCCATGCTGATGTCTTCAGACCCCCAAGCAACTCAGACTTACTCTGCGTTTACGTGGGCACCGGCGTACAGTTTCTTGGAATGGTTGTCATTACTTTGATCTTCGCTCTCCTCGGATTCCTTTCCCCTTCCAACAGAGGTGGCCTTATGACAGCCATGCTTTTACTCTGGGCCTTCATGGGGTTCTTTGCTGGTTATTCTGCTGCTCGTCTCTATAAGATGTTTAAAGGGACGGAGTGGAAGAGAATCGCCCTCCACACATCGTTCCTCTTCCCGGGCACAATCTTTTGCATCTTCTTTGTTCTTAATGCTCTCATTTGGGGCCAGAAGTCTTCAGGGGCTGTCCCATTCGGGACGATGTTTGCCTTGGTCTTCCTATGGTTCGGAATTGCAGTCCCGCTTGTCTTCTTAGGCAGCTACGTCGGGTTCAAGAAGCCTGCGATAGAGGACCCGGTGAAGACTAACAAGATAGCAAGACAGATCCCGGAACATGCATGGTACATGAACCCGATCTTCTCGATCTTGATCGGAGGCATTCTTCCGTTCGGGGCGGTTTTCATCGAGCTCTTCTTCATACTGACCTCCATATGGCTGAACCAGTTCTACTACATCTTCGGCTTCCTCTTCATCGTCTTCATCATCCTCCTTGTCACGTGCGCGGAGATAACGGTGGTGCTGTGCTATTTCCAGCTGTGCAGTGAGGATTACCTCTGGTGGTGGAGATCATATCTTACTTCTGGTTCATCTGCTATCTACCTCTTCTTATATGCAGTGTTCTACTTCTTTACTAAGCTTGATATTACGAAGCCGGTGTCGGGTGCTCTCTACTTGGGTTACATGCTAATCGCGTCGTACGCGTTCTTTGTGCTCACGGGGGCTATTGGATTCTATGCTTGCTTCTGGTTTACTAGGCTTATTTACTCTTCTGTTAAGATTGATTGATGGTGTGCACTGCTTTTGTAGAGCAGAAGGGAAATAGGATACAGAGTGTATTTGAATGAGGCTTGTTCATGTGATGGATTTCATAAGTGAATTTCTACCATTCTTTTGAAGTGAATCATGTATCATCTATTTCTAGTAGGGTGTGCGTGGTTGGGTTCGGATCGCTTTTGGCAAATTGACCCACCTACGTCTCTCTCTCATGCAAAGTGGAGTGGAGTCTTACATAACCTTCGATAATCTTGACCTTTTAGTTGATAAATTAAGTAATTGATCGATCTCACAGCCATTGCATCTCAAACAAGAAGGTTTAGGACAATTAAAAAGCAGTAAAGAGAATGAGGTCTGGTTTAAGGTAGTGAGTAGAAAATTGAAACCCAAATGTGAAATCAGTTGAGTCCTTAGCCTAAACCCAGTGGCATTCCTAAACTTGATGCAAGGCATTTGTTATAAACCCCAGCTTACACCATTGCAGCATCAGTTTATCTCAATGCGGACGTGTTGTTGATTAGAAGTAAACAGTACACAAGTTTTTCAGTAAATATTGCCTCGCCTTCACAATACCCATCGAATTCAGGTCTGCAAGTTTGAAAAGAATATACATCAGAACCCAATGGGAAAAGGAAGTAGCAATAAGTATTAGCCATCTTTACAAATACTTACTATTCTTTCAAGGAAAATATGCATACAGATACAGACAGCCATATTATGCATTATGGTCTTGGTGTATAGTTTGTTTATCATATGAAAAAGAAACCTCCTAAAACCCATGGCCATCCAATGAATCTCAATCGAGCATCCAAGTCCATAATGCAAGACCTAATTTTGCAGAAAAAAAATAGATTGGCTAAGGCTGTAGCAAACATTCATGATCAATTTAACAAAAATCAAAATCCCCTTTCCACAACATTTAGTCTTAGGCTTCTTGCTAGAATGGGCATATAAATATGGACCACCAAAGTCTTCATCACCAAATCTTTTCTTGCAATCTCGGACCCAACAAAAATCCAGATACAAGTTAATCATTGTTCCTAAAGGAGATTGGGAAACGCACACAGAGATTTACAAGAAGAGGGAAATTGAGCAGCTAGAGCTGCAGTTGGAGTTATCGCCATATCTTTATGGAGGGTGGGTTTCTGATAATAACAAATCCTTCTCTTTCGTCGCGGTACGAGTTTTGCTTTCTTGAAATTTTAGATATTAGTACTTTATTTCCCTTTTAATACTCCACCGAACCGAACTAACCCGACTAGATGTTCCGTTAACCGACCGAATTGGTACCATTAGTCAAAAACTACCCAATCACTGACTTGGTGTCTTGATATCAATCCACATCCACGGCGTCTAATTTCCACGCACATCCCATGGCTTCCATGGCCTTCTTTTCACTTTTCTCAGCTCCGGTTTTGGCGTTTCTGGGATCGAGTCTCAGTTCTTCAAAGTCGACGTTTTTTCCGAGATGGGTTCCCCGCTTTGTCCCCAATTCTATCTGGGTTTCCGCTAAAGTCTCCATCTTTTGCTTCTGTTTACGCCACAGCTGCTACGGGGAATACCATTCATGATTTTACTGTGAAGCTCCCCTCTCTCTCTCTCTCTCTCTCACACACACACACACACACACATTCCCACTTATGTTATTAATTTTGGTGTTTTATTAGATTTCTTCTTGTCTTTCTTATCGCACTTGTGGTTTTTGAGTTGATTACTGTTTGATGAAAGTTTATTATGAAGGAAACGTTGGTGTGATTATGTGCATATAACAAACTAGATTGGACTATTGGAATAAACTAATTAAGCGTTTATGGATGTGGTGATTGAGGTGCTTAGGAATTGTTTTGATTAGCTATATTCCTGTTGATTATCATGTTCTTTCGCTTCGCTATTTGTATCTGTCACGAATTTGAATTAGTTATTGATTCAGTTCAATGGTTGGAGTTGAAATTGCTTCCTTTTTTGTTAACAAGAAGTTGGTCTCCAGCTGCAAAGATTAATGAACAGGGACTTGGGATGTATGTATATTGTGTGTTGTAGCTGAACTCAGCGATTTACACTCTCTATTAGAGTTCCTAATCGCCGGAGCTCATTTAGTTTTGGGTTTTAGACTATGAACTTGAAGATCCTAAACATCGTTAAAAGCTTTTACATCACGAGTTACTAATCTTCTTTTTGTAAAAACCAAGAATGGTCTAATGGTAGAAAGTATTGATCTTGAAATGTGCATGTTTTAAGTCCTATTATGAAAATTTTCCAGTTGGGTGATAGAAAGCATGAAACTTATGTGTAGTATAGTTTTCTCCTTATAGAGTCTAAAAATAATCCTTCTAATGAGAAGAGGACATTGAGGGGAAGGATGTTGCACTTAGCAAATTCAAAGGAAAAGTGCTTTTGATCGTAAATGTTGCTTTCTCTTCCTTCTATTCTTGAGTTGTGTGATTATCAAATATGTGCTTACATAAACAAACTATGAGAACTGAGATGGTTAATTGGTTTTGGATTTAGTGGTTTGACATCACCAAATTATACCGAGCTTTCTCAGATCTACGACAAATAAAAAACTCAAGGTGAGATTTCAGTCGATCAAATTTATATCTCAAACATATCTAAACTTTTCTACTAAAATTCTTTGAAGCTAATTTGAATGCTGTAATCAGTTTGGCGGGCAAGAGCCAGGATGAAATGCGGATATTAAGGAATTTGCATGTACAAGATTCAAAGCAGAATTCCCAAATTTGGATATGAAGAAACTTGTAAGATTTAAGTCATGCAGGTTGATGTCAATGGACCAGATACAGCTCCAGTGGAGGATTTGTAGGTGATGTAATTAAATGGAATTTTGAGAAGTTCCTAGTGGACAACTGGTTGAAATAGGCCTAAAAATCTGGCTTGAATATTCGTTATCCAGAAGGGCGACATATACACATATTTATGGGAGAGTTTTATGTTTTGATACAAACTTTTATCACATTTTGCTGTCACCTTGGCCTGCCTTTCTGCAGAAGGACATCCAGAAGCTTATAGCAGCATGAGTTCCCGATACTTGTAAATTGTTTGGTTAAATATATCATTTAGTTTATATAGAAATGCATGATATGTACTTATCAGTCCTCTTTCTCTTGATTGCTTTAAAATTTACATTTAACATTATCATGTGTTGATAATTCCATAGGGTATTCAAACTTAATCTACGTCGATCAATACCGGTTTAAAGAGATTTATGTGTAAGGAATAAATAAATGTTTGGAAACCGTAATCCTATTTATATTTTTTATTTGATAAAAATCACTTTAATAGTACATGAGATAATATAATAGAGAGTAACTCGTCAAAACAGAACAATTTTTAATCACAACAGTCATTTTATTACAGCTTTCAAAGTATTCTATTCTCTGAATCATTCAAAAATTTAGACCAAAAATATAATAACGAATATGTGTTCATCTTTTTGCACAGACACTCAAATATTTATATTTGTTTCTCTTTCCAGTAATATTTGACAAGACATTTTCTGAATTAAAAGTAAATTATTCTCTTCATTTTCTTTAGCTGAGAGAACCGAAAAAATTGGAGAGTTTTATACATATAAAAATACGATAATTGACGATCTTTTTTATAAGAAATTTTGTTACAACTTCTATGTAACTTAAAAAATATTCAAATGAACCCTCAATCCTTATATAATCAACATTCTAGAAATATATTATCAACATTCTAGAAATATATTATCGAGATTAAGCTCATTTAAAAGACTAGATTGAATATCTAAATCATACTATATCCTTTTTAAATCTAGGTTGAACAAATATATCAAAATTATAAATACAAAAACTTGTGTGATACATCCGGCTAAATTTGAAATTCAATTTGCGGCTCATTTATCCGCACTACCCGGATCCCGTCATTATTCCATTTTTTTTTTCATTTTTTTCATTTTTTAAAATATTTTTTCAATTATTATACGGATGGACATGTCATTGTTGTGAATAAGAGTGTCACTTATAGAGTATTATTTGTTTAAAAATAAAAGTGTTATTTTCATTTTGAACACTTTCTACCATCACTTACGTTTCATTTATAGAGTATCATTTGCTTCGAACAAAAGTATAATCTGCGTTGAATACAATTGTCATTTCTAAAGTATCATTTATTTTCATACAAAAGTGTAATTTGTTTTTGAAGAAAATGTCATTTGTAGAGTATGATTTGCTTCAAACAAAATTGTCATTTGCGTTGAACAAAAGTATTATTTGTCTTGGAGGAGAGTGTCAGATTTTTATAGAGTATCATTTGTAATGAATAAATATGTCAATTGCAACGAACAAAATACTATTTATCTGAAAGTGTCAATCGTAATAAAAAAAATGTCAATTATCTCGGAGGAGAGAGTCACATTATCATAGAGTGTCTTTTGCAATGAATAAATGTGTCAATTGCAACAAACAAATGCATTTATCTACATGTACGAAATTAATTGAAAATATGTACGAAATTAAAAATGTCATTTCTTGGACGTATGAATACGAAAATAGATCAATTAAGAGAAGCTACAATCTACATGTACGAAATTAATTGAAAATATGTGAAAAAATCTTGTAAACTAACAAGGAATTGCTTGGTGAACTACTTTATAACGGATAAGCACAATTCTACCAATGAATCTTGTAAACTAATAACGAATCTGCTAATTCTACCACCACCGTCGCGCACAAGCAACACGGACAAACACAGCTCAACAAAATCCTGTTTCAAATCCAAATAGTCCGTGAATTAAACTACATGCGGTTTTGAATTATAACTAAGAATCTCTAATTATCTCAATATTCACCCAAATTTCATCAACGATTTTGATTCAATTAACCTAATTAACTTCAATTCAATACACACACTCTGCGAAGATATACGTGTGTGGTGTTTGAGAGGCAAACACACCGATTTGCGAACTACCCCGGCAGCGACTCTCACAGTTGAACACTGAAAAAATTCGGAGAGCGGAGGCGGAGAGTTGTTCAAGAATCGGATTTTGATTAAAAAATGTAATTGGTTCTTAAACATTTCCGCAGAGTTGTTCATACGCCAATCATAAAAGAACTAATCATTGTATAATATTGGTTTTGTGTAAAAAAATTAAGGCAAATTGGCAAAAATAGTCCTCAAACTTCGCGTTTTTGCGAATTTTGTCCTCAAACTTTGTTTTTTTGTTTTTTTGACCCTCAACTCGTTTTTGCGATTTTGGTCCCGACGTTAATTTTTCCGTCAATTTAGACGTCAATTTTTTTTTTATTTTTTTTAATACAAGGGCAGAATCAGAATAAAATTTTTGAAGGACCAAAATAGCAAACGATTTCTTCGTATTTAGAAAAAAAAATAAAATTCAAGGGCAAAATCGTAATTTGGCAATTAAAATAAATTAAATCTGAAACCCTTATTAGCTCAGAACAGCGGCTGAACACTCATTTCCTCTTCTTCTCCCTTAGCATTTACGGCGAGCACATCGATTTCTTTCTTCTTTCTTCCTTTGTTCAGTTCGAAAGTGGAGCTTGTTCGTGTGTTCAGTTCGAAAGTGGAGCGGCGCGGACGGGAAGTTGCTGCATATTTGGACGGCGCAGTCGAGAAGAATTTTCAGCCGAAGGTGACAAATGATTCGGCCAAGTCTCGAAATCGGACGGTGGATACTGCAGAAATCGTAGATCTTGAATCATAGTTGCAAAATACGGCGGCGGACAGAGGTAAAACATTGGCTTGAACTCATTTGTTGATACTGGCTTGAACTCATTTGTTAATAATGTCTTCATTTTGTTTCAATTTTTCAGTAAGTTGAGATGGTGCGAAGCTCTCGTCGTCGGAGTGGAAAATCGACCGAACCAGTGGATGTTTCAATTATGGAGGGCATGCTTGATACTGATGCAGTTGAAAAGTATTTTGAGTAAGATTTGTCCCCATCCAAGCTAGCTTATAAAGGTTTTTTCGTATTAGGTACTATTTATTTTTTGGATGCATTCTTGTAGATTGATTTGGAAGGAGGTTGTATTAGAAAAGAGGATCCATTTTACTAGAATTGACAACTTATGGTTTAATGCTTATTCAAATAAGCGGGGGAAAATGGCATCAAAAGTGATAAGCTGGATGAAAGCAAGAGAAATATTGTCCAAACAGTATGTGATGGTACCTATTGTACAATGGTAAGTTTAGGGCTTTTAGATTAGTTTTTTTACAAATTGTTCTTTGAATATACGTATTGTACGATAGGTCTATTGCCTGTAATTTATTTGTTATTTCTTGATCCTTCGTAGGGGGCATTGGTACCTATTGATATTGTGCAACTTCGATCATGGAATAGAGAAAGGGTCTCAATGCATGATTCTGTTAGATTCTCTACAAGGTGTAGATAATCCAATTCAACCATTAATCCGGAAGTAAGTCTTTTTACATTCGTATTTTTGAATTCAAACATAATATTCACACCATGATGTTTTATTTGCATAGTTTTGTGCTTGATCTGCTAAAGTCTGAGATAAAGCAAGTGAACAAAGATTTGGTTTCCAGAATTCCCCTACTAATTCCAAAGGCAAGTTCAGTTCACAATACATAATACTTGTACCTTGACACTAATTGTGTTTCCTTATTAATGACCATGTGCTATCTCTTATTAGGTTCCCCAACAAAATAATGGTGAAAATTGTGGGGCATTCGTGTTGTATTATGCTTATAAGTTTATGGAAAATGCACCAGAGAAATTCAACCATTCAGATGGTTACCCATACTTTGTAAGTATATATCCTGGACATTTCTATACTTTTTACTTATATTTACATGACTATTTTGATGACATTCTTTGTTAATGAATTGCAGATGAGAGAGGACTGGTTTACTTATGATGACCTCAGTGCATTTAGGCACTTTTTAGCCATACTGGATGGGGGACCTAAGGCTAAGGAAGCTTCAAACGAAGATGATATTTTATGTTCAGGTCTGTCTAGCATATTGGAGCCTAATCAAAGGGGATTAGAAGGGATGCAAGGTAGTGTGGTTGATGAGGGTGATCTATTGGGAAAGGGTGATGAGGATGCAGGGGATTAGAAGGGATGCAGGGTAGTGTGGTTGATGAGGGTGATCTATTGGGAAGGGGTAATGTTGTAGTTGGCAGAATATTGCCAATGTGGGCCAGAACAGAAGCAAAAGAGACAGAATATGATTATAAAGAGACAGAATACAGTGATATTGATGAAGATGAGAGTGATAACTTGGCAAGGGGTAATGTTGTAGTCGGCAGGATATTGCCAATGTGGGCCAGAACACAAGCAAAAGAGGATGCTGAAGAAATTGACAAAGATGATTATAAGGAGACAGAATACAGTGATATTGATGAAGATGAGAGTGATAACTTGGCTAGGGAAGATGTTGTAGTTGGCAGGATATTGCCAATGTGGGCCAGAACAGAAGCAAAAGAGGATAAGGAGGCAGAATACAGTGATATTGATGACGAGTTTGGGCAGGATGTTGAATTCTATGAGGATTCTGACTATAATAACAGCGAGAGAGAAGACCTATTTGAGGTCATGATTGAGCCTGTTCTGGTAGACTTTGATTCTAATGTGGCTAGGGAAGCTAGTCTAAGGAATTTCAGCAGCTCTGCCGGCACCGGTACAACCGATTCGATGAGTGATAACATTAGAGGCCCCGAGGAGGGTGTTCAATTTGAGGAAAAAGAAGTTTATTTGCCGGCTAAGAGGTCTTCTTATAAGAGATGGCAACTGTTGGATATTCCATCAATGAAGCTACTTTGTAAGGACTTTGGGGTTGAATCAGTTGATAAAGGTAATATTGATGCAGATAGGAATTCTGATGAAGAGTTCTATACAATGGTAGATTCTGAGGATTCTGAAGGTGTTCCAAAAAACAAGAACTCAGTCTTCAACTTGGCAAAGGATGGAGATGATCCTATCTTTAGGGTTGGACAGTTGTTCCCCACAAAGCAGCTGCTGAAGAAAGCTATATTTAACCATGGGATCAAGCATGGGAAGAAAATCAAGATAAAGAAAAATGACAAAATCAGGATCCATGCGGTTTGTAATGGGCCTGATTGTGATTGGAAGTTGTATGCCAGAATTTTTGATAATAGCAAGACATTCTAGATCAGAACTCTTCAACCTGTTCACAAATGTCCAAGGGACATGGAACATAACATGGCAAGTGCTGAATACTTGGCTGCAAGATACATGGATGTGTTTCTATCCGATAACCCTGTTATTATTCGTGAGTTTCAGCAAACAGTTCGAAAGGATCTTATGGGTGGCTTGAACCAGTGGAAGGGTTATAGAGTGAAGTACAAGGCAAGAGAAATGATTGAGGGGAATTTCACAGAGCAGTACAAGTTGTTGCACAATTATATCATGGAGATTGAACAAACAAATCCGGGGACAAGGATTGTAGTTGACAGCACTGGTTGCTCTAGTAATGGAGATAAGAGATTCAAAAGAATATATGTTTGTCTGGAGGCACTGAGAAGGGGGTTCAAAGAAGGGTGCCGGAGAGTTGTAGGTTTGGATGGGACATTCTTGAAGGGTCCACATAAGGGTTGTTTGCTCACAGCAGTTGGAGTGGAAGCTGATAATGGCATGTACCCCATATTGTATGCCGTTGTTGAGAATGAAAATAGCAGCTCATGGAGCTGGTTCATCAAAAACATGAAACAAGACTTACAAATTGATCAACCAGCTGCTTGGGTGATCATTAGTGATAGACAGAAGGTAAGAAATTTACTAACATTAGTGATAGACAGAAGGCTGCAAAATTGACTATATTATAATTTTGAGCTGCAAAATTCATTGAAACACCGTAACTAACATTGTAGGTTAATTAATGCAGGGTCTGATTGAGGCTGTGAGCAGTAATCTGCACGGGATTGAGCATAGATATTGCTGCAGGCATCTGCACAATAACATGAGGAAAAATCATCCCGGAGAACAAATAAAGGCATTGTTTTGGAGTTGTGCAAAGGCTACATACATCCGACACTATGAGCAAGAGCTGAGCAGATTGTCAGCTGTGGATTTGAAGGCTGTTGCATGGCTGAATAGTAACACAAGCCCTGCTCATTGGTCAAGAGCTCACTTCAGAAGCACAAGTAAGTGTGACATGCTACTAAACAATCATACTGAGGCCTTCAACAAACAGCTACTTATTGCAAGAACAAAGCCGATTTTGGGGATTTTGGAGCGAGTCCGAGTTTATATCATGATGAGATTGCAAGCGAGGAGGGAGTGGATGGAGAAACTGAAAGGGAATATCTGTCCTTCAATTCTCAAAATCTTGGAAAAGATCAAGGAAGAATCAGTTCGTTGTCTTCCTACATAGTCTGGTGAGTCCAGGTTTCAGGTTCTCGAGGCAAATATGGACCAATTTGCAGTGGATGTGGGACAAAGAACTTGTACATGCAGAAAATGGGACATCACAGGTTAGTTATTTGCTATTGTTGTTTTCAGTTGAACATAATTGTAATATATATATACTAAAGGGTATAAACCGCAGGCATCCCGTGTATCCATGGTGTGGCTGCTTTGGGAATGCAAGGATTGAAGCCTGAGGAATACGTAGATAAATGTTACAGTGTGGAGGCTTATAAGAGATCATACACTCCTCTCATTTATCCAGCAAGCGGCCCAAACAACTGGCCAAATTCATCAAAAAAGCCACTACTACCTCCGGCATCCATCAAAATGCCTGGCAGACCCAGAAGAAAAAGGAAACTTGAAGATGGAGAGAAGGGCTACAAGAAAACACAAGATGGAGTGCTGAAGTTAAGAAAAGTTGGAATGACAAAAAACAAGTGTAGGAAGTGTAATGAGAAAGGGCACAATTTCAGGACATGTCCTAAGGACTCTGCCCAAGTCTCAGCCCAAGCTCCAGAGAATACATGTTCTAAATGTGGTGGACTAGGCCACAACAAGAATGGTTGCCAGAAGACAGATGATGAAAGGCTGCAAGAAGAGGTTAGTTAAGTTTTTACAGTAAATACAATTTTAATAAATGCTGACAAGATTTTTATATTGAATGTAGGAGTTGTTGCTGGAACTTAAGAAGGGGTGCAAGGACATTTTGGAAGCGGAGTGTGATGAGGGGAAGAGTATCGCCAAAGCTAACAAACAAGTTAGTTTCTTTCAGTATAATTGTCTTCAGTACAATTCATTGGTTGTCATCAGCACAATGTGGATGTTAATTGTCTTCTGAAATTGCATGGTGTGGCTTCAGTAGTTATTTTGTGTGCTTCAGGCACAAAATTCGCAAAAACGCGAAGTTTCCAATAAGATTTAATATACCTTATGACATTATAAAATAGTTTTTATGCAAGTCATAAAAAAAATTTCTGCATATATACACATATGTAGGCTCCTTTTGTTATTTATTCTCCTTTATGCAAAATAATGCAGGCGAGTTTCCAATAAGAATAAAATTTGGTAGTCTAAAAACTTTGGCTGACAATTATCGACACTAAGGCTGAAACCCTCAAGCTTCATTAATCCAACAAATTCCTCTTTTCATACAAGCAGTGCATCTGTCGTCCGGCTTGTGCCCAAGGTTCATCAATCATCATCTGACTAAAATAATTCATACCACGGTCAATCAATCTTGTTCTTAAATTCATATGGAGTTCTAAACAAAATAATTTAAATTTTGTAAAGATTTATATGAGAAGACACATTATCCTATTTATAATTTTAAATTGGTCCCATCAAAAATTACTTTATGGTAATTAAATACTCCTTTAATCAAAAAACAAAATGCTATTCAGTTTAACCTACCAATTTAATTTTCGAACAAATGTTTATAATGACAAAATCGCCCTTGCTTCGCTGTATTTTGGTAGGGTTAAATTTCGCAAATTTCCTCCGTAAGAGCAACTCCAATCATACTTCAAAATAAGTTTTTATAGTAGAAAGAATGGCTCCAACCATTCTCTATATTCAATTGTAAAACTCATTCTTTTTAACAGTGAAAAGTCAAATATAAGTTTTTACTGTTGAGCATGGACTATTATCTACTGATTAATTGCATTCAAGTCCCTCAATTTCTCTTTCTTTTACTGGTCCTACCATTAATTTACATGAAATTGCTCTTTCTTTTTCTGTTTAATTTTTTTGAAATATCATTTTAAATTATTCTGAATTTGTTTATGAAAAACTATTTTATAATGTCATAAGGTATATTAAATCTCTACAATTAGAAAATTATGCATAATTAATTTTTGAATTTAATGAATAATTTATTAGGTGTTTGTGATATTAAGCTTATTAATCCATATGGATACTCGGAACCAAATATGTGAAAAAGAAAGCAGGTTAAAGGCATTCCTCAAAACAAGTCTTGCCAACAACCAACGACCGTAGGCTTTGCATCTCTGGTTGTCCGAGCAGCTGTGAGTTTATGCATAATCATATGCACCAAATCATTCAGCAACTGATGCGAATTTTACTTTTCTTCTATTAATTGCTTCTAAATCCTAAATAACTCGCAAACAAAAATCATGGAATTCCTAACAGATATTTTGAAGATTCCAGTGAATAGGTATTTCTTGGTAGAAATGTGATCATTGGAGTTTTTGAGCATTAATTTAGCGTATTCAACCAATTCTTGTCATTAATTTACCCTTTTTCCTTTGGAAAATCCATTTCAACACACTCACCTCATAGCATTCTCTGCATTCACTATAGCATCATAAGTTCTAAGTTCTTAGGATGCCCAGAAGCTCTAGTCATCGACGGAAGTACTGTTCGTCGGAGCTTGAAGTGTTGCGGTACTACACACTTTAAAACGTCGTCGTTTCATCTTTGGAGACGATACGTCATAACCGATAATACTACCCGGGGCATATTTCATTTTTGACTCGACAAAGTTTCTTTCTCCTTTCTATTTCTGATTTACTATTTCTGGATTGTAATAGCAGATTGAATCATCTTATGCTATAACTATAAATCATCCATATATGTTAGTTTATTTTTTAATTCATATAAAATTTATAACGTTACTATATAATATCTAATGTTTCACAACCTCTATCTGGTACTCCTCCATCCCACTCCAATTGTCCAATTTCTTTTCGGCACGGATATTAAGAAAGTTGTTGATCGAATATTTAGTTCATACATGGCCTTACTTGGGTCGTTTGCCCAAGCTGGCAACCACGTTGGAGCTGATCGAATTTCCACCTCCATGCATTTTACCGGTGGTTTAAGTCTGGACCTCGAAGCTTTGATATTAATGGTTGAGGCATGTGCACGAGCTGGGGAGCCTGACCGTGCTATGAATTATTTTAGTCAGATTATGAACCTTGGGCACAAGCCGGATAACAGATGCACTGCTTTTATGATTGGGGCTTATGAAAAGAAGAATTTGTTGGATGAAGGCTTAGCACTGTTATTGAAGCTTGAGAAGGATGGGTTTGAGGCTGGGGTTGCTACTTATACTGTTGTTGTGGTTGATTGGTTTGTGAAGATGGGGCTTTTTGAGGAAGCCGAACAGATAGTGGATAAGATCTCAGAAGTGGGTGAGGCTCCTCCGTTTAGGCTCCATGTAAGCCTTTGCGAGATGTACAAGAAGAAGGCATTGCAAGCTTTACGAGTTGTGGAGTCGAGGATGGATGAAATGGAGTGGGAGGACTTTGGGAGGATCGTAGAGTCGCTGGCTTCGACTGGGTTAGTGCTGGACGCTAAAAGGGTAGCCGGCTTAATGGAAACAAGGGGATTTGTTTTATCCCCTGAGATTAACGTAGCTCTAATGGCAGGTAACATGTGGAAGGACACCAAGACTCTAAAGAAAGATAAATCATTTAGACCAGAAATGGGTGTTAGTTAATTGTACTTTTGTTTTTGGAACTAATTTTTGCTAGTTGATCATCATCTTATGTGGTCGGTTTGAGAAAATGATGAGCATAAATTTCATAGTTTTTCTCATTGGCTGTTTTTTTAAAGTTACTTTTTACTTGCATATCAAACTCTCCTCTCACATAACACAAAACCAGCCTTTCCATTGTTGAAGGAAATCCCAAAGCAGTTATTCAGAGAAGATGCCTAGTGAGTAAACCACATTTAGCTACTTCCCTCCATGACTTGCAGAAGAAACCACAACTAACGTCTCTAAATATGGACATAAATGGCAGATAAGTAAAATTCTTGGCATTAAACTTTGACAAAACTTTTCACGAAAAAACAAAACTAAGCATATTTCACACATACATTCACCATTATGGAAACGGTATACCATAAATAAGTGATGATGCTGTTACACCGAGCTGTTAATACAATTACAAATAGCAAGTCGGAAAACAAAAGTGGAAAGTTCGCAGATACAAGCACATCGAGTCGAGGAAGGTCTCTCTCCGTAAGACGAAATACGCCCCGAGTAGCTCTCTCGGATCAGGTGTATCGCCCCAAAGATGAAACGACGACGTCTCAAACGAGAGTGGAACATGGTCCAAAGGAGATAGCCTCCCTGCTGGACCTACTTCTCATCCTAGGAGTTAGCAGGTATAACGAGCTCTGACGAACTGAACTTCCGGCGAGGACTAGAGTTTCTGGACTTAAGATGCTTATGTAAAAGAGAAATGTTTGATGAGTGGTGTGTTGAAATGCAAGTGAAGAGTGTCTATTAAAATTCTGCCCAAGTGAAAGGTTGTTGGATTAATGCATCTGCTATTAACGCAGGCATGTCATGGGTTGAGTCGGTAGAGGAGTGAATGTGAGGTAACTCCACAGACTCATTCCAGAGGCTTCCAAAAAAATATGTTCCGGTAGAGTAGGAGCATTATACCAAGAGTTAGGGACATCCCATAAGTAGCTCACCAAGCCCATTAACTAAAGTCCATGTTGGTCCCGAGAGCACGTTCAGGTGTAGGGGGGGGAATACACCTGAAAACCGATTTTCTCAACTTAAACACGAACAGTCCTTTTTCAGGATGATGTCGTACTAAACAGGTTCAGCAGACCAGATAAGTTGTTCTGAATCGTGTTGGCAAAGTGACCGACTCTACTGAGACCTGCTAGCTGACTGAGAGTCAGAATTCAGTATCCTACAGATAGAGTTCAGTGGTGCAGAATAGTGTAGGCCCAATTCAGTTGAGTTAGGAAAACGTTTTTATTAAAACAGTTTCAGTTGATTAATGCAGTCTATTAAGTTTGCTGAAACTTAGTTGAATGATTTAACGACGGTTTTCAGTATGAACAGTAAATCAATGCAACAGTTAAAAACAGAACACAAGACACAGAGGTTTTTAAAGTGGTTCGGACACAAAAATCCTACGTCCACTGTCCCGAAAGATCAGGAAGCTATTTATTATACGAGATAGTCTCGGTCGGTTTGTCTGCTGGACAAACACTGGTCTTGAGATTTATACTGAGCAAGTCTCAGTTTACATGGTTATCAAACTGAGTGTTTGAAAAACTCTCCAACTGTGAAGGAGTCCTTTACAATAAGGATTAGTTCAAAGGTGAACTCCTTCGTCTAAACTATGGATATATTCTATTGAGCTTAGGTTAGAGGGATAGGAAAAGTGGCTTCTAGAACGACGAACAACTGAATATAGCTTTGGGTTCGTGTATCGTCGTTTGGATACTAGAGGCTATATTAATCAGTTCTGTTTGGTTCCCTAAGAGCTGGAATGTAGCCTTTTGCCAGAGATAGATTCTTTGAACTTCTTGCGGAAGACTTAAGCTTTTTGAATTTTGCTCGTTTGAATGCTCTGTATGTTCTCTCGTGTTCTTCCCGTGAGCTTCAAATTTCGATTTATCCCTCAATTTATAGAGAAGAGATTATGATAGATCCGTTGGAGACGACGATCATTTGTCTCTCTCTTTTGGGTAGCTAACGGCTCTTTTGAAGTTTGGTGGCAGTATCATTTCCCTCCTTTTCTGGAAAGTTGTTGACTTGTAGCTTTAGTAGATATAGGATACGTGGCTACTTGTCATTGGCCGAGGTTCAGAAAGTGGTTGAGACAGAACAGACTTCAAGGAGATCTGAAGCTAACTTCTCTCTTCCTCGTATTAACTCTGCTGAAAAGTGACTTCAAAGATTCTCGACGGATGTAAGGCGTCGGCCATTGCCGAAGTCTCGATCTCTCGATTCGATAGCATGCTCCTGCTGAGTCGGCTCTACTGAAGATCAGCTCTGAGTACAGTGAACTACTCCTTCTGAGTTCAGTTCCACTGACTTCTTTCGCATATCTTGCTCCCGCCGAGTCCCGGTATTAATGAGTCTTCTACTTCTGGTGCTGAGGCGGATAATCTACTGAGTGCCTGAACCAGAGCAAAGGGTCTGCTGAGTCTGAAATTTCAGAGACAAAACAACTTACAACATAATGGTTCACCAAACAAAATAGGGTTTTGGGATCTTCAAATCTTCACAGACTTATTCAGAGCATAGGGCTACTGAGTTGTATGTTACCACAGAAGACTGAGTCATTTCCCACTATTTATCAACACTGCTGAGGATAGAATCATCACCCAACATTTCCCCCCTATTTGATGATGCCAAAACCTAATAGCTATCAACCTAACACTATTACTTATCAGAAACAGAGCTCCTTACAAAATTACAAGTAGAATTAGTGGAGTTGTTCTTTAAGTCCTAGACTACTGAGGGGATCAGGGCAGAAAGTCAGAATAAATATAGAGTCTGAACAACACTTCCCCCTGTCTTAACAACATTTTCCCCCTATGCTATCAAGTCAATCAGAATCTAGCTAAGCAACAACCGACAATAAATAACAGGCAGTGAGTGTGTGAGTCAGTAATCACTTCAGTGATTCTGAGTGTTAAGCAAAAATAAACACGGTTATTCAGACAATAAGATATTGTCAAAGCCAAACAGAGATATTATATATGTAAAGAGGTTCAGTACAATTACATCTCTGCTAGACTAGAAGAAGAAAAAGATACAAAGAGAACACAGAAGCCAGAAGTCATTTGAACTGCCTAATCCTGTCTTTGAAATCTTGGGATTGAGATTCAGGAAGAGGCACTCCATACATGCGATAAGTGACTTTTCTCAGCTTCAGTATCTCAGCAAAGTCCGCTGGGTCTTCTTCATCAAGAAATTTGGCTTCAGCAGCGTCCTTCACTTCTTTCTCTATTACTCCATAGTGAATGGATCCGTCAAGTCTCCGTGGGGGTGGCGGGATTCTAAGTGGTCCGGAACTCGACTTCGACATTTTCTTTGACGACTTTCTCGCAACCGACATACATGTCTAAGTCGGCTCTCATTATCCATTCAGTATAAGCCACAACTTTGCGCTTCTCAGACCAGAATCTCCAGAAATAGTTCCTTTTAACGAACTCGATTTTCAGCGCTTCCCACCTCTGCGTGAACTCCACTGGCATCCATTCATCTGTTCTAGGCCATCTGTGAGTCTTCAGATCCGTAGGCTTTCTGAATCTCCTGTATCTGTAGGGGATGTCTGCCTTTGAGGGGATCCTCTGACTAGCTTCCTTTTCCGTTCTCAGCCTGAGGGCTTCAAGATCTGCTATATGCAATCTCTCTCTGGTTGCTTCAATTTTCCTTGCCTCTTCACCTCTGTATAGGTATCTGTCTAACTGAGCCCAGATCTCTTCCATTTCTTGTTCCTGTGCCTTAGAGGCAGTATAGGAAGGCTTGTGAGGTGGCTCTTCTTCTGAGTCAGCGGGAGTTGATGATTTTTCTTTGGATGTGCCCTGTTGCTCAGTAGATTGCTGCTGCTGCTCCTTTTCCTTGTCAGCATCGTCGTTGAGTTTAAGCGTTTTGGGAGGCAGCCTTGCACTTGTTCTCTTGCCTCCAACTGGAGCCTTAGATTTGCATTTGACAGGCTTCGGTTTGGGTTTGTTGGCTGCTTCAGCTTCGGCTATCTCCCTAGCCAGCTTCTCGTCAGCGGCTATTTGAGCCGCCTCCTCCGGGGTAATGAACCTCCTGGGTCCTTTCTTCTTGGAGGGAGGGGTTGGGAGTTTTAGAACTTTCTTGCCTTTGCCGGCAACAGGAGGAGGAAGAGGAGCTTCTTCCTCTTCTGAGTCCTCCTCGTTAGCATACTCGGCAACTTCCTTAATGATGTCAAGGGGAGTTTGTGTTGCTTGAGTAGCGACTTCTCTGGCTCCTGAGCCACTTCGGCCAGTCTCTAAAGATGCTGCAGCTGCAGCTGAGACACCCTGGGCCGCCAGTTTCAGTAGGTACAGTAGGGGCGGATGACTGAGTTGAGGTTGCCCCTGCTACTGACCTTGCTCTCTTCGGAGCCTTCAGTATCAGCTCCTTGGCAGCTTCCCCCTTAGTTGATTTCTCTATTACACTTTTCCTTTTCTTTGCCAAACTTTCCCCCTTTTTGGCATCAGCAAGTAAGGTTGGGGGCAGAGCAGATACCTTTCTGTTCAGGATTTTGTAGGAGGCTGACAGATCGTCTAATCTTGTATGAATCTTGGTCAGTGCCTCATGCAGCTCATTTCTCTCGTTGGTCAGCTGATCGTTGTATTCTTTGTGTGAGAGATCTGCTGCAGCCTTGAACTCTTTCAGCTGCTACTCAACCTTCTCTTCAAGAGCCTTCTGAATAGTTTGGATTCTGAGGTCATTGGCTTGAGAGATAGCTGTGATTGATTCAGTGTGAGCGGTTTGAGCGGCCATGTATTGATTCATCAGTTTATCCTGGCCTTCATGAATCGTCTTGAGCTGAGCCTCAAAATCAGCTCTCTGTATAGCTAAGGCATTCGTCAGAATGTTGGAGAATTCAGGGACTTGGGATGAATAAATGGCGGTTCTTAGTCCCTGCAGCTCTGCACTCTGTGCCTCAGTGGTTTGCCGCCAAGTTTTGTGGACAGTACGGGCAAGAAGGCGATTCTGGGTGCCTTGATCCTTCAGTGCCCTGGCTACTATTTTCGAACGACGGCTCTTTGGGTTGGGCGCTACTTCAAAAGCAGATTGGAGAAGAAGCTGAGCAGGATCAACTGCCTTCGAAGTACCAGCCACTGTCTGCCCAGGACAAATGATGCTGAGTGGAGGGTCAGCAGTAGATGTAGTGACATCCTTGTCCTATTGAGTTCCCTCGTCAGGCTTCTCAGGGCCTGAATCATGGGGTGGGTCCTGACCATCGGGGTTAGACCCATCTGAGGGTGCGGGTGCTGAGACTAGTTGTCTCTCATTCAGCAAGGCGAGCATGGTCGCCCTCAGATCCTCGAGCGTGCCGAGGTCAGATGGCTCTGACTAGCCAATCTTCTCTCTTATCAGCAGCTCTTCTTCATGGAGCTGTTAACAGGAATGGTGTATGATCAGTCGCTTCAGATTGTGCCATTCCTGGAACCTAATCAACATATGGAATCTCGCTTGCCTAGCCAATATGACAAGATCTGAGTGGCTAGCGATCTCCGGTATTACTTCAGCAATCTCCCGAGAGGCTCTGGATTTGAGCGCTGAGGCCTCCATCCCGACAGATTATGACTCCGAGGCTGTCTCCGAGCTCTCGACTTCGATAGGAGATGCCTGTTTCTCAGCAGATGGGATGCTGCTGAGGGGAGGTACGTCCAAGGGGCTCTCCAGAGTCTGAACTTCTTAAGTCTGGACTTTTGATTGGATCTCTTCAGCTTGGACCTCTTGGTCCATTGTCTCTCCATGTTCAGTGGAAACGATTTTCTCCACTGATTGAGTCTTCTCAGAAGACTCAGGCTCGTCTCTCAGCTGTAGTGGTGGCTGAGTAATGACGGCCTCTGATTCCACCGCAGTTTCTATGGGCGCAACCTCGCTAACCTTCTTCAGCTTTTTGGTTGGCGTCTTTGGTGTGAATTTTTGTGGGGACCTCTTCTTCTTCGGCGTTGAGGTCTGCTGAGTCCCACTCGTAGGTGCAGCTGGCCCTGAGCCAATCTGTTGAAGGGCTGCTGACCTATTCTAGAATCTGACTTTCTTCACGTTGAAGTATTGTTTGTCAGCAAAGGTGACCTTGTCAGATGCGCAGAAATCATCTATCATCACTGAGAGTTTAAGTCCGTATAGGAGCTTTCCTTTGATGCTGAGCCTATTGGACGCCTTATCAAATTTGGCTGACTGCATCATATACTCTCTGAGGAAAATTTGTCCAGTTGATCTTGGCCCGATCATATATGGCCATAATCAGTTGCAGTTTGGGTCTGGACACTTGGTCAAACGAGCCTGCTTGACTCGTCAGCAACTGAGTCACAATCTCTGAACACTGTTGGCTTCCCGCAGAACTCGGTGAGGTACTCATCCATCAAATCATATTTATAAGCGACGGTGCTGAATCCTGAGTTGGGGAGGTTGAAGCTTTTCTGAAGAGCTTCGCGGATGGACATCTGCTTCACTTCAATCATGGAGCGGGAGGGATCGCCTACTGTATGGATGACGAATCTCCCTCTGATGTCTCCATCTACTAAATCAGAGTTCGAGTAGATCTCTGCTACTTGGCGCGGGAGGAAGAAAGTCAGCCTTCTCGTCAGAAATCCTTCCAGACCAGTTTCTCTGAGAGCATAGAATATCTCCTCCATAAAGTCCAGGTCGCACTCATCAAATTCCATGACAGGCTCGCACCAGACTCGATCCTTTTCGAGGATCTCTTGCATATTTGCCGGAGCACCTACTTGAGTTCCTGTCATTTTTGTAATCTGCATACACAGCATAGGTCAGTATCGATTAACATATAAGAGAAATAAAAAACCATACGATACTTAATAATCATTGAAGAATTATCAAAAGATTTTTTGAATATTTTGAGGAGAATTTAAACTCATATATATATATATATATATATATATATATATATATATATATATATATATATATATCTTAGAGAAGATAAACAGTTAAAGATCAATGGTTCAGTTTGAACGCGCTTTTTAGATGGACGACTAGGATTAAGTTTTATAAAATAGACAATGATCAAATTAGCCGCCTAAGTCAAAAGCCAGTTGAAGATAGCCTAAGTAGTAACTTGATACGACATGCATTTAATGCGTGGCAGAGTTCAGCATGCTTGTACATAGAATATCGTGTATTCAATGTGATCTGTTAAAATTAAATGACATTTCCTAAGGCATTGACTACGATGCTGAATCTGATCATAAAAGCACAGAATTAATATATAGGCTACTGAGTAGAGATACGCAAACCTGTCAGCTGAACATCGTAGTCAGCTGATACCTCGTGTAGATGGTTGATGAGTCTCTACTTACTGATTTTACTCAGTACTGAGAGTGAACATTCCCCCTTACTGAATGCTCCTCTCCTGAATCCTCTTACTGACTGGAGTCAGTAGGGTCCAGCAAACCTAGCTCTACTGAAAGTTCTCTGAATCTGGCTTCAGCTAGAGGCTTGGTCAGTATATCAGCCCTTTGATGATCAGTATGGATCTTTTCCATCCTGATATCCTTCTTTTCGACATAGTCACGAATGAAGTGTTGTCTGATGTCCACGTGCTTGCATCTCGTATGAAGTACATGATTCTGAGTGATTGCAATGGCACTGGTACTGTCGCAGAAGATCGGCACTTCATTTTTGAATGACGTCATAGTCGCGTAGCTGCTGTCTCAGCCAAAGGATTTGGGCGCAGCAACTTCCGGCAGCCATGTATTCAGCTTCAGTAGTTGACATCGCTACTAAATGCTGTTTCTTTGAGAACCATGAGATCAGCTTACTGCCGAGGAACTGACACGTTCCAGAAGTTGACTTTCGGTCGATTCTACATCCTGTATAGTCAGCATCAGAATAACTAGTTAGTTCTATATTATCATCAGCTGGATACCATAAACCCATGTCAGGTGTTCCTCTGAGATAGCGGAGAATCTTCTTTGCTGAGTCCATGTGACTACGCTCGGATTCGCCCGAAATCGAGGCGGGACACCTACAACATAAGTTATGTCAGGACGAGTAGCTGTTAAGTATAATAGAGAACCAATTATAACACAAAATTCAGTTTGGTCTACTGATACTCCCTCTTTATCAAGATCGATCTTCATATTCGTGTTCATTGGGATCTTGATTGGTTTGCCGGATGTGCAACCGAATCTCTTGATGTGGTCTCGAGTGTATTTGCCTTGATTGATAAACGTCCCCTTCTTAGATTCTTTGACTTGAAAGCCGAGGAAATAGTTCATCTCTCCCATCATTGACATCTCGAACTTATCCTTCATCATTCTTTCGAACTGCTGACACATGATGACATTCTTCTAGCCAAAGATGATGTCATCTACGTAGATCTGCACAAGTAATAGGCCGTCTTCCAGTCGAATGCTGAATAATGTGCGGTCTACTGTGCCCTTCTGAAAACCTTTCTGAAGAAGAAACTCAGATAGGGTATCGTACCAAGCCCTGGGTGCTTGTTTTAACCCATACAGAGCCTTTCTGAGTCTATAAACTTGATGTCCCTACTAAAAGCCGGGAGGCTGTTCCACATAGACTTCTTCTTTCAGCACGCCGTTTAGGAAAGCAGACTTCACATCCATTTGATATACTCTAAATCTTTGATGTGTTGTATATGCTAGGAATAGTCTGATTGCCTCCAATCTTGCAACTGGAGCGAAAGTTTCATCGAAATCTATCCCTTCGGCTTGACAGTAGCCTTTCGCCACGAGTCTTGCTTTGTTCCTTACTATGACGTTGTTTTCATCACGCTTGTTCTTGAAGACCTATTTAGTTCCGATCACATGTTGATGTCGGGGTCTGTCAACAAGCTCCCAAACTTCATTTCTCGTGAACTGATTCAGCTCCTCCAGCATGGCTATGATCCAGTCAGCATCTTTCAGTGCGTCCTCAACTGACTGAGGTTCTTCAGTAGACAAGAAGCAGGAATATAAGGCGCTTTCTCCCTGACAGAATTTGGATCTTGTCTTTACGCTTGCTGAAGGATCTCCTATAATTAAGTCAGAAGTGTGAGCATCCAGCCACGATCTACGATGTTTCAACTCTTTATCTGAAATTTGTTCAACACAGATAGTAGGTGAGCTAGGTATTTCAGTTGTACTATTCTGATATTGAAGCAGTTCAGTTACAAGAGTGTGATCTACTGAGTCACCAGGTTCAGGGGCATTTAGCTCAGGAACATCATTAGTTCCCCCTGAATTATTATTCTCAGTAGAGGTCTCAGTTACCACTGGGGTTTCTTCATCGACCTGAGTTACTTGGGATTGACTCTGTTCTCGAGAGTCAATCTGTTTAGCTACTTCTGCTGCTGGTTGAGATTCAGTAGACTTGTCTTTGGTTTCCTCATCTGAATCATCATCCCAACATAGCTGGATCTTTTCAACTTTTTCTTTTAAGCTCAGATCCTGTAGCTGCTTACTAATGTCCTCAGATTCAGGTTCAGAGTTTCTGCTCCTGTCTTCAGTAGCAAACTTATTAAAAACAACATGAGGGCTTTCCTCCATGCAAAGGGTCCGATAGTTAAAGACTCTGAAGGCTTTGCTGACCCGGGAGTATCCTAAGAACACTCCCTGATCTGACTTGCTATCAAAAGTCTTCAGCTGATCTTTCCCATTATTGTGAATAAAGCACGAACACCCAAAAATATGGAAATAAGATAGAGAAGGCTTCCTGCCGTTCCATAGTTCATATGGTGTCTTCTTATGTTGCTTTGTCAGTAGAGATGGATTCTGAGTGTAACATGCAGTGTCAGTAGCTTCTGCCCAGAATTTGGTTGGGAGTCCTGAGTCTGCGAGCAGGGTTCTTGCTGCTTCTTTGAGTGTGCGATTCTTCCTCTCAGCAACCCCATTTTGTTGAGGCGTGCACGTGGCAGACGTCTCATGCTCTATTCCTTCTGCTTTGCAGAACTCCTCCACCATGAAATTAAGGAACTCAGTTCCTCTGTCAGAACGTATTTTGATAATCTTGGTGTTCTTCTCGACACTGAGCCTTTTCAGAAGCGTTGGTAACTCTATTTTGACGTCAGACTTGTTGGCAATAAATATGACCCATGTGTAGCGTGAGTAGTCATCAATGACCACTAATGCATACTTTTTGCCTCTGATCGTCACCGGAGAGACTGGATCGAACAAATCCATATGTAGCAGCTGAAGGATTCCATCAGTGGAAGGAGATGGAACTGGCGGATTTTGATTCCTTGTTTGCTTTCCCTTCAGGCATGCTTCACGCTGAGTGTCTTTGCTGAATCCATTCGACAGTCCTCTTGCTAGAGTGTTTCTAGCCAATTGGTTGAGCGTTTTGAAGTTGAGATAGCTGAGTCTTCTGTGCCAAATCCACCCTGTTCTGTTGTCATTTTTCGCCAACAAACAAGCTTCAGGTTCAGCTGAGTTCCAGTCAGCTACATAGATATTCTTCTTGCACGAACCTGATAACACTGTTTTCCCTGTAGATTTATCAATAACATCACAGAAACCAGCGTAAAAAATCACTCTATTCGAGTTATCACAAAATTGACAAACAGAGAGAAGGTTATGCTAAAGTCCTTCAACATATGATACTCTTGGAACTGTTGCAGTTCCAATATTGAGTGTTCCATAAGCTCTGGTGTAGCCTTTAACATTGTCTCCAAACTCGATTCGGGATCCTTCTTCAGTAGTATAATTCTTTAGCAAGTCCTTTTGGTACGTCATGTGTCTTAAGCATCCGCTGTCCACATACCAAGGGTCCTTGGGCACCTGCAAAACATAATTATATTTAGGTACCCTTTATTTTTGATTTTGGGTCCTTAGATGTTAATTTTGGTAACCCATATCTGTCTTATGACCCTGGTGGTCTCAGACTGTTTCTTTCCACTTGTGTCAACATATTTGACCACTGGACTGGTCACTGCTGACTTCTGAGGCTTTTCAGGTTCAGGAGTCCGGATCTTCTGAGTGGGTGAACTGTTGACCTTTGCCTTTTGCGCGGCTTTCTTCTTCTTTTTCTGACTTTTGGATCCTCTCCTGACTATTGGATCATAGTAATATGACCCATACTGAGATGGATGTGTCAACTGAGGAGGTCCATACTGATCAGGCCATTTAGCTTTGCTGGTTCCCCCTTAACTGAACTGGGGTGATCTGGTGCTGATCTTCTTGTCAGATTGCTGATGAGGAGGATGAGGTGCCTTCATCTTCTATTTTTTCTTGGCTAAGGGGTTCAGTATGTCTGCATTGATGGTCTCCCCTCGAAGAAATCTATCAGCTAGCCAGTTTTCTGAGCATACGGGGGCAGATGAGGAGGCTCCCTGGCTGAATCCAAGTCCCTCCTTGCAATGCTTGGGCTTGTTGCTTGCTAGCATAGCCTCCAGCTTCTTTTCAGCGCCCATGTATCACTCTGTCATCAGGTTTCTCAAGACATCATCACTTTTCTTCAGCATTTCATGCTCGGACTGAAGTCCTGACAACTCTTGCTTCAGTAGACTCAGTTCAGTATCTTTCTGAGTCAAGTCTTTGGTCAAGACTGAGATCTGATCTTCTTGATGCTAAGACTTGGCCATCAGAGAGTTTATCTCCTCCCTGAGTGTCAACACAAGTCCTTCTGACTCAGTAACGACTTGACTTTCCTGAGAAAGTCTCTGATTCTCCACTTTCAGGGTATCCAATTCCTGAAGAGTCTTACTAAGCTGCAAACTCACCTGAATCTGCTCGTCGAGTAGTTCTTCATATGCGATCGCGACGTCCAGATTCTCGTCTGCACCTGAAAGAGTGTCGTGTGTGCAGTGTGAGAAGGAATTAAATGGTTCATGAGAGTTTACCTCATCCTCTTCTCCTACCATGAGACACTTTTCAGCGTCTTCTTCAGCTTCAAGCTCTAGGGCCATGAAAGCTGCTTCATCATCAGATGAATCCATGAAGGAATCGACTTCATCTGAGTCGTCTGAGAGTTCACCAGCAATGTATGCTTGTCTCTTCTTGATGAACTTCTCCCTTCTTGCTTTACGTGCTGCTCGTTCAGCAGTACTGAGCTCAGGACAGTCATACTGATAGTGTCCTGGCTTCTTGCAGTTATAGCAGGTGGTGACTCTTTCTTCCTTACTTTCACTGTCTTTCGACTGTGCTGAGTCATCCTTTTTCCTGCATTCAGAAGTATACGAGTCAGGAGTGCGCTTAGGCGTGTATTCAGATTTACCCTTGGATTCTCTAAGGGCTTTAGTCACTTTTCTGCGCCTCTCCTTCTCCTTCTGATACTTTACGGCAAGCAGAGCGTACTTCTTGGCTAGATTTCCTTCTTGTATGTTAGTGAGTGAGGTTCAGCCTTGCTAGACGCTGGAGCTACTGTGCTGACTGATGCTTTGAAGGCATGGTCGATTTTAGTGTCAGCTTCAGCTCGCTGCTTCCTTTGAGGTAAGCCAAACTCGACTTCCTCTGCTTTAAGTTCTGAAAAGATATGGTCAGGAGTAACGATATCTAAATCAGAATGACGCAATAAAGTAGCAAAGGGAGTCCAATGAGCGTCTGGCAGTGCCCTCAAAATTTTGAGATTCATCTCTCGGTTGGAGAATGTCTTTCCCAGCCTGTTGATAGAGTTCATCAGATCCGTAAATCTGACGTTGAGATCTTTAATGGAGTCACCAGGCATGAGGGACAATCTCTCCAGCTTTTGGAGTTCCAGCGCAAGTTTATTTGCTTTGATCTTCTGAGTCCCCCGACTCAGTAGCGCTAGAGCATCCCAGAGTTCCTTCGCGGACTTGCAGTCCTGAACTCTCCCGAGATAGGAATCATTCAGGGTGGTCAGTATGGCGTTTCTGGCGACGCGGCCTAAGTTGTGAAGCTTCTTATCCTCTAGGGTGAAGAGACTTCTGTCCTTGGGAATCTTCTTCCCGATCACCATTCCACCTCCATCTACTCGATCCTGAGCTATGACGCTATCGATCATGGGAACGATAGGTCCGTCCACTAGAACCTCTTCATGCTATCGTGGAGAGAGGTCAGATGAGCTTCCATTCTGACTCGCCATACACCATAGTTCTCTACTGAGAACATGGGGACCATCCTTATAATGATGTGAATGAAGAATGATATGCAGTGAAAATGTTTTCCGGATCCGTTCAAGTAGACCAGTTTCAGAATAACAAGAGTCTTATAGAACTCCTGCTCTGATACCAATTGTTGGTCCTGAGAGCACGTTCAGGTGTAGAGGGGGGGGGTGAATACACCTGAAAACAGATTTTCTCAACTTAAACACGAACAGTCATTTTTCCAGGATGATGTCATACTGAACAGGTTCAGCAGACCAGATAAGTTGTTCTGAATCGTGTTGGCAGAGTGACTGACTCTACTGAGACTTGCTAGCTGACTGAGAGTCAGAATTCAGTAACTTGCAGATAGAGTTCAGTGGTGCGGAATAATGTAGGCCCAATTAAGTTGAGTTAGGAAAACGTTTTTATTAAAATAGTTTCAGTTAATTAATGCAGTCTGTTAAGTTTGCTGAAACTCAGTTGAATGATTTAAAGAAGGTTTTCAGTATGAACAGTAAATCAATGCAACAGTTAAAAACAGAACACAAGACACAGAGGTTTTTAAAGTGGTTCGGACACAAAAATCCTACGTCCAATGTCCCGAAAGATCAGGAAGCTATTTATTGTACTGAGATAGTCTCAGTCGGTTTGTGCTGGACAAACACTGGTCTTGAGATTTATACTGAGCAAGTCTCAGTTTACACGGTTATCAAACTGGGTGTTTGAAAAACTCTCCAACTGTGAAGGAGTCCTTTACAATAAGGATTAGTTCAAAGGTGAACTCCTTCGTCTAAGCTATGGATATATTCTATTGAGCTTAGGTTAGAGGGATAGGGAACAAGGAAGTGGCTTCTAGAACGACGAACAACTGAATATAGCTTTGGGTTCGTGTATCATCGTTTGGGTCTAGAGGCTGTATTAATCAGTTCTTCTTGGTTCCCTAAGAGCTGGAATGTAGTCTTTCGCCGGAGATAGATTCTTTGAACTTCTTGCAGAAGACTTAGGCTTTTTAAATTTTGCTCGTTTGAATGCTCTGTATGTTCTCTCGTGTTCTTCGCGTGAGCTTCAAATTTCGATTTATCCCTCTATTTATAGAGAAGAGATTATGATAGATCCATTGGAGACGACGATCCTTTGTCTCTCTCTTTTGGGTAGCTAACGGCTCTTTTGAAGTTTGGTAGCAGTGTCCTTTCCCTCCTTTTCTGGAAAGTTGTTGACTTGCAGCTTTAGTAGATATAGGATACGTGGCTGCTTGTCATTGGCCGAGGTTCAAAAAGTGGTTGAGACAGAACAGACTTCAAGGAGATCTGAAGCTGACTTCTCTCTTCCTCGTATTGACTCTGCTAAAAAGTGACTTCAAAGATTCTGACAGACAGAAGACTGTCTAGCCGTTGCTGAGTCTGATCTCTGATTCAATAGCATGCTCCTGCTGAGTCGACTCTACTAAAGATCAGCTCTGAGTACAGTGAACTACTCCTTCTCAGTTCAGTTCCACTGACTTCTTTAAGTGTACTGCTCCTGCTGAGTCTAGTATTACTGAGTCTTCTACTTGTGGTGCTGAGGCGGATAATCTACTGAGTATCTGAACCAGAGCAGAGGGTCTGCTGAGTCTGAAATCTCAGAGACAAAACAACTTACAACATAATGGTTCACCAAACAAAATAGGGTTTTGGGATCTTCAAATCTTCACAGACTTATTCAGAGCACAGGGCTACTGAGTCGTCTGTTACCACAGCAGACTGAGTCATTTCCCACTATTTATCAACACTGCTGAGGATAGAATCATCACCCAAAAAGCTGAAGAAGGTCAGCGAGGTTGCGCCCACTGAAACTGTGGTGGAAACAGAGGCCGTCATTACTCAGCCACCACTACAGCTGAGAGACGAGCCTGAGACTCAATCAGTGGAGAAAATCGTTTCCACTGAACATGGAGAGACAATGGACCAAGGGGTCCAAGCTGAAGAGATCCAATCAAAAGTCCAGACTGAAGAAGTTCAGACTCTGGAGAGCCCCTTGGACGTACCTCCCCTCAGCAGCATCCCATCTGCTGAGAAACAGGCATCTCCTATCGAAGTCGAGAGCTCGGAGACAGCCTCAGAGTCATAATCTGTCGGGATGGAGGCCTCAGCGCTCAAATCCAGAGCCTCCCGGGAGATTACTGAAGTAATACCGGAGATCGCCAGCCACTCAGATCTTGTCATATTGGCTAGGCAAGCGAGACTCCATATGTTGATCAGGTTCCAGGAATGGCACAATCTGAAGCGACTGATCATACACCATTCCTGTGAACAACTCCATGAAGAAGAGCTGCTGATAAGAGGGAAGATTGGCTACTCAGAGCCATCTGACCTCGGAACGCTCGAGGATCTGAGGGGGCCATGCTCGTCTTGCTGAATGAGAGACAACCAGTCTCAGCACCCGCGCCCTCAGATGGGTCTGACCCCGATGGTCAGGACCCACCCCATGATTCAGGCCCTGAGAAGCCTGATGAGGGAACTCAACAGGATAAGGATGTCACTACATCTACTGCTGACCCTCCACTCAACATCCTTGGTCCTAGGCAGACGGTGGCTGGTACTTCGAAGGCAACTGATCCTGCTCAACTTCTTCTCCAATCTGCTTTTGAAGTAGCGCCCAGCCCAAAGAGTCGTCGTTCGAAAACAGTAGCCAGGGCACTGAAGGATCAAGGCACCCAGAATCGCTTTCTTGCCCGTACCGTCCACAAAACTTGGCGGCAAACCACTGAGGCACAGAGTGCAGAGCTGCAGGGACTCAGAACCGCCATTTATTCATCCCAAGTCCCTGACTTCTCCAACATTCTGACGAATGCCTTAGCTGCACAGAGAGCTGATTTTGAGGCTCAGCTCAAGACGATTCATGAAGGCCAGGATAAACTGATGAATCAATACATGGCCGGTCAAACCGCTCACACTGAATCAGTCACAGCCATCTCTCAAGCAATGACCTCAAAATCCAAACTATTCAGAAGGCTCTTGAAGAGAAGGTTGAGTAGCAGCTGAAAGAGTTCAAAGCTGCAGCAGATCTCTCACACAAAGAATACAGCGATCAGCTGACCAACGAGAGAAATAAGCTGCATGAGGCACTGACCAAGATTCATACAAGATTAGACGATCTGTCAGCCTCCTACAAAAGCCTGAACAGAAAGGTATCTGCTCCGCCCCCAACCCTACTTGCTGATGCCAAAAAGGGGGAAAGTTTGGCAAAGAAAAGGGAAAGTGTAATAGAGAAATCAACTAAGGGGGAAGCTGCCAAGGAGCTGATACTGAAGGCTCCGAAGAGAGCAAGGTCAGTAGCAGGGGCAACCTCAACTCATTCATCCGCCCCTACTGTACCTACTGAAACTGGCGAGGCCCAGGGTGTCTCAGCTGCAGCTGCAGCATCTTTAGAGACTGGCCGAAGTGGCTCAGGAGCCAGAGAAGTCGCTACTCAGGCAACACAAACTCCCCTTGACATCATTAAGGAAGTTGCCGAGTATGCTGACGAGGAGGACTCAGAAGAGGAAGAAGCTCCTCTTCCTCCTCCTGTTGCCGGCAAAGGCAAGAAAGTTCTGAAACTCCCAACCCCTCCCTCTAAGAAGAAAGGACCCAGGAGGTTCATTACCCCGGAGGAGGCGGCTCAGATAGCCGCTAACGAGAAGTTGGCTAGGGAGATAGCCGAAGCTGAAGCAGCCAACAAACCCAAACCGAAGCCTGTCAAAGGCAAATCTAAGGCTCCAGCTGGAGGCAAGAGAACAAGTGCAAGGCTGCCTTCCAAAACGCTTAAACTCAACGACAAAGCTGACAAGGAAAAGGAGCAGCAGCAGCAACAATCTACTGAGCAACAGGGCACATCCAAAGAAAAATCATCAACTCCCGCTGACTCAGAAGAAGAGCCACCTCACAAGCCTTCCTACACTGCCTCTAAGGCACAGGAACAAGAAATGGAAGAGATCTGGGCTCAGTTAGATAGATACCTATACAGAGGTGAAGAGGCCAGGCAAATTGAAGCAGCCAGAGAGAGATTACGTATAGCAGATCTTGAAGCCCTCAGGCTGAGAACGGAAAAGGAAGCTAGTCAGAGGATCCCCTCAAAGGCAAACATCCCCTAAAGATACAGGAGATTCAGAAAGCCTACGGATCTAAAGACTCACAGATGGCCTAGAACAAATGAATGGATGCCAGTGGAGTTCACGCAGAGGTGGGAAGCGCTGAAAATCGAGTTCATTAAAAGGAACTATTTCTGGAGATTCTGGTCTGAGAAGCGCAAAGCTGTGGCTTATACTGAATGGATAATGAGAGCCGACTTAGACATGTATGCCAGATTGCAGAAAACTGTCAAAGAAAATGTCGAAGTCAGAGTTCCAGACTCTAGAATCCTGCCACCCCCACAGAGACTTGACGAATCCATTCACTATGGAGTAATAGAGAAAGAAGTGAAGGACGCTGCTGAAGCCAAATTTCTTTATGAAGAAGACCCAATGGACTTTGCTGAGATACTGAAGCTGAGAAAAGTCACTTATCGCATGTATGGAGTGCCTCTTCCTAAATCTCAATCCCAAGATTTCAAAGACGGGATTAGGCAGTTCAAATGACTTCTGGCTTCTGTGTTCTCTTTGTATCTTTTTCTTCTTCTAGTCTAGCAGAGATGTAACTGTACTGAACCTCTTTACATATATAATATCTCTGTTTGGCTTTGAAAATATCTTATTGTCTGAATGACCGTGTTCATTTTTGCTTAACACTCAGAATCACTGAAGTGATTACTGACTCACACACTCACTGTCTGTTATTTATTGTCGGTTGTTGCTTAGCTAGATTCTGATAGACTTGATAGCATAGGGGGAAAATGTTGTTAAGACAGGGGGAAGTGTTGTTCAGACTCTATATTTATTCTGACTTTCTGCCCTGATCCCCTCAGTAGTCTAGGACTTAAAGAACAACTCCACTGATTCTACTTGTAATTTTGTAAGGAGCTCTGTTTCTGATAAGTAATAGTGTTAGGTTGATAGCTATTAGGTTTTGGCATCATCAAATAGGAGGAAAATGTTGGGTGATGATTCTATCCTCAGCAGTGTTGATAAATAGTGGGAAATGACTCAGTCTTCTGTGGTAACATACGACTCAGTAGCCCTGTGCTCTGAATAAGTCTGTGAAGATTTGAAGATCCCAAAACCCTATTTTGTTTGGTGAACCATTATGTTGTAAGTTGTTTTGTCTCTGAGATTTCAGACTCAGCAGACCCTTTGCTTTGGTTCAGGCACTCAGTAGATTATTCGCCTCAGCACCAGAAGTAGAAGACTCATTAATACTGGACTCAGCAGGAGCAGTATACTGAAAGAAGTCAGTGGAACTGAACTCAGAAGGAGTAGTTCACTGTACTCAGAGCTGATCTTCAGTAGAGCCGACTCAGCAGGAGCATGCTACTGAATGAGAGATCAGACTCAGCAACGGCCAGACAGTCTTCTGTCTGTCAGAATCTTTGAAGTCACTTTTCAGCAGAGTTAATACGAGGAAGAGAGAAGTTAGCTTCAGATCTCCTTGAAGTCTGTTCTGTCTCAACCACTTTCTGAACCTCGGCCAATGACAAGTAGCCACGTATCCTATATCTACTAAAGCTACAAGTCAACAACTTTCCAGAAAAGGAGGGAAAGGACACTGCCACCAAACTTCAAAAGAGCCGTTAGCTACCCAAAAGAGAGAGACAAAGATCATCGTCTCCAACGGATCTATCCTAATCTCTTCTCTATAAATAGAGGGATAAATCGAAATTTGAAGCTCACGGGAAGAACACGAGAGAACATATAGAGCATTCAAACGAGCAAAATTCAAAAAGCCTAAGTTTTCCCCAAGAAGTTCAAAGAATCTATCTCCGGCGAAAGACTACGTTCCAGCTCTTAGGGAACCAAGCAGAACTAATTAATACAACCTCTAGTATCCAAACGACGATACACGAACCCAAAGCTATATTCAGTTGTTTGTCGTTCTAGAAGCCACTTCCTTGTTCCCTATCCCTCTAACCTAAGCTCAATAGAATATATCCATAGCTTAGACGAAGGAGTTCACCTTTGAACTAATCCTTATTGTAAAGGACTCCTTCACAGTTGGAGAATTTTTCAAACACTCAGTTTGATAACCGTGTAAACTGAGACTTCCTCAGTATAAATCTCAAGACCAGTGTTTGTCCAGCGTACAAATCGACTGAGACTATCTTAGTTTAATAAATAGCTTCCTGATCTTTCGGGACAGTGGACGTAGGATTTTTGTGTCCGAACCACTTTAAAAACCTCTGTGTCTTGTGTTCTGTTTTTAACTGTTGCATTGATTTATTGTTCATACTGAAAACCTTCTTTAAATCATTCAACTGAGTTTCAGCAAAGTTAATAGACTGCATTAATCAACTGAAACTATTTTAATATAAATGTTTTCCTAACTCAACTGAATTGGGCCTACACTATTCCGCAAAGATCGAACTCTATCTCGCAAGATTCGAATTCGACTCTCGGTCGGCCCAGCGTGTCTCAGTAGAGTCAGTCACTCTGCCAACACGATTCAGAACAACTTATCTGGTCTACTGAACCTGTTCAGTACGACATCATCGTGAAAAAGGACTGTTCGTGTTTAAGTTGAGAAAATCGGTTTTCAGGTGTATTCCCCCCCCCCCTCTACACCTGAACGTGCTCTCGGGACCTACAGTCCAACTATCAAGACCCAACGGACAAGCATATGGATCACCAAAATGACCAATTGTCAAGATCCAAGTACATGGATTCAGACTCGAAACTCGGAGCCGAAGCCGGGGTGGGCATTGGATAGATCTAACAACTGTAGGTTGTTCTCACTTCTCATTATAATACTATGTTATCATTGAACCTAACCTTATATATTTACATATAAAAAGTAAATACTCGTAGTTTCAAAAAGTATGTATTTGCATTGTTTAATTAATATAACGATGATTCGATCACTGCCGAATGCAATAACCTAACAGGTTTTTTGCATATATAGCCAAAGTATATTATGAAATTGCAAATATAGTTAATCTCCCTCAAAATTGCATCTCATGGCCAATGTAGGGTTTCTAACCTTATTTTATGAATAATTTAGTATTAATAAAATTATTACCACAATATTATTAAACTTATTTATTTCCTTCTAAATTAAAATTTGACATTTTAATCGTAGTTAGCATCATAATTTTAATATTTTTATTAGTAAAATATCTATTATAATTGTAGTAATAATAATAATAATAATAATAATAATAATAATAATAATAATAATAATTAAAGTAAAAATATTAATAGCATTTTTAGCTGAAATAGTGAATCAGATACTTAATATCAACACTAAAATTTTAATCATTGAACGTGGTGTATTTTAATTAGAATTATTTTTAAAAAATCCATAAAATAATTTTTGAATGGGCAGCAAATAAAAAAAGGCAAAAATAGGGGTAGAAACCTATATTGACTATGTGGTGCAATTTTGAGGAAGATTGACTATATTTGCAATTTTATAGTCTACTTTGACTATATATGCAAATCTCCCCTAACAATACGTCTAATATATCTAAAATAGAAGTGCATCTGAATCAGTCTAGGTTCTCGAATTCAAATGAATTTCTAAACAAACGAATATAAAGATTGTAAAGATTTGTACGAGAATACATATTATCCTATTTATATTTTTAAATTAGTTTAATAGATTACGTAAGAACCTACATTTAACGTGAGAACTACAAATGATACATATAAAATTTTATTTGCATAAATGTATAAGGATCATGCATAAAATATATAAAATTAGATAATTCATGTTAAATGTGGTTCCTATAAAATCCACTCTTTAAATTGATACCTAAATAGTTGAAATTACTTATGGTAACTATACATCTTATATATATAAAAATTGAATCTTTCAATTTCAAATCAATTTCAAATCTCAATTCATTTGGATCCAATTGAGAATTCCATTAAATGAGGGATAGATTTATAATTCTTCATTTATCTATACATTAAGGACATATTACAATTGATAAATTCATTAAATATTATAATATTTCTATATTAATAGATTTTTACGTTAATTATATATATATATTATATAATATTATATTATATATTATTATATATAGGACATATTACAATTGATAGTTGATTAGGCTAATATATATATATATATATATAGGGGAGAGTTCAATAAGAAACATTAGCTTAATGAAAGAACTAGGAACAAGATCTAACCCTTCATTTTATTAAATGTATGGTATAGATCAATTATTGACTTATAAATAAAAAGAGAGCTCATATTATATATATATGATGTAGTAAGGGTAAAATTGGTATAAATTGTTCAATGTTGAAAAATAAGTAAATAAATGTACGCATATCATCAACATCCCAATTCATTATCTCTCTCTCTCCTCTATCACATCTTCTCTCCTCTCCCCACCAAAAACTTAGATCGGCCACCAAAAACCTAGATCGGCCGCCAACTTTTGTCGCCTCTCTACCGCCGCGTCGCCTTTTATTAACGTCAAACCGCCGCCAGTGTTCAGATCTGCTGAGTGCACCGAATTTATTAGCCGTCTCTCTTCTCTCTTATTTCTCTCTCTCATCTCTATAGATCCTGCCATCATCTACATTGGCGCCGCGATTTGTAGAGATCTTTACTGCTCCGACCATTCCAACGTTGCTGCCGTCGTGATCTGTAGAGATCTAACTGTTCTGCTTGTTGCCGCCGAGATCTGTAGATATTTGCATAGATTCGAGTTCGACGAACTGGAAATTGTGTGTGCTTTAAATGGAATCAAATTTTGAGTGGTATTTTACTGCTTTCTTCTCTAGTTTGTTTAACCTGCTTTCTTCTTATCTTGAGATATGTTCAGATCTGATAAGTTAATGATTTTCGTATTTCTCTGGTTTATATTGTAAAAACTTTATGCACTTTGTTTAAAAATTATATGCACTTCATTTAAAAATTATATGCACTTTGATTAAAACTTATATGCACTTTTATTGAAATTGAAAATTGTATGCACTTTGTTTAAAGATTATATGCACTTTCTTTAAAAACTGGATGCACTTTGGCTTGTTCTTCATATTAACGTGAAAAAGTTGAAAAAGAGAAGAAATAAGAACAAATCATCTAATTTGCCCGTGATGAATAATTACGTATTAAAATAAAATGCATAAAAGCTCTATATTGAAATATATAAAACACATAATTAGTTAATCACATTGTTGGTTATTGAAATCACATAATGGAGAAGCAACAAGTTCTGGTTCAGATTATTGAAATTACAAAATTAATTAATTAATCACGTAATGCAAAATAAATTATGTAATGGAAAAAAATCACATAATTAATTAATCTCGTTAATAATTATTAAATATGAATTAATTAATAAGTTATGGTGTATCACAAAAGTTAAATAAAGATAAGTGAAAAAAGAAGAAACAAACTGAGTAAATTACTTTTATACCCTTAATGAGCTAAATTAAAGGATTCAATCTAAACCACACATCTATAAAATGAAAGGAGATGATGTGTTCCTAGTTCCTTCAATAAGGTGATGTTCCTTAATGATCCATCTCCTATATATAATTAGATTAAAATATTGGATTAAATTACTTCAAAAGAAAATCTTATAAATACTACCTCAAAATGCCTCAATAGTTTTAAAATAACCAATTAAATAAATTTAAAACAATAATAAAAACTAAAATTTCTTATAATTTTTTCTAAATTTATCTCTCATAAATTACGTTAATATAGTGTGATTTTAAGGTCAATGAATTTCAATTAAAATGCTTTCAAAAAAATAAAAAAATTAATGGAGATCAAGTCAATTAAATTCATTTCCTCCAATTTTTCGTCTTCCATAAAATATCAATATCTCTTATCATTGAAATAGATATTTTTTTAACAACTTTTATGTTATATTCATATTTAAACTTACATGTTATCATACATGTTATCAAGTGTTTTTGTTCTGTAAGTAGCGCCCTAGAAATTTAAATGAAAATTAAAGTATTTATCTTATTTGTCATTAAATCATTTTGTTATGTAAATTTATTTTGAACTTTGAATTTGTTTATTTATATCATATTATGATTATATTGTTTATCTATTAATCTCGAAATCATGTTAGAATTATTAGACAAGAATAATATTTATTTATTTTTGATTTCCTAAACCTACTAGGATTCATGAAATGATATACTCCCTCCGTCCCAAAATTCTTGTCCGCTATTCCATTTTTGGTTGTCCCAAAATTCTTATCCACTTTCCTTTTTTAGTAAATTATTACACACAACTTTTTTGTGGGACCCACAACTTTATACCAATCTACACACAACTAACAATTCTCCTTAAAAATCGTGCAAAAAACAAATTGGACAAGAATTTTGGGACGGAGGGAGTAATATTTTATATTTGTTTGAAATTATTAGGAGATAATTTTATATTAAATTTTATGATTATAATAGATATTTTGTGTGATATTCATGTTTTAGGATCTATTTTTATTGTGTCAATATCCTAATCCAACTATGATTGAATCTCTTTATATGGTAAGTGATAGACTAAATTATATAAGTACGAAAATAATTATAGAAAAAATTTATTTGATACCTTATATGATTAGGAATCTTTAGATAATGATTTCTAGGCCTATAAATACCCCTTAGTCGCTCATAATATAGCATCCCATAAAATTTTTGAAAATCTGTCAGCATATCTGCGAATTGTTTCAAAAATTATTTACACATCTTCCCTTCGTCATATCATCGTGAAAATTTATGATCATCTTCCTCGGATCGGCGCGCAGGACTTAAACATCTGATATCCATAATTTTTCATCAAGTCAAGGTTAAGGTGGGGAATGTTACGTTTATCTTTATTATATGTTGTGTTCGATATTTCATGTGATTATGACAGACCTGAAAGGAAGGGTCGAAATTGGGCCCTAGGATCGAAATCGGATCCTAAATGAAAGGAAGGGCCGAAATCGGGCCCTAGGATCGAAATCGGATCCTGAAAGGAAAGGCAAGGGTTGAAATCGGGCCATAGGTTTGAATTCGGATCCTCTATGAAAAACCGGTCAAAATCCGGCCGTCAGTCGAAATCGGACTGTTTGAAAAGTTCATGTGGTCTGTGTGGCCAAGTATCTCTTTGCATGATCTAATTTTCCATGTCTTATCGGTGTGATATATAATTTTGATAAATGTGTACATCTCCCACTGAGTAGTCGTACTCAACCCACTATTTTAACATTTTTCAGAAATGACTCGGCCGATGCGTAGAGGTGTTAATGGTGATGGTCACACGAGGAAGGATTTATGAAAATGAATATTGCATTAAACTAGTTTGATCATAACTATGCATCTTCTTTCTACTTTTTATTTTCGAGAACTAATAGTTGCATTTGCTTTTATTTTATTTAAGATTTCCGCTGAGTATGAAAATTAATTGAGTTTTTTTTAATGATTCTTTTCCATGAAAATATTTTGAAAAAATTGAAATAAGCATGTTAAGTATGAAATGGCGTCCCTTGTTAAGTTATGAAAATTGGGGCGTTACATTCTATGGGACGGATGGAGTATTATATAATATTATATATGTGATCCAAGAATTTCCTATCAATTTTTTATTTAGCTATACATTAAAGAAAAATCTCAATTCATGTCATTTCAATGCAATTCAATAGATAATTCTATATTAATTAACTTCTACGTTAATTTTATATATATTATATAATATTATATATAGGACATATTACAATTGATAGTTGATTAGGCTAAAATATATATATATATATATATATATATTTATATTTATATATAAACATTGGATTAAATTACTTCAAAAGAAAATCTCATAAATACTACCCTCAAAATACCTCAATAGATTTGAAATAATCAATTAAATAAATTTAAAACAATAATAAAAACTTAAATTTCTCATAATTTCTTCTAAATTTCTCTCTCATAAATCACGTTAATATAGTGTGATTTTGTTGGGAGATGATTCAACAGTAGATTGTTTAGAAGATTTGATTGATCCCAAAACCCTAATTTGATAGGTGAACCATTCCTTTGTATTTTGTAACGCCTTGGTCTCTGAGAGTGTCAGACTCAGTAGACTTTCCTTCAGCATGGTCCAGGCTCAAAAGTTCTGTCGGTTGTACCCTCAGTAGACCATCCGCTTCAGTACCATGGTGTGAAGACTCAGTAGTGCTGGACTCAGCAGGAGCAGCATACTGAGAGCTGTTCAGATTTAGTAGTGCTGGACTCAGCAGGAGCAACATACTGAAAGAGTTAGTAGAACTCGACTCAGTAGGAGCAGTTTACTGAACTCAGAGTCGACCTTCAGTAGAGTTAGACTCAGCAGGAGTATACTACTGAACCCCCGGTCAGACTCAGCAACTGCCTGACAGTCTCATTGATTGTCAGAAGTTTTCAATGATAAATTAGTAGAGTTGTCCGAGGTTGTACACCTCAAAGAAGTCAGCTTCAGTATCTGCCTTGAAGTTTGAATGTCTCAACAACTCTGTACACCTCGACCAATGACAAGCAGCCAGCTGTCAAAGTTCTGGTAAAAAACTGCTAGTCAACTACTTTCATGAAAAAGAGGGTAGACTCTGCACGATTTCTAAAAGAGCCGTTAGCTACCCAAAGAGAGTGACATGTGGACAGCTCGTCTCCAACGGATCTATCCATAGCTCACCTCTATAAATAGAGGGAAAATCAAATCAAAGAATACAACAGTGATATACGAGCATTGAACGAACGAGACACAAACTTTCCGCAAGAATTTCAGAGAAATACTCAACGCGAAAGGAAACTACACTGCTCTAGGGAACCAAGCTTCATAGAATCAAAGCCTCTAGCATCCAAGTGATAGAACACGAATCTAGAGATATTATTCTTCATTGTTCTTCACTCTAGAAGCCTCTTCTTGTTCCCTTTTTTCCTCTAACCTAAGCTCCACTGAAATATCCATAGCTTAGAACCGAAGGAGTTCATATCTTGAACTGTTCTTACTGTAAAGAACTCCTTCATCATTGGAGAATTTGTCAAACATTCTTGTTTGATCCTTGTAAACTGGTACTTGCTTAGTATAATCTTCAAGACCGTGTTTGTCCAGGGTACAAACCGACTGAGACTAACTCAGTATAGATAAATAGCCTCCTGATCTTAGCCTCCTGATCTTTTCAGGACAGTGGACGTAAGATTGTTGATATCCGAACCACTTTAAAATCGTTGTGTTCATTTACTGTTGCATTAATTTACTGTTCATACTGAAAACCCGTTTACAAAATCATACAACAGAGTTTCAGAAAAGCTTAACTGAGTGCACTAATCTACTGAAACAGATTTCATTAAAAATGTTTTCAACTCAACTAAATTGAGCCTACACTATTCCGCACACTACTGAACTCTTACTGAACGGTACTGAATTCTGACATCAATCAGCTAGCAGGCCTCAGTATAGTCAGTCACTCTGTCTACGCGATCCAGAACAGATTGCCTGGTCTACTGAATTTATTCAGCAGACAATCTCCTTAATTGGAGTGTTCGCGTTCTAAGTTGAGAAAAAGTTTTCAGGTGTATTCACCCCCCCCCTCTACACTTTGAACGTTTACCTCGGGACCAACAATTTGTATCAGAGCAGGAGTTCTTTAAGAATCTTGTTATCTGAAACTTGTCTACTTGAATGGATCCGAAAAATGTTTTCACTGCATATCATTCTTCATTCATATTATTACCTAACATGTCTAATATGTCAGGAATCAGGATGGTACACATGTTCTCAGTAGAGAACTACGGGTATGGCCAGTCAGAATGGAAGCACATCTGACTTGCCTGCACGACAGTATGACATAGGTCTTGGAAGACGGACCTATCGTACCTATAGTCGATAGTGTTGCTTTCCAGGAACCAGCACAAGGAGGTGGAGCGGTAACCGAGAAGAAGGTGGCCAAAGACAACAGTCTTTTCACTCCAGAAGAGAAGAAGCTTCACAATCTTGACTGGGTTGCCAGGAACGCCATACTGACTACCTTGAGCGACTCATATCTTGGGAGAGTTCAGGACTGCAAGTCAGCCAAAGAACTCTGGGATGCTCTAGCGCTGCTGAGTCGGGGGACTCAGAAGATTAAAGATTACAAACTAGCGCTGGAACTCCAGAAGCTGGAGAGACTGTCACTCATGCCTGACGATACGATTGAAGATCTTAATATCAGATTCACGGGTCTGATGAACACAATCAACGGGTTGGGAAAGACATTCTCCAATCGGGAGATGAAAGATTCTGAGAGCCCTGCCAGACGGACCTTGGACTCCTTCTGCTACATTGCTTAGACATTCTGATCTTGATAATGTTTCTCCTGATCATGTATTTTCAGAATTAAAAGCTGAAGAGTTCGAGTTCGGTCTACTTCAAAGGAAGCAACGAGCTAAAGCTGACACTCAGATACACCATGCTTTTAAAGCATCAGTCACCACAATGGCTCCGACGTCTAGTAAAGTGGAGCCTTCAACAAGTGATTTACAAGAAGGAAGCATAGCTAAACAATGCACGTTGCTTGCATTGAAGTATCAGAAGGAGAAGGAGAGGTGCAAGAAACTATCAAGAGTTGTCAAAGACTCAAAGGGTAAGTCTGAATTCTCACAAAAGCGAAACCTGACAAACATACTTCTGAATGTAGGAAACAGGAGGATTCTGCACAGTCCAAGGACAATGACAACAAAGAAATCAAAATCATCTCCTGCTACAACTGCAAAAAGCCAGGACACTATCAGTATGACTGTCCTGAGCTCAGGTCAGCTGAAACAGCTGCGAGGAAAGCTCGAAGGGAGAAGTTCAACCAGAAGCGTCAAGCCTATATAGCCGGTGAACTCTCATACGACTTAGAAGAAGTTGACACCTTCATGGATTCATCGGATGATGAAGCTGCCTTTATGGCCCAAGAGCTTGAAGAAGATACTGAAAAGTGTCTAATGGCAGGAGAAGAGGAAGAGGTAAACTCACCAGAACTATATAACTCTTCTTCACACTGTACACAAGACAAATTTTTAGGTGCAGACGAGAATTTAGAGGTCGCATACGAAAGATTATTGGATGAACAAATTCAGATGAGTCTGCAGCTCAGTAAGACTCTTCAGGAGTTCGATGCCCTAAAAGCAGATAATCAGAGACTTTCTTATGAGAGTCTGGTTGCTACTGAGTCAGAAGGACTTTTTATGAGACTCAGAGAGGAGATTAACTCTCTGATGGCCAAGTCTCAGCAACAAGAAGATCTGATCTCAGTACTGACCAAAGACTTGACTCAGAAAGATATTGAATTGAGTCTACTGAAGCAGAAGTTCTCAGGACTTCAGACCGAGCATGAAACTCTCAAGAGGAGTGACCATGTCTGGAGAAACCTGATGACGGAGCGGTATATGGGAGCCGAGAAAAATCTTGAGGCGATGCTAGCCAACAACATGCCTAAACACTGCAAGGAGAGACTCGGGTTCAGCCATGGAGCCACCATATCTGGCCCCACACGCTCAGAGAATCGGCTAACTGATAGGTTTGTTCAAGAGGAGACGATCAATGCTGAATCACTGAACCCCCTAGCAAAGAACAAATAGAAAATGAAAGCACCTCATCCAAGTTATCAAGGTCTGACTCAAAGCTCAGCTCAAAATCACCCCAACATAGTCAAGGGGGAACCAGTAGAGTGAAGTGGGCTGATCAGTATGGACCGCCACAGTTGACACATCCAACTCAGTATGGGTCATATTATTATGATCCTATTATCAGAAGGGGTTCCAAGAGTCAGAAGAAGAAAAAGGCCGTTCAGAAGGCTAAGGTCAGCAGTCCACCACCTCAGAAGATGAGGACTCCTGAACCGACAAAGCTTCAGAAGTCAACTTCACCCAGCCCAGCGGTGAAATATGTTGACAAAAGTGGAAAGAAAATGTCTGAGACCACCAGGGTCGTAAGACAGATTTGGGCTTCCAAAACTAACGCTTAAGGACCCAAAATCAACAATAAAGGGTACCTGAATATAATTCTGTTTTGCAGGTGCTCAGGGACCCATGGTCCATGGACAATGGATGCTCAAGACACATGACGTACCAGAGAGTCTACTGAAGAATTATATTACAAAAGAAGGACCCAAAATCGAGTTTGGAGATAACGCAAAAGGCTATACCAGAGGCTACGAAACACTCAGCATTGGAACCACCACAGTTCCAAGAGTATCATATGTTGAAGGACTTCAACATAATCTTCTCTTTGTTAGCCAATTTTGTGATAACTCCAATAGAGTGATTTTTTACACTGGTTTTTGTGATGTCGTTGATAAATCTACAGGGAAATAATGTTATCAGGTTCGCGCAAAAAGAACATATACATTGCTGACTGGAATTCAGCAGAACCTGAAGCATGCTTGCTGGCGAAGAACGACAACAGAACGGGGTGGCTCTGGCACATAAGACTCAGCCATCTCAACTTTAAGACGCTCAACAAGCTTGCTAGATACGTTCTAGTGAGAGGACTGCCGAATGAAGTGTTCAGCAAGGACACTCAGTGCGAGGCATGTCTGAAGGGAAAGCAAACAAAGAAACAAAATCCACCAGTTCCATCACCTTCCACGGATGGAATCCTTCAGCTTATGCACATGGACTTGTTCGGTCCAGTCTCTCCTGTGACGATCAGAGGCAAGAAGTATGCTTTAGTAGTTATTGATGACTACTCGCGCTACACATGGGTCATATTTATTGCCAACAAGTCTGACGTCAAAACAGAGTTGCCTACGCTTCTAAAAAGGCTCAGTGTCGAGAAGAACACTGAGATCAGAAAGATTCGTTCAGACAACGGAACAGACTTCCTGAATTCGATGGTGGAATAGTTCTGCAAAACTGAAGGAATAGAGCATGAGACATCTGCTGGACGCACGCCTCAACAAAATGGGATTGCTAAAAGAAAGAATAGAACACTCAAAGAAGCAGCAAGAACCCTGCTCGCAGACTCATGACTCCCATCTAAATTCTGGGCAGAAGCGACTGATACTGCATGTTACACTCAGAACAAATCACTACTGAAAAAGCAACATCAGAAGACACCATATAAACTATGGAATGACAGGAAGCCTCTCTTATCTCATTTCCATATTTTTGGGTGTCCGTGCTTTACCCACAATAACGGAAAGGACCATATAAAGACTTTTGATAGCAAGTCAGACCAATGAGTCTTCTTAGGATACTCCCGGGTCAGCAAAGCTTTCAGAGTTTTTAACTACCAGACCTTTTGCGTAGAGGAAAGCCCTCATGTTGTCTTTAATGAGTTTGCTACTAAGAACAGGAGCAGAAACTCAAATTCAGAATCTGAGAACATCAGTAAACAGCTACAAGATCTAAGCTTAAAGGATAATGTTGAAAAGATCCAGCTTTGTTGGGATGATGATTCAGAAAAGGATAATGAAGTCAAGACTACTGAATCACATCCAGCAGAAAATGTAGCTGAAAAGATTGATTCTACTTACTAGAATCAATCCCAGGTAACTCAGGTCGATGAAGAAACCCAAGTGGTAACTGAGATCTCTACTGAGAATAACAACTCAGGGGGAACAAACGACATTCCTGAGCTTAATGCCCCTGAACCTGGTGGCTCAGTAGACCCAACGCTTGTCACTGACTTGCTTCAATCTCAGAGTAGTACAACTGAAATGCCTAACTCACATACTATCTGTGTTGAACAAATTTCAGATGAAGAGATAAGACATCGTCGATCGTGGCTGGATGCTCACTCTTCAGACCTTATCATTGGAGATCCTTCAGCAAGTGTAAAGACAAGATCCAGATTCTGTCAGGGAGAAAGTGCTCTATATTCCTGTTTCTTATCTACTGAAGAACCTCAGTCAGTTGAGGACGCGCTTAAAGATGCTGACTGGATCACTGCCATGCAAGAGGAGCTGAATCAGTTTACTAGGAACGGCGTATGTGAGCTTGTTGACAGACCCCGACATCAACATGTGATCGGAACTAAATGGGTCTTCAAGAACAAGCGAGATGAAAACAACGTCATAGTAAGGAACAAAGCTAGACTCGTGGCAAAAGGCTACTGTCAAGCCGAAGGGATAGATTTCGGCGAAACGTTCACTCCAGTTGCAAGATTGGAGGCAATCAGACTGTTCCTTGCCTACGCAACACATCAATGCTTCAGGGTATATCAGATGGATGTGAAGAAAGTGTTCCTGAATGGCGTACTGAAAGAAGAAGTCTATGTAGAATAGCCTCCCGGCTTTCGGCAGGGACATCAAGTATATCGACTCAGAAAGGCTCTGTACGGGTTAAAACAAGCACCCAGGGCTTGGTACGATACCCTGTCTGAGTTTCTTCTTCAGAAAGGTTTTCAGAAAGGCACAGTGGATCGCACTCTATTCAGCATTCGTCTAGACAACGACATCTTACTTGTGCAGATCTATGTAGATGACATTATATTCGGTTCGAAGAATGTCATCATGTGTTAATAGTTCGAGAAAATGATGAAAGGCAAATTCGGGATGTCAATGATGGGAGAGATGAATTACTTCCTTGGATTTCAAGTCAAACAATCAGAGAAGGGAACGTTCATCAATCAAGGCAAATACACTCGAGACCTCATCAAGAAATTTGGTTGCACATCCGGCAAACCAATCAAGATCCCGATGAACACGAACATGAAAATTGATCTTGACAAAGAGGGAGTATCAGTAGACCATACTGAATTTCGCACAATTATTGGTTCTCTATTATATCTAACTGCTACTAGACCTGACATAACTTATGTTGTAGGTGTCTGCGCTCGATTTCAGGCGAATCCTAAGCAGAGCCGTATAGATTCAACAAAGAAGATTCTTCGCTATCTCAAAGGAACACTTGACATGAGTTTACGGTATCCAACAGATGATAATATTGAACTAACTTATTATTCTGATGTTCACTGCGCATGTTGCAGGATTGACCGAAAATCAACTTCAGGAACTTGTCAGTTCCTCGGCAATAAGCTCATCTCATTGTTCTCAAAGAAACAATACTCAGTAGCCACGTCAACTACTGAAGTTGAATACATGGCTACCGAAAGTTGTTACGCCCAAATCCTTTGGTTGAGACAGTAGCTACGCGACTATGACTTCATTCAAAATGAAGTGTCAATCTTCTGCGAGAGCTCCAGTGCCATTGCAATCACTTAGAACCCTGTTCTTCATACTAGATGCAAGCACGTGGACATCAGACACCATTTCATTCGTGACCATGTCGAAAAGAAGGATATCATGATGGAGAAGATCCATACTGACCATTAAAGGTCGATATACTGACCAAGCCTCTAGCAAAAGCCAAATTCAGAGAACTTTCAGTAGAGCTAGGTCATCTGGACCCTACTGACTCAAGTCAGTAAGTGGATTCAAGAGAGAAGCATTCAACAAGGGGGAATGCCTACTTTCAGTACTAGACTCGTTCAGTACACAGAGATTCAGAAACCAACTACACGAGGTATCAGCTGACTACAATGTTCAGCTGACAGGTTTGCGTATCTCTTTCAGTAGTCAACCCAGTAATTAATGTTGTTATGATATTGATTCAGCATCGTATTCAATGCCTTAGAGAATGTCATAAACGGTTTCATTAAATGCACAATATTCTATGCTATGTTTGCTGAACTCTGTTTTGCATTAAATGCATCTCATATCAACTTACTCCTATAAGCTAAATACAACTGGACTTGACTTTGGCGGCTAGTTTACTCATTGCTTTATATAATATTGAATCTAGACCGTCCATCTTTTAAAGCGGGATTTAAACTGAACCGTCGATCTAAAATCCTTTCATCTTCAAGATCATATATATCGACGTATATATTCTGAAACCGCAATTTTCGCTCTGCTAAAACCCTAAATTTGCTGAGTCAAACCTAGATTTTCTACTCTTGCTTCTGCATTAGCATACCTTCAGAGATTATTACGGTAACTTTTACGTTTATTAGTATTTATGCTGATTTATTATATTCTCTAGTACTAATACGTAACTCTACAGATTAAGTCATGACAAAACCCAGCAACGTTACCGGGATCGTCCCGGTGAACATGATTGAGATCCTTGAGAAGGATCGTGTCTGGTGCGAGCCGATCATGGAGTTTGATTCCTGCGGCCTGGATATTTTGTACAAGGTCTTTGATGCACTCAGAGCATTAGGACTTGAGAGTTTTCTATCGAGGAAGCCAGCGTACTTCCTTCCGAGGCAGATTTCGGAGCTCTACCTCAATTATGAGGAGGTAGAAGGGGATATTATTGGCGCCTTCACAATACATCATGTCGCTGACCCCTCAAGAGCCAATGCTGAAGTCAGAAAAATATCTGTGAGGCAAGCTCTTCAACGTAGTTTCCAGCTGCCAGATAGTGGCATCAGTATAGCTGGATATAAAGATGATCTCTTGGGCGAATAGTTAGAGATTTTCTGCGGAGAGTCGACGTCATTCAGAGCTGCATTTCCTAAAAACTGCATGCTCCCGCAGTACCGCGCCTTAGCGTACGTTGTTATGCAGATTCAGATGAGCCAAGCAGGCTCATTCGATCAGGTGTCCAGACCAAAACTACAAATGATGATGGCTATCTACGATAGGGTCAAGATCAACTGGACGGAGTTCTTCTTAAAGGAGTTTCAGACACAAGCCTCAAAGTTTGATAGATCTACTTGGTGTCTGAGTGCCAAGGACGAACTCTTATACGGGATGAAGTTGTCTATAATGATTGAAGATCTATGCGGAGATGACAACGTAACCTACACTGATAAAGGTTACTTCAACCCAAAGAAAATCCGATTCCACAGCAAGGCTGCTGCGCTTCAGCAAATAGGCGCAGGTGCCGCTGAGGAAGGGAAAGGGAAGAGGAAGACCTCCACTCCCAGCAAGAAGGGTGCTACCCCTCAGAAGAAGCAGAAGAAATCTTCTGAGAAGGTCGTGGTAGTTGCCCTATTCAGACTGAGGGACGACTCGGAGTCCTCTGAGAAGACAGTCTCAGTAGGAAAGGTTGCGTCTGAGCAGGCAGCCTAAGCTGAGAAAGCAGCCTCAGCAGAACAGGGAACCGCATCTGAGGTTACAACTCCTACATCTCAGTCCCCACTGTATGTACCTCCACTCTGCAGTCTTCCATCTGCTGAGAAGACTATGTCTCCTATAGATGTGGATGACATGGAGACCAGCACTGAAGTTGAGACAATCGGGTACGAGGTTGATGCTCTTCAGGACAGAGCCACCCGAGAAATCACAAGTCACTCTGACTTGGTGAATATTGCTTACAAGGCCAGGCTTCATATACTTATCAGGTTCCAGGATTGGATCACCCTCGATCAACTTATTCGATTCAAATCGTGCGAGATTCTGAATTCCGAGGAGCTAGAGATCCGTCACCAGATAGGCTATTCTGAGCCTGCTGACCTATGCTCACTCAAAGACTTAAGGGCGACTATGCTTGCACTACTTGAGGACAAAATCCCCTCAGCAGCTGCGCCTTCAGAGGGATCTAATCCGGATGATCAGGACCCACCCAGTGATGCAAGCCCTGAGAAGCCTGCTGAGGGTACTCAACAGGAGGAGGGAGCTCAACCCTCAGCTAATCTACCCATCAGCTCCCTCCCTCCTGGTTCGGCGGCAGCTGGAACCTCTCATGTATCAGACCCTGGACACTGTTGCTGTAGTCTGCTTACGAGGTTGCGCCCAGTACCAAGAGCTGAAAGTCTCGATCAGTAGCCAAAGCACTTAAGAGTCAAGGGACACAAAACCGCCTCCTAGCGAAGGTTGTCCACATGAGTTGGAAAAAGGCTACAACAGCTCAGTGCGAGGAGATCAGGGCGCTGAAGACTTCTATTCAGAACACGCCTGCCCCTGATTTCTCAGCAATTCTCAACAACGCATTAACCGCACAAAGAGCTGAGTTTGAGAATCAGCAAGCATCACTGACGGTTGCCCCGACCACTCTTCTAGAAACCTTCAAGGCAGCGCAGTCAGAACACTTATCCAGACTCTCCACAGTGACTCAGGCTCATGAGCTCAGGATTGCCTCTATTCAGAAAGCCTGTGAGGAGAAGTTTGATGCGAAGCTGAAGACCATTCACAAATACGGTGAAGACCTAATCATTGAGAGGAACGACCTGCACATAAAGTTCGAAGGTCTGCAAAAATCCTTAGAAAGGCTATCAACTGCCTATTCAGCTTTAAATGCCAAGGTAGTCTCACTTCCCACCCTAGGCGTATTGGATGATGCCAAAAAGGGGGAAAGAATAGTGAAAGGGAAGAAGTCAGTACTAGGGACTCAAAGCAAATCTGCTCCTACTGACTCAACTCCTAAGGGGGAAGAGACTGAGAAGGGTAAGGCCCAGGGTGTCTCCAGCGCAGGTGATGTAGGCGCTGAGACTGGCCCAAGCGGCTCAGGACCCAAGGAAACAACAATAATAACTTATGCTCAACATATCAAAGAAGTTGCTGAGTTCCTTGAGGAGGACTCAAAAGATGAGGAAGAGCCTCCTTTGCCTCCACCAGTATTGGGTAAGGGGAAGAAGCCACTGAAGATCCCCACCCCACTGAAAAAGGCCACAAAAGATACATAAGCCCAGCTGAGCAAGCTCAGATTGAAGCCGATGAGAAATTGGCAAGGGAGTTGGTTGAGGCTGGAGCAGCAAACAAGCAGACTAAGGCTCCTGCAAAGGCCCGAACTAAAGTTCCAGCAAGGAAACCAGCTAAAAGGCCTCCTACAAGAAAGCTAAAACTCAGTGATGAAGCTGATAGAGAAAAAGAGAAGGAGCAGGAAGCTGAGAAGGCAGCTATTGACTTACAGCAGCAGCAACAAGAAAAGAAGAGAGCTGAGCCGACAATGGACGAAATGATTAACTTCAGTATCATTGCTCTGGATAAGAGAGCACAATACTACCAGATGGAAGAGTTCAGACGGCAAGAGGCTCTGGCCAAGGAGAAGGCTGTTGAAGCAGCAAGAGAAGCTGAAAGACCGAAATCTCGACCTCCTTCGTCGAAGGACAGGGAGATTCCTTACAAGTACAGACGAGGCAGAAGACCTAACAATCAGAAGATACATAGGTGGCCTCGGGTTGATAAGTGGATGCCTTGGGAGAAAACTCATCTTTGGGAGACACTGAAGGCCGAATTCATTAAGCGATACTATGTCTGCCAGTACTGGCCAGAAACTCAGAAGAATGACACTTTTGCTGACTGGCTCTTCAAGTGTGACTTAGAGATCTACAACATGGTCGAGAAAGCCATTGCGCATAAAGAAGATGTTCAAACTCCGGCTTTCAGACCATTGTTTCCACCTCAGAAGATGGATGGTTCTCTTTATACTGGCGTGATAGAAGGAGAAGTCAGGAACGCAGCCATTGCACTTGAGCTTGATGCTAACGATCCTGAAGACGTTCCTAAGATTCAGAAGCTGCGGAGAGATACCTTGAAGATATATGTACTTCCTCTGCCTGAAGATAAATCCAAAGACTTTAAGGCACGGATTCAGCGTTTCAGAAGATAGTCTTGTTAGGTTCTCTGTTTTTTGTTTTTGATAGAATAGCAAGTGGTGTATTTGTACTGAACTTCTTTATATATATATATATATACATGCATCTTTGCCGTTTGGCCGGACAACATCTCATTGTCTCTATGGCCTATCTGTTTTAAATTTAACACTCAGAATCACCTAAGTGATTACTGACTCACACACTCACTGCTTATCTGTGTTTGTATGTTTTTGCTTAGATTGGATAGATTCTATTTGGGGGAAATTGTTGAGCTATTTCTGTAATTCTTTTGATCCTCGGTAGAATAGAACTTGAAGTACAACTCCACTGATTCTACTTGTAATATTTGTAAGGAGTTTGTATATGATAGTTTGTAGTGTTAGGTTTTGGCATCATCAAATAGGGGAAAATTGTTGGGAGATGATTCAGTAGTAGATTGTTTAGAAGATTTGACTGATCCTAAAACCCTAATTTGATAGGTGAACCATTCCTTTGTATTTTGTAACGCCTTGGTCTCTGAGAGTTTCAGACTCAGTAGACTTTCCTTCAGCATGGTCCAGGCTCAGAAGTTCTGTCTGTTGTACCCTCAGTAAACCATCAGCCTCAGTACCATGGTGTGAAGACTCAGTAGTGTTGGACTCAGCAGGAGCAGCATACTGAAAGAGTCAGTAGAATTGGACTCAGCATGAGCAGTTTACTGAACTCAGAGTCAACCTTCAGTAGAGTTAGACTCAGCAGGAGTATACTACTGAACCCCCGGTCAGACTCAGCAACGGCCTGACAGTCTCCTTGATTGTCAGAAGTTTTCAATGATAAATCAGTAGAGTTGTCCGAGGTTGTACACATTAAAGAAGTCGGCTTCAGTATCTGCCTTGAAGTTTGAATGTCTCAACAACTCTCTACTCCTTGACCAATGACAAGCAGCCAGCTGTCAAAGTTCTGGAAAAAAGCTGCAAGTCAACTACTTTCCTGAAAAAGAGGGTAGACTCTGCATGATTTCTAAAAGAGCCGTTAGCTACCCAAAGAGAGTGGCATGTGGACAGTTCGTCTCCAATGGATCTATCCATAGCTCACCTCTATAAATAGAGGGAAAATCAAATCGAAGAATACAACAGTGATATACGAGCATTGAACGAACGAGACACAAGCTTTCCGCGAGAACTTCATAGAAATACTCAACGCGAAAGGCAACTACACTGCTCTAAGGAACCAAGCTTCATAAAATCAAAGCCTCTAGCATCCAAGTGATAGAACACGAATCCAGAGAGATTATTCTTCATTGTTCTTCACTCTAGAAGCCTCTTCTTGTTCCCTTTTTCCCTCTAACCTAAGCTCCACTGAAATATCCATAGCTTAGAACCGAAGGAGTTCATATCTTGAATTGTTCTTACTGTAAAGAACTCCTTCATCGTTGGAGAATTTGTCAAACATTCTTGTTTGATCCTTGTAAACTGGGACTTGCTCAGTATAATCTTCAAGACCGTGTTTGTCCAGGGTACAAACCGACTGAGACTAACTCAGTGTAATAAAATAGTCTCCTGATCTTTTCAGGACAGTGGATGTAGGATTGTTGATATCCGAACCACTTTAAAATCGCTGTGTTCATTTATTGTTGCATTGATTTACTGTTCATACTTAAAACTCGTTTACAAAATCATACAACAGAGTTTCAGAAAAGCTTAACTGAGTGCACTAATCTACTGAAACAGTTTTCATTAAAAACGTTTTCAACTCAACTGAATTGGGCCTACACTATTCCGCACACTACTGAACTCTTACTGAACGGTACTGAATTCTGACATCAGTCAGCTAGTAGGCCTCAGTATAGTCAGTCACTCTGTCCACGCGATCCAGAACAACTTGCCTGGTCTACTGAATTTATTCAGCAGACAATCTCCTTAATCGGATTATTCGCGTTCTAAGTTGAGAAAAAAAATTCAGGTGTATTCACCCTCCCCCCCCCCCTCTACACCTGAACGTTTACCTCGGGGCCAACAGATTTTAATGCCAATGAATTTCAATTAGGATGCTTTCCAAAAAAAAAAAATTAATGAAGATCAAGTCAATTGAATTATTTTCCTCCAATTTTTCGCCTTCCATAAAATACCAATATCTTTTATCATTGAAATAGATATTTTTTTAACAACTTTTATGTTATAATCCTATTTTAACTTGCATTGATATGGAATCAATCTAATCAATATAAATTAATTGTAATTATTACGTTGTGAGAAAAACATCACCATATATAAAATTGGATTTCTCATCAATCATTCCAATTTTTTCTCTTTTCCACCAATATAACGTTAATTTATTGTGATAAGAGAATAACGTTAATTTATTGTGATAAGAAAATCTATAAATTAAATATTTACTAAAAACTCTACTACAATTTTGACAACTCTTATAATAATTTGTTCGAAAAAAAAATGCAACAAAAATTCCTAATATTTGGTCTCTCATCGAAGAGTTGGATGAATTCAAATAATCATTTGCAATGAAACTCCGTATTGTACGAGCATACGAGATACCTTCTTTCAACAAAAAAGATATATTAAGTATGGAGTGTGTTTTTCATGATTACAAGATACAATTAATTGAGCAGTTTTATATTTAATATTCCAAGAACTCATGTTTTAAATTAGCTCATTTAAATGAACTCAGTATAATAAAATAGCCTCCTGATCTTTTCAGGATAGTGGATGTATGATTGTTGATATCCGAACCACTTTAAAATCGCTGTGTTCATTTACTGTTGCATTGATTTACTGTTCATACTGAAAACTCGTTTACAAAATCATATAACAGAGTTTCAGAGAAGCTTAACTGAGTGCACTAATCTACTGAAACAGTTTTCATTAAAAACGTTTTCAACTCAACTGAATTGGGCCTACACTATTCCGCACGCTACTGAACTCTTGCGAACGTGCATCGAATTCGACATCGGTCGGCTAGCGTGCCTCAGTATAGTCAGTCACTCTGTCCACGCGATCCAGAACAACTTGCCTGGTCTACTGAATTTATTCAGCAGACAATCTCCTTAATCGGATTGTTCGCGTTCTAAGTTGAGAAAAAAAAATTCAGGTGTATTCACCCTCCCCCCTCCTACACCTGAACGTTTACCTCGGGGACAACAGATTTTAATGCCAATGAATTTCAATTAGGATGCTTTCCAAAAAAAAAAACATTAATGAAGATCAAGTCAATTGAATTATTTTCCTCCAATTTTTCGCCTTCCATAAAATACCAATATCTTTTATCATTGAAATAGATATTTTTTTAACAACTTTTATGTTATATTCATATTTTAACTTGCATTGATATGGAATCAATCAAATCAATATAAATTAATTATAATTATTACGTTGTGAGAAAAACATCACCATATATAAAATTGGATTTCTCATAAATCATTCCAATTTTTTCTCTTTTCCACCAATAACGTTAATTTATTGTGATAAGAGAATAACGTTAATTTATTGTGATAAGAAAATCTATAAATTAAACATTTACTAAAAACTCTACTACAATTTTGACAACTCTTATAATAATTTGAACGGAAAAAAAAGTGCAACACAAATGCCTAATATTTGGTCTCTCATCGAAGAGTTGGATGAATTCAAAGAATCATTTGCAATGAAACTCCGTATTGTACGAGCATACGAGATACCTTCTTCCAACAAAAAGGATATATTAAGTATGGAGTGTGTTTTTCATGATTACAAGATACAGTTAATTGAGCAGTTTTATATTTAATATTCCAAGAACTCATGTTTTAAATTAGCTCATTTAAATGTTTCAGGAAGAGAGAATTGAAGCAACAATACCAAAAAATCTGGTTCACATGTTCAAACCACAACTTGAGGAGGGTCAGATATATGGTGTGAAAAACTTCAAAGTAGTGCATGATAGTAGGACGCACAAGGTTATAACAAGTATATATAGAATATTGATCAATTAAAAAACCCGAGTGTTGAAATTCTTGCAAAAAGATTTTCCTGATACACAATATTGCTTCAAGAGCTTTGATAAGGTTCACAAAATAGAAAATATTAACAAAGTCACACTGTTTGGTAGGTTACAAATATATGATTGTACTTATAGTTTTAAAATGTTCATGAGAGAATATATATATCATCAACTACCATACGCTTGCAGATATCAAAGGAGCGGTTGCACAGGTTGGTAATATGGAGATCCATCATACACCTAATGGACAAGAGAAGAGGCTGATCAATATCAAACTTGAAGATACAAAGTATCAATTTTAATTTTAATATTATTAATTTTAGATTTTGCTAAAAAAATCTACCAATATATTTCTAATTAATAATGTCGCAATTCATATATGGGGGGACATCTTTAACTTGCACTCTATGAGAAGATTATGTTGATAAGTTTTTCTGCTTAATGAAAAAATAAACTTTTAATCCCAACATTTTGATTGTCCAATTTTGTAAACCAACCATTTTAAAAGGTTTGCTCAACAAAAATATTTAGGAATTTACACATACTCTACAATGATTTATTTAATTGTTTATTGCTATTTATTTTTTAATATCTAGGTGATAGAAAAGTTACCAGTGTCTTCTATGCTACGAAATTGCTATTGAATGCTGATTTAGATAAAGTTGTTCATTTCAGAAATAGGTAAATTGCCTCCAAAAAGAATATATACTAAATTGATTTCTATATAAAATGATTCAAAATGGATTTTGTCTTTTTGAAAAATTTAGACTGAGTTTTCTATTTATATGTTTGTCATAAAGAGTTTATGGATTCTTATCTTTTTTGGTGTAATCATTTTTCCAAAACTATTGTATAATGTAAATCTATGTTTGAACTGTCTATAGCTATATATATAACTGAGAAAATATTATAAGTTCATTATTAAGTAATATTTTATATCCTTGCATATATATTTTTTTAAAGATATTTATAAAATTTGTGTATTTTTATATCTAAAACATGTGTTGAACCTCTTGGCTAAGATATTGTCTTTCTTTGTACATCATGTTAGAAATTGTTCTTAGATAGTTTTTTGAAATAATTTAAAAAACTGTCAAGTATTTAATGAGGCGATTCAGACGGTCTATAAGCTAAGATGAGTGACATTCTTTTTATCCTAGCAACAAAATATTTTAAAATATTATAATCTGTAATCATGTGTATTTATTCTACTTATTTTTTGAATAATCATATTAGCATGATTCTCAAAGTTAATATAAACCAACAAATTAATTTTTTTAAAATATTAATTTAGTATTTTGAACTATAATATACATGATATAATATATTTATATATATATATATATATATATATATATATATATATACTATTCAAGAAATTTTACTTTATAATATTATTTTTTCGCGCGTAGCACGGGTACTGTTCTAGTACTTATGATAATCAAATACTCCTTTAATCCAAAATAAAATATTCAATCTAACATAAGCTATTTTTGAAGAAAAATATAATTAATACAATGACAAAATCGCCCTCAGCCCATCACATATTTCCTTTTCCATCCAAATACAACAAACGTAAAAGGTAAAACCAAAAATATTTTGGTAAGGATCAAATTCGCTCCATCAGAGAAGACTTTCGCTCCCAAATTCGTGTTCTCTTTCACACACCAACACCTGACTGACGTGTTTTTTCCTCTCTCCGGCGCCGGTCGTCTCGCTCATTCGAAATGGTAATGTTCTTCCTCTTCATCTCCATGTTTATGAGCCTGTGATGCGCGTATGAGTTTCTGGTTACGTGTTCATACACCTAACTTCTGCTTCGCTAGGGTTTTGAGTTTTGATGTTACGGTCTGCAGAAAATTCTAGGTTTTTTTTTACTATTTTTGTTTCCTCATTCTCTTTCGGACTTCGCTTTGGTTCTGTTTCTATGAATTCAACAGCTCATGGTGTGGGTTTTTCGGCTGGCTACGAATTCGACCTTTTCAATTATTTCTCACGTTTCTCTCATGTCAAATTTTAGAAGGTTTTATGTTTTTTTAACTCTGATATTTGCGAGACTCTAGTTTTTTTTTTTTGTTAATCAATTTTTCAATATTGCTGTTGTTTGTAATAATTTTTGGTTGTTACTTCTGTGAAATTTATTGCAACTATTTGCAAGAACAAGGATACTAGGAATATCACCAACAAGCTCTCTTTCAACACATTTTAGGCTAGAAGGGATTTGGGTGTGTTGTAGCAGTGCATCATTTTCTTCTATTCTTGAAAACGTGTTTTGACATCGGACAAGTTCTCACTAAGTATGGCGGCTTCATTGCCATTGTTACATGTGTATAATTGTTATGTGCAGTCTGAGAGGCACACTATTATTCTCATGCAAACATCGCAAAACAGAGCAACTCGCACCTTCATGGACTATGATTCAATCAGCCAAGCAATGGATGGTATGCATTAAAAACTTGTACTCTTTTTGAAAGTTTTTACAATTAAGCTTTGCATGGTAGGATACCTGTTGGATACTTATAGGTAAATTCATTATTGTATAATGTAAAATATTGACGCTCTCCGTAATTTACGTTTATTGGCTTCTTCTGTTAGTAATATTTAAAGCTTGCTGTTATTTCTGGATATGATTGTAGATTCCATAGTATTTCAACCACTATACAGTCTTCACGATTAGATGCTAGGGCTGTTCATCTTCCTTGTGATGGATGAAGAAGTGAAAAGTGAAAACTATTGAATTTATGTCATCCTAACAACTTTTGGTATCTTTTGATAATGTATGTGTGTTTTTCTCAATTTGCTGTGAATCTTGTTCCTTCACACGCATTGGTTTATTCCTTTTCCAAACCATCCAACCACCCATTTTAGTGAGTGAGTGTAGTAAAGAATTCTTGACATTATTAGAAGTGCCTCAGCTTTCATTCTACTATCGTATCCAAGACAGAGCTGAGAGCTGTGATCTTGGTTGCGGTTATGCCAGAAAAACGAGCATAATGATGATTTAGTGGATTTAAATTGTGTTGGAGTATATTCCTAAAGCATAATGCTAAGATAGAGAAAAATGAGAATGCTTGATAATTTTAACCTATCCTTGTTATTGGTGCTATTTAAGGATTTTGATTGACATAAAACTTGGAAAGCTTTTTCTGAACAAGAGGACCAAGTTAAGTTTTTCATGGTTTTCCTCCTCGTGCAATTTTTCAAAAATTCTGCAGGGATATGTGGGTTATATGAGCGAAAACTGAAGGAGCTAAATCCAGCCGTCAGAAATATCACATATGATATCTCAGATCTTTATAACTTCATCGATGGCCTTGCTGATTTGAGTGCACTAGTGTAAAACATCTCTCTCTCTCTCAATATATATATGTCTGTGATATGCGAGTATGTACATCCAAGTTTTCAATGCATTCGTTGTACTCTTATACGTAATGCCACACAAGCTTATGGAACTGTTGCTTGATGGTTTCAGAATGCGTGTAGCATCCTTCTACTGGCATATGTTATTCTTAATGAGCAATCTTCCATTTACTGCTGGTATCGATTAATACAACCATCATTATTGTTCCTTTTGCAGCTATAATCACTCAGTTCAGGCTTACCTTCCTTACGATCGACAGTGGATCAAGCAGAAAACACTGCAGCACTTGAAGAAATTGGCTGTTCAGTGATCTTCAGCAATTCATATGAATCACTACTTGGATATTGTAATGACAGCTGAAACATCGCTTGTTTTTGGGTCAGCTCTATTATGAACTTACTGTGATGCTAATAGCGTGTTTCTCTCTCTAGAAATATTGTTGCTAGATAAGTGCATTTTGTAACTTGGTTGCTATTGCTGGCTTCTGTAATCTGCTGAAATATTGGTATATAATGCTCGAGTTGGCGTATGGTTATTCTACTGGATTATTATTCCCTTAATGCAAAATTGTGTAAAACTATCTTGTATTCATGTTTTGACATTCTTAAGTTTTGTTATACAAAAAGGGCACAGATGTAATATTTCCATCATTAGTTTGTTGTGGGGTAGCGACTATACAGCCTATGTAATATGAACAGCCAATTAATTGCGAAACATATACAGTCGGAGCATTCTTACTTCCCCCAAATCCTCTCTCCGCCGAAGCACTCAGCGATGAGTTCCTCCCCCAACTCCAGCAATTACACCAACAATACAACGCAAGAGCTCGCTGTCGAAGGCCAAAGGCACCTCGAGGATACGATCCAATCCGCTTTCTTAATCCTCTCCGCCATGAACGACGAGCTCTGCAACGCCGCGCTGTGGTCAAGCACCTCATCAGCCACTAACCACGGCGCTGGTATGAGTAACGGTAACCACCCGAACGGCGACGTTTTGTCGGACTCTTCTTCTGCATCTTCCTCCGCTTCGCATTCTCAGGGTCAGAATCGCAATAGCTTCGATATCGGCGGCGGCGCCCTTGACGAAGCTAGACTGCAGTATAAGGCCTCAGTCGCGTCGTTGCGATCTGTCCTCCTCGCGATTCCGAATGCGCAGAAGGTAGCCGTATTTTCTTCGTCTGTTTTTTTTTTTTTTTCCGGTAATTGCTGAGGATAATAAATAAATTATGCTCCTGTCTTTAGTAGTTTAAGCTTTAGATGAGACAGTTATTCCTCATGGTACAAGGTGTTAGAGTTGAAAAATGCATTTCCATCTTTCTGCAGCGTGATTAGTCGCATCCTTGAAAACTTGAAATTATTTACCTTAATCAAGTATACGACTTTGCAAATTGTTTTTGGATTCTTGGAAGTTACCCATATTTGAGGGCCAATTCATCAACTTGCCTTACCCATATTTGAGGGCCAATTCATCAACTTGCCTATAAGAAGATTGCAAATTGGTGTTCTCCTTCAACATACTCCATCTTTTGGATCTAAAATACTAGTTGTGGAATATAGTTCTGGACTCTGGATATCTGATTGCCATAAAGTTATTTATGGCGTGGCACATTACAATGTATTGTGCTTTTGCTCTTTCTTGATTAGGATTATGAAATGCTAGTAAATCACGCTTCACTATGTGTTTGGAACTATAGTCTTAAGAGTCTGGCTCAATTGAATGAGAGTCCCGTTGAGATGCTCAGCTTCCTGATTTGTAAGTCATTTTTTCGTTGTTTCATCGTGTTACTTTATGTTCTTGTCTTTGAAGCATTAGGTTAGGTCACAACTATTCTTCTTATATGAATTATGGTTTTTTCAACTAATGCAGAGTAAAGCATCTGAAGCAGTTTCACCAAGTGCTTCAGCATCTCAGGATGACGAAGAAGAGATAGAGAAGCTAGAAGATCAAGCTGCTGCCTTAAGAAAGGTACTATTACTTGCAATGTAACAATTTAAACAAAAGTAGAGTATTGGTCGTCTGTCCTTTGAATACATTATTTGTTCGGTTATTTGGGATTAGAAGCCAGCCTCTCTCCCTAGGTCATATTACTTTAGCTTCTAGCCGTAACCATAATTTTTTTCTGTTTATTTTTGCTTAAATGATATGTTGGTCAACCTGTTTGGTGTTGTGCATTACCTGGTAAACTACTTTGTCAACACTCTTTAGGTGCTTATGTTTTAAAAGTTCAGTGTTAGTTTGACCAGTTGTAGCAGAATGTGTCTACATAACCTGATGCAACTTCAGTTTGTTGGTTTATATTTAACAGTGCTGCATATATAGCATTGTAATATAATCCGGCGATGATGTCGAAACAGACTCTCATTTACATGGTTTCTGTGAAAGAGAGTGCAAGTTAGGTGTGCTGTGAAGTGGTAGAAGACCATCTAGCTAATTATTTTCCTAGAATTAGGTGTTGTATATATATCATGCTATATTATTGATTATTATCCATCTTGATTGTGAATAGGAAGTTGCAGAGAAGAACAAGTATCTCAAGACTCTCATAGATCAGCTTCGTGGTCTTCTTGCTGATATATCTACATGGCAAAGTCCTTGTACACTATAACACCAATTTCCAGTTTCTGATTTGTTATCTATGACTATATTAACAATGTCAACAAGGTATGAAATTGGAATGGAACACAACTTTGTCTCTTTTAGTGATTACTAATTTTCTTAAGAGGAAAGACAAATGTTGTATGAAGATCAAAACCTTGAAAGGAAGACAATGTCAATAGTTATATCTGTACATAGTTGCATCAAGTGGTCATCTTAGAGCAATGACAAGAAAACCCAACCAAACACATTGAAAGCAGGTGTTATCTTCTAGCAGCAGCCAGCTATAGGGACGAACGGGTCGGCCAGAGGGGCCACCGGGTGGCACCCAAGATCGTCGATCCCTTTATGGTAAAACACCTTCTGCACATAGAACATCAAGTAGCACTGCGATGTCCTAACCACCTCTTCATCAACCTCAGTTATCCAAGCATCATCACACTTATACCACAGGTTTCGAAGACGTAGATAAGTCACATAATGCCCAGATTCCAGCATCCCAGAATGAGTAACCACAGCAAAAACCTCAAACTCAGTGGAAACCTCTGCCTCCTCACCCTCCAAGGAATAAATTCTGTTCCCAAATCTTTTCTTGACTATAGAGGAGGATAAATATGGCCTCATGTCCAAGGAGAAAGGGAACTGCAGATGAGTGTCGATTTTCCTCGATGTTTTACGGATAGGGGAGTGCTCGAAACGCTTTATATGCAGACATAATACTAGAGGGAGCTTTCTTAGAGACATTTGCTTTAGAGCATCTTGCTTTTCTTGGCAATTTTCACAGAAGAGCTTCTGGTCCGGCCCGAGCTTCTCCGGCCTTGTGAAGAGGTCCAAGCAGCTTGCAAGAGTGCGTGCAAAGGAGGCGCCCGTGTTTAAGTCGAGGGAAACGTCTACACACGGATCGTATGTCGAAGATGTAAACCCACATGATGTACATGTGACATCTGATCTTAGAAGCCCTGAGAAGACTCTGTGAGCAATACACTGGCAATCCCCATTCTCTGTTCAAACATCATCAGTACTCTTCCAATCAGTGAAAAATATTTGGTGTATAAGTTTTATATAACAAGTCTATGTATTCTATGCTTTCTACCAAATTATACCCTTCGCATGAAATTTTTCTACTTACAAGTCACAAGAAGCAAAGAACAAAGCAATAAATACCATATCTTAGTGCTGATTTACCTTTATTTGCAAGACTGGTTTTCCCCAACTTCTCATGGATCCTATCTAGCATTGAGATGAAGAACTCGTGTGCATCTTGCTGCTCATAGCTAGCAAGATTTTCTGAATGCTGCCACCAGCTGAAAAATGGAGACAACTTCAATTAGCCACATAGATTTTAATTCAGAATATCACAAAGCCATGGAAAGAAGACCTCAGATCTTATATTCAGAAACAATTGGATTCCCTTTTCGTCAATAGATAAACTTGCCATTTTCAGAGCAAACAATACTGATGAAGTATAAGAACTAGTTTAACTCCAATCATATCCTACATGTGAATTCATTAACAGACATATTACAACAATCAAGAACTGCTAGGATGCAAGAAAATGAGTCATCAATTTCAACAGACCTGTAAAGAAACTTAGCCGGGCTGTAAGGCGTCCGATCACCGGAGAAAACATTAGAAAAGATGACATCCATGTCACAAGGCAAGCACAAGCGATCAGTAGAGGTTTTCCTACAGCTTTCATGGTTATGCCTATCACTAAGAAAGTAGTTCCTAAAAGGGGGTGCATGAAGCAATGCCTGCAAGACAGAGTTCATGAAACAAGTATTGCCAAGATTGTTCAATCCCCTCAGCCCCAAAGGGAGGCAAGATTTGGACCTCTGTTTACTTCTCAAGATCGATCTTTTCACACTTTCCGAACCCAAATCCGCCCCAAAATCCAATCTTTTCCTCTTACTCAGCCTCAGATAGCCACTCTCCACAATCCCATTTCCATTTCTTGGCAAACCCAACATTTTCTTGCACACCACAACTCTATCAAATTCCGGATCATAGACCTGATCACAACAAACAGAGCAATAGAGCTCGGCCCTCTCTATATCAAGAGAAATCTCATGACCACCAAGAGATTCACTGTGAATAAGGGTGTGATTTGATTCAGGGTTTGTGCAACAAGTAACTGAAGAACAGATCAAACACATATATAACCGGCCATAGGACCCAGAGCAAAAACTGCATCTGGGAACCTCTGTTTCTCTTGATTTGTCAATCATTATCCTTCCATATGGATTGAACTTCAACAAATCTTGGATCGTATTGTATCCCTTCAATCCATGCTTCATCTTGTAATCCACAAGATGCTTGCATGGCCTAGGGCCTGTGAAAGAAGGGTTTCTTGATGATGACATCAATAAAAATTGAATCTGTTTTCAAGAACGTGTAGATCCCAAATAAAAACGCAGGCAGAATCTGGAGAAAAATTATCAATCAAGAATCAGATAAATAGAAAAGAATGGTCAAATCAATCAACAATAAAATTAAAAAACCGGGTCGATCTGATTTGATGTTATAGGGTTAAAGAATAGCTTATACTGAAGATTATCTTTTTTCATATAATTTATGGAGAGCAGAAGGCTCAGTGGCTGAAAGAGCGGAGATGGAGGGGGAGAGATGGAGGCGCTTTCTTGTTTGCAGAGACCGACTCATTTTTTTCTGCTGTGGGACAGACCACTCTCCTCTCACATCTGCGGAGAGATCAGAGCCGTTGGATCTTTGATCATGAGATGATAAGCCAGTAATTGACGATGTGGACCACACGGCAATGTCATGTAGGAGGAATGGGAAATATTATTATACAGTGATTAGAAGAGACTCAGAGTCTATTTATTATTTTCTTTTTTCTTTTTCTTTTAGTTTTGGTTTTTTTTTTTTCATCTTGATTAAATTATATTGGAAGGAGCAAGACTTTGGGGTCCTCTATCTATCATTAGGGCCATCTATTAGCCCATAAGTTAATGATAAAGTATAGACCTTCAAGATGGTGCTAGTGTTATCCATTTGTCTTGTGCACTTTTTTTTATTATTGATTGTATTGGTAGTTTTATATTGTATTCTTTTTCTTACATGACTATCTATGCAATTTCATTATATCATATACATACAATGAAACTACAACCAAAGAAGAGATGATGTTGTCCTCTCAATTGAGTGAAAGATCCACCCTATGCCATGGAATTTGTTTGTTGTCATAATGCACCAAAAGGTAACTACATGTTTCTCCTCTTCACTTCGAATAAAGAAAATACGATATTTTTGGGTGTGGTTTGCAAATTGTATTGCATAAGAGCAGATAGCGGCTGCACGTTCGGGAGATACAATTGACATATTCAGCTATAGTAAGGGAAATTTAGATGATACATAATCAAGAAAATGGCGAAGTTATACCATTTGAATAATCTGAAGTTGAGAAGAATGACGAAGGTGGGAAACATAATATGGATGTAGGTAAATTGCAGCAAGAGAAGACGAGAAAACAAAGATTGACATGAAGAGAATCTGAAGGCCCTAAAAAACAAGGATTCCAGTAGAAAACAACAAAAAAGGTAGTCCCATATTATCATGTATTCTGTGTGTTCGAGTAATCTGTATGAACAGAATAAGCAGATTCAAGACTCGAGCAGCATAAATTTATGCATTCACAGAGTTGTCAAATCAACTAACTTTACAATGCAACTAAACACATAGATAAAGCTTGCGATTCATTGACCGGAACACCAATCAATTCACTTCACTTGAGTAGGGTTTCAGCTGCTGGGGAGTGAGGTCCATTGAATTTTGTCTCGAGTAATTCCAATTTCAGCGTAGATAGAGAGTGAGGGAGTGAGCGATCACTAGCTGTGACTAGTGCTGAGATACTCCTTTTTCAGATGGGACTTGAATTTACTTTTCTAATCTATTCTTTCTAGTATTAATCTTTTATATGTGCAAATAAAATAGAAGTAATTGTACTTTCTCAGATACATTTCGATTTTTCTATCTAGTTATAAAGAGAAGAGATGGTGTATATAAAAGTTGTGTGCATTAGTTGTGTCCATCTTACATTACCAAGCTACAACTAAATTGATAAATAAACATTAACTGAATCATGTTATGTTACATCCAAATAAAACGAGTTGCTAGTTTTGCTTCAGCATAATCTGAAAGCTTCTAGTTATTCAATCCAACGCTACTGAAGCAGAATTCCTCCACCGGAATACTCGACCTCCTGCAGATCCAAACAGAGCTCGTACAAATAGAACGACAATAAGATAGTAAACTAATGAGCTTCTCACTCTGATGTTTCTTACATATGTAGATAGGTTATATCTAAAGAGGGAATTGTTGTATTTAGCACCATGACATGAAGATTCTAGAAGATATTCGAAACCATAAACTCTCTCCATCCTAATAATAACGTCTAGTTTCTTTTGGGCACGATTATTAAGAAACTTGATTTTTGTGTGTAAATGATGTAGGCCCACTTGACTTTCAATGTTAATTTCTTTCCATTTTAGGAAAGAGGACATTATACACACGACATTATTAACGGGGTGGAGGGAGTAGTTAATATGATGATGAACAAACCTGTGGTGGAGGCAAGGATGAAACCCAATCTGATAAATGAGTTGGAAGAAGGCCTAGAGTGTTGAGCTATCAACAAATACAAGAATTTGGTTAGCACTCACAAATAGTTTAAAATGGAGTGTTGAATGCATTTTGTAGGAGATGGAGAACAAACCTTCCAGAAGCCCAGTGCTAATCCGCCCAAGTTAAGGGCGATGAATACTAGTTTAGGCGCTAGAAGATCCACCTTGTTGTCCTTGTAAGGCTCAAACACTACAAAAGAAACACTACCATGTTCAGCGAAGATTTCAAGAAAATCGAAAAAGTTAAAGTAACGTGGAACGTAAAGCTATCATCATTAGTTACTTCACAACATGGTACCTCAGTCTTATTAGATTTATACCATGCTGTCATAAATAATTTACCACGACTAGTGCAGCCAAACTATGGTTAAGAACATAAAATAGTTATAGCAACAGTTTTTTTTATTTATTAGCATACAAATGAAGGCAGGCCAAGAAATTATAAGTTGCTAATGCCTACAACTGATAACTGAAGAGTCGAGTTAACTTCTTGAGATTTGTGCACTATAAATCGTGGGAATGCTCACACCGACTATAGAAATGGCAAAACTAACTTCATCAAGTGCAACAGCTACATATTGTAAATGAAAACTTACTTTTCCCAACCCCCCGAAGTGCATTAATTGGCTGTAAAAGAGCTGAAAAAGTTATGCCGATGCTGAATAGATGAACTGTGCTTCCAGCCATCCACATCATGAAGCCCATCATCATCAAGTTCTTAAAGGGTGCTTGTGCGACTTCCCATGCTTTCTGTTTATACGAATAAGTCTTTCAGTAACTTTCAAAATAGAACAATCTAAAAAGCATAAAATGCAAATTTTGCAAATTGGCATAATGGGGGAGGAGCTAAAAGTTACAAAATAGACAAAACTGCACCATCTCCCACCTAGTGTAACAAAGCATCGAACATATGAGCAACAAAGAGAAGCAACGGGACCCAAATATACAAAGATGATAGATTTTGTTACCACTTCAGTAACTCACATTCACTCCTCGGATTTCAGTGTGACTAGAAACCAAAATGTCTACAACATATTGCAAAGAAGTTCACATCAGAACGACAACACGTGGCTTTAAAAACTAAATCTTTTACAATGAAAACTAAAAGAGCAGCCGATTTCACCTGGATACAAAGAAGCTACCACTACCTTCAATGCATCTTTAAGAAAGTTAAATATAGAGCAATCAAAATTAGGTCAAAAGATTCAAGCAACTTTATCCCAATTAGGCATCAACAGTAACTGGATTCCCCCCCACACCCAATTAGTACATGATTTACCACATCACAAACAGCATAATCAATCCGCAATAAATTCTTTCAATTAATGTTACACAAGATTCCTCACAAACACATCAAATCCAGACCAAATCGTAAATTTTACATGGGCCTTCCAATTTGCTTCGACATTCTTCTGTTTGCTCCCAGCCGAATCATCCTAACCCAATAAGGCAAATCACATCAGTCATCAAACTAGATCCCGTAAAATCAAACACTCTCGCAGTTAAGCATCTAATACAGATTTTCACGCACACGTATAATTCAGTTGTTGCAGTTAATCGACGATTAAACCAAGTTAAGCATACCTGATCTTGGGAAGCCCGAGTGAAGCCCGGAGGATCAGGAATATCGCGCGATGAAGGGGAAGCCGAATTGTCGGTGAATCCGACGGCCCATCGTCGGCCCGAACCCATTACCGCCTTTCCCTTGTCCATACTAAATCTTTTCTTACTTGATTGAATATATGATGAAATCGAGAACTTCAACAAAGATTTGTTGCCGGAAGAGTTGTTTGGATGTGCAGCGTAAGATTGAAACTTTACCAATATTGAATTTGGTGGGGACTCGGTGATATTAATTTCTCTCACCCGACTGGTTAATTCTATCAATCCTTGGCCAACTCAAAATGTTACTATTTTTTATTTTATTTATAATTCCAGTATGAAAAAAAGGAAAAATACATACATAAGATACTTTTCCTTAATTACAAATTTAAATGAATTTACTCTCATCCCACTTTAGTTGATCTAGTTTTTCTTTTCAGACTATCATGCTAAATTAGTCCATTTTTTAAATTTGTTTTTGAAAAATACTATAGCATATTTTAATGGATCCACTACTTTATATTACTTTACAGTCAACAAACAATTTTGTTAAAATCTGTACCGAAAAAAATATAGATTAATAGAATAGAAGAAAGAAGTACTGTATTTTTTAGTGGGGTAGTTTGATCTATTGTCACTTTTTTATACTGATCATATTCAATTAAATTTTAACCAGTTAAGGTACAAAGTATTCGACGCAGGTGGTCATTTACGGTTTTGCTCCCACTATTATTTTATAAAAAACTTATAGCTCAAAGATGCAAGCAAGCCATGCATGTGGACGTTTACTAATATAATTTTACTACTTTTGTGTAAAGTACAATTAAATGAATGTCCAATTAAAAAATTTAATATCCAATTGATGAAATCTAATTAAACATTTAATTTTAAGTCTTGCTTAGTCTTTTTGTTCAAAAGGCTTGTTGAATCTTACAACACCACATAATTCTTAAAGCATGTTTTTCTAAGCGCATATAATAAAACATGCTCATGAAAAATAAAACATGCTTTTAACGACATAAATCATATTTTCATGCTTTTCTAAGCGCAATTAAACATATAATCGTATGCTAAAGAATAAGAAAAAATAAATGCGAAAATAGGAAATTAAAATATTGTTATCGGGCTAAAATACAGATAATTCTCTATTACATAGCCTGAACAAAGTACAGCTCTTCAAAATCTTCAATAATCTTCAAATCTGGAGTTGTCTGTGTTGTCGCCACGTCAACTGGGTGACTACCACATATCAGAAACGTGGCAGCCACGTGTACAACCTAGTCAGCAACTAGGGCTGACGTCATCGAACCTAGGGCTGACGTTAGCCTTACTTCTTCAACAAGTAGCGCTGCCGCCACCGTCGCCGCTTGGTGGCCTCGTACCGCCTCTTCGACTCCGCCCGGAGCCTCGACGGCCTGAACCATGTGCGCCGCGCCACCTGGAGAAACCGAAAACGGCAATCGTGATTACTCCGTCTGTGCGCGATGGGCAATCCCAGCCATGTGACCCACTGCTCCTGCTCGTCGCCGCCGCCTCCTCTGCCCCTGCCCTGCCACACTTGACGTCGTCCAACTATCTGCCCTGTAGAACACGGCCGCCTAGAGCCGCCACCATGACCTAGCTCTTCGCAGCCCGTCCTTGGCGAGCTCCATAGCCCAAATTCATCCTCTCTGATTTTGTTCAATTGATTTAGAGAAAACGAAGCTTGGACGATTTTCGGCCACCATGAACGGATTCCGACCGAAATCGTCCATCAATTTCACCTAATTTCAGACTTGTCACTGAAAAAACTTGAATTAGAGCAGTTGTTGGTCCCGAGTGTACGGTCAGGTGTAGAGGGGGGGGGGTGAATACACCTGATTCGATTTCTCAACTTCGAACTCGAACAGTCCTATACAGGATGGTGTCCGATCAAAAAGCATTCGAGCGGACTGCATAACCGTTACGAATCGAGTTAAAAGGCTAAGAGTACCGACTCGGCCCGAGATCTCGCTAACCGACTAGGTCGAATTCGGTATCTGACGTAAGAGTTCGGTGCGCGGAATAGTGTAGAGCCCAAATCGGTTTTTGTGAGAAAACGTTTTAAGTCTCGGTTCGGTAGATTAAAAGTTCGGTATCTTTGAGACGGTTGATTGATTTTAAATATGATGTTCAAGTATGAATAGTAAAATCAATGCAACGCTTAAGAAAGCAAGAAGAGACACAGGATTTTTAAAGTGGTTCGGATATCGCTCAAATCCTACGTCCACTGTCCCGAATGATCGGGAGGCTATTTATTATCCTGAGTTAGTCTCGGTCGCCGCTTGCACACCGGGCAAAGCCGCGTCTTGGTTTTTATATCGATCCAAGTCTCGGTTACAACACTATCAAACTTAAAGTGTTTGACAAACTTCTCCAACAGTGAAGGAGTCCTTATACTGATAAGGATTGGGTTCAAATGTGAACTCCTTCGTCTAAGCTATAGATAAGAACGGTTGAGCTTAGGGTTAGAGGGATAGGGAATATGAGAGAGTAGCTTCTAGATCGACGAACAGCTGAAGGTAAGCTATAAGTTCGTGTAATGTCGATTGGATACTAGAGGCTTTATATGTCGGTTTAGCTTGATTCCCTATGAGCTAGAATGTAGTCTTTCGCCGGAGATTATTCTTCGAGTTCTTGCTAAGACTTTGTTCTTTGGAATTCGCTCTTTTTCGCGCTCTCTCGTGTTCTTGGTTGTTTTTTGGGTGAGCTTCAAATCTTGAATGATCCCTCTATTTATAGAGCAGAGATTGAAATAGATCCGTTGGAGACGATCTTCTTCTCTCTCTCTCTTTTTGGTAGCAAACGACTCTTTTGGTGTAGGTAACAGTGTACTTTCCCACCTTTTTAGGTAAAAGGTTGACTGCAGCTTTAGCAGGTGAGAAGACACGTGTATGCTTGTCATTCGTCGAGGTGGATGGAGTGGTTGAGACAAAGATGGACTTCGAGACGCATCGAAGCCGACTTCTCTCTTCCTCGTACATGACAATGTTGATTGTCTTTCAAAAGATTCTGACAGTCCTGAAGACTATCTGCCGATGCTGAGTCTGACCTTGTATTCAGTAGATAGACAGCTGAGATAAGTCTATCGAAGATCGGCTACGAGTTCGGTGAACTACTCCCGCCGAGTTCGGTTCGACCGACTCTCTCGGTGTCTTGCTCCCGCCGAGTCCAAGATCACCGAGTCTTCGCACCGGTGCCGAGGCAGATAAGCTACTGAGCGCCTTGACCAGAGCAGAGTGTCTACTGAGTCTGAAACCTCAAAGACAAAACAGATACAAAGGAATGGTTTATCATTCAGATAGGGTTTTGGGATCTTCAAATCTTCAGACAAGTACAGAGCACAAGGCTACTGAGCTTAAGATCAATGTCTAAGACCGAATCATTTCCCACTAAGAGTAACAGTGCTGAGGATGGAATCATCACCCAACAATTTCCCCCTATTTGATTATGCCAAAACCTATCATCTATGTCCTATCAACTATGCTAAACACTAACTTACTCAGAAACAGAGCTCCTTACTAATATTACAAGTAGGATCAGTGGAGTTGTCTGGTAAGTGCTAGACTACTGAGGGAGACAGGGCAGAACAATTTCCCCTTTACAATAATTTCCCCCATGCAACAATTTCCCCTTAAGAGAATTACAACTCTATGAAAGTCTAGTCTATCAGAGATCTAACCGAGCAAAAACTGACAAGTAAATAAACAAAGTGTGTGTGTGTCAGTAATCACTTCAGTGATTCTGAGTGTTAAAGCATAAAGCAACCACGGCTATTTAGACAACAAGTAGTTGTCAGAGCCAAAAGAAGATTTGTATATATATGATAAACAGTTCAGTACATTACAAATCTTGCTAAGCTAAAAGGAGAACTAAGGAGGAGAACCCTTAAACTGCTGAATCCGATTCATGAAACCTTGGGATTGATCTTCAGGCAGTTGGACTCCATACATTCTGAACGTGTTCTTCCTCAGCTTCAGGTATTCGGCGAAGTCTGCTGGTTCATCTTGTTCTAGACCTCTGTTCAACGCAACATTCTTCACTTCTTGTTCAATCATTCCGAGATGTACTAAGTCGTCTTGTCTTCTGGGTGGAGGAATGATCCTTGCTTCAGGAACGCTGACTACTACCCCTTCAGTTACTGCTCTGTGCATATATGGGTAAAGATCAGGTTCAATAATGGTCATCCACTCGACATAGGCATCAGCCTTAGACATTTCAGGCCAGAATCGCCAGAAATAATTTCTCTTGATAAACTCTATCTTGGCCGATTCCCATCTCTGATTGAACTGAATAGGCATCCATTCGTCTGATCTCGGCCATCTTTGTGTTTTCAGATCGTTTGGCTTCCTGAACCTTCTGTATCGATAAGGAATGTCAGCTTTCGAAGGAACTCTCAGCCTGGCCTCTTGTTCGATGACGCTTCCCGAGTGCCTCAAGGTCCGCCAAATGTATCCTCTCGCTCGGGCCTCTATCTGTCTAGCTTCCTCTCCTCTGTAGAGATATCTATCCATCTGAGCGAAGATTTCTTCAATTTCTGCATCTTGCTCTTGAGGCTTCTGAGGAGCTTGTTCAGAGTCAGCAGAGGTACTGGATTTGGTTTTGGATGTACCTTGTTGTTTAGTGCCTTTTTGCTGTTGCCTCTCCCTATCTTCATCATCTTCAATTCTGAGTTTTACGGGGAGGCGATCTAGCGGGCGCCTTCTTTTTTCCACCGCGTCTTTGGTGCCTTAGTCTTTCCTTTAGCAAGGCTTAGACTTTGGTTTGTTGGCAGCTTCAGCATCGGCGATCTCCCTTGCTAGCTTCTCATCAGCGGCAATCTGAGCCTCCTCCTCAGCTGAGATGTATCTCTTGGGTTTCTTTGCTGGAGGGGTCGGGAGTTTCAGAATTTTCTTACCTTTGCCTTGAACAGGTGGAGGTAGAGGGACTTCTTCATCATCATCGAGTCCTCCGAGTCCTCTTTCGCTCAAAGCATACTCGCAACCTCCTTGATGATATCAATGGGAGTCCGGGTTGCATGAGTAGCCTCGGGATCCTGAGCCACTTGGGCCGGTCTCGGCTGTGCTCGCACTGGGACACCCTGGGCCTCACCCGTCCGAGTCCGAGTCCGAGTCCGAGTCCGGGATGACTTCGGTGTAGCTTCCCCCTTAGATTTTGGACTTTTGGTGGGGGTCGGCTTCTCGGTACTCTGTTTCTTGCCTTTGGTCGGCTCAATACTCTTCCCTCTTCTACTTTCCCCCTTTTTGGCATCATCAATTGCGTAGAGGTAGGGATAAGTATTGTGTTACGAAGGGCTGTTGAAGGAGGTTGACAAATGACCGAATTTGATTGTAGATGTCCGTCGAGCCTCATGCGGCTCGTTCCTCTCGAAGTTAGAACTTCATCAAATTGCTTGTAAGAGAGTTCATTTGCAGCCTTTACATCATTCGGCTTCTCGGTGATCTTGTCTTCCAAGGCCGGTTGGATATTCTCAAGTCTTTGTTCGGTGGCCTCGGATTGTTCGGTGATAGCGTCGGTATGAGCCGGTTTAGAAGCCAAAAATTCATCAAGTAGCTTGGCTTGGCTCTCCTGAAAGATCTTGAGCCGAGCTTCGAATTGGACTTGCTGCTCGAGCCAACGCTTACGAAATAAGCGCGAAACATCGGGGGCGGCCGATGGAGAGACGAGAAGACTTCAGCCCCGAAGTTCTTTAGTCGTGGCTTGAGCGATCCGCTTCCATGTCCTATGGATAGCCTTCGCAAGATCTCGATTTTTGATCCCTTGAGCAGTTAAGGCTTTTGCCACTGATCGAGATCTCTTTGCGGTCTGGCTGGGCGCTGCTTCGAAAGTCGACTGCAGCAAGAGCTGAGCGGGCTCTGCTGAGGACGAAGCACCAGCCTTGGACTTCTCAGGACCAAGGATACCGAGAGGAATATCAGGAATGTCAGCATGTGTATCCCTGTCCTGGAGTGATCCCTTATCAGGTTGTCCAGGGCCTGAATCCTTGGGTGGGTCCTGGTCGTCATGATCTGACCCATTTGAGGGTGCTGAGCCTTCTGCTTGTTTGTCATGTATCATCGCAAGCATAGCAGCCCTCAGATTCTCCATGGTGCTGAGGTCAGCAGGCCCTGAGTAGCCTATTTGCTGCCTCAACTTCATCTCTTCTTCATGGAGTTGCTGACAGGAGTAGTGGAGAACAAGGCGAAGTAGATGCGGCCACTCCTGAAAGCGAAGAAGCATGTGGAGCCTTGCTGATTTGGCAATGATCATCAAGTCTCGAATGATCGGCAAGCTCCGGTATTCGTTGAAGGATCTCACGGGAGGCTCGAGATAAGATCATTGAAGCTTCCATCCCGATTGATTCACCTTCGGATGCGTCTCGGACTCCAAGTCTATGTGTGAAGTCTGCTCTTCAGTTGGAGGGACTGAGCTGAGTGGAGGGACAGAAAGGGGGCTGTCTAGGCGCTGAATATCTGCGCTCTGAGCTTCAGAAGCATCCCCTTGGTTTCTTTCAGTGGAGACGATCTTCTCCACTGACTGAGTCTTCTCAGAAGACTCGGACTCATCAACCAGCTGCATGGGCTGAGTAGTCCTCTCAGGAGCCTGTTCAGCAGGCACTTCTGGAACCTCCTCAGTAGCTGGCACCTCAACGGCTTTTTTCAGTTTCTTTGCCGGTGCCTTAGGAGTTTTAGCGGGAGGGGTTCTTTTCTTTGTAGGCGTAGCCTGCTGAGGCTTTGATTGCGGAGAGATTGCTGAGGGTCCTGACCCTATCTGCTGAAGCGCTGCTGTCTTGTTGTGAAATCTGACCTTCTTCACATTGAAGTACTCCTTGTCACTGTAGGTGATAGGCTCAGATCCACAGTAGTCTTCAATCATCACTAACAGTTTGAGTCCGAAGAGCAATTTGCCCTTTGCGCTCAGCATGTTCGATACCTTGTCGAACTTAGCAGTCTGAGCCATGAATTCACGGAGAAAGAACTCCGTCCAGTTAATTTGGGCTCGGTCGTATATGGCCATCATCATCTGAATCTTAGGCCTCGACACCTGGTCAAACGACCCTGCTTGGCTTGTCAGTAGCTGCGTGACAATGTAAGCAAGTGTCCTGAACTGAGGCAACATGCTGTTCTTCGGAAAAGCAGCTCTGAAAGTAGTGGGCTTTCCACAGAAGACGGTAAGATATTCATCAACTCGGTCGTCTACGTACCCAATCGTACTAATTCCTTCGGAGGGCGGATCAAAGCTCCGCTCGGTGGCTTCCTTGATGGACATTCGCTTCGGCTCCGTTGTGGCGTCTTGGATAGAATGGACAACAAATCTCGCCACTATGTCTCCCGCACACTTCGTCCGAATTCAAGTACAGTTCCGCAACCTGTCTCGGGAGGAAGTACGAAGGCCTCCTAGCGTAAATTTCTCCGATCCCGACTCGCGCAGAGGCCGAGAAGATCTCATCCATATACTCCAGATCGCATGAATAGAAATCCATGGTGGGTTCAAACCACACGCGATCCTTCTCCAGAATGTTTAGCATATCCGCTGGAGATATCATAGAGATATTGGTTTCCGCCATTGTACCTATTACACGAAGTTGTTATCAGTATCGATTCTTAAATAAAACAGTTTAATACTAGATACTAATCAATAAAGATCAGCACATAAGTAACTTCATGTAGGCATACTGAGAATTTTATCAAAGAGAATGTAAGCAAATGAGGGTTTTTGCACAAAGGTATTCTCGGATTTTTAAGAGGTAAGATATGATCGAAATGTTAAGCGCGAATATGGCGGTTCTTAAGATTTGATCGAAATGTGTACATAGCTAGAAGATGAACAGTTATCGATCTAAGACTGAGTTTAAACTTACTTTATGAGATGGACGGTTAAGATTCAATATTATAAAAGGTAATGATCACAAAAGCCGTCTAAGTCAATGCAAGTTGTAAACATGCCTAAAGAGTAACTATGATAAGACATGCATTTAATGCGCACAGAGTTCAGCAAAGTTGTGCATAGAATGTCGTGTATTAAATGTAATCTGTTATCAATAAATGACAAACTAAGAGATATTTAAATCATGCTGAATCTCCATAATAAATGCTTATCATTGTTGCATTAGATACTATAGAGTAGAGATACGCAAACCTGTCAGCTGAACATAGTAGTCAGCTGATACCTCGTGTAGATGGTTTTCTGAGTCTCTACGCATCGAACTTACTCGATCGAGAGTGATCATTCCCCCTCACTGGAATGTTCCTCTCCTGAAACCTTATTACCGACCGGGGTCGGTAGGGTCCAGCAGACCTAGCTCTACCGAAAGTTCTCTCGAATGCGGGTTCGCCTAGAGGTTTGGTCAGTATATCAGCCCTTTGTTTGTCAGTATGGATCTTTTCCATCCTGATATCCTTCTTTTCGACATGGTCACGAATGAAGTGATGTCTGATGTCCACGTGCTTGCATCTCGTGTGAAGAACAAGATTCTGAGTGATTGTAATAGCACTGGTACTATCGCAGAAGATCGGCACTTCATTCTGAATGACGTCATAGTCTCTCAGCTGCTGTCTCAGCCAAAGGATTTGGGCGCAACAACCTCCAGCAGCCATGTATTCAGCTTCAGTAGTCGACGTAGCTACTGAGTGTTGTTTCTTTGAAAACCATGAGATCAGCTTGCTGCCAAGGAACTGACATGTTCCTGAAGTTGATTTTCGGTCAATTCTACATCCTGCATAGTCGGCATCGGAATAGCCGTTAGTTCAATATTATCATCAGCCGGATACCATAAACCTATGTTGGGTGTGCTTCGAGGTAGCGAAGAATCTTCTTTGCTTGAGTCCGGGATGGCTCGCTTCGGATTCGCCCGAAATCGAGCGCATACACCTACAAAGATAAGTTATGTCGGGACGAGTAGCCGTTAGATATAGTAATGAACCTATTATAGCACGGTATTCAGTTTGATCTACTGATACTCCCTCCTTATCAAGATCGATCTTCATATTCGTGTTCATCGGGATCTTGATAGGTTTGCCGGATGTGCCGCCGAATCTTTTGATGAGGTCTCAAGTGTATTTGCTTTGATTGATGAACGTTCCTTTGTCAGATTGCTTGACTTGAAAACCAAGGAAGTAGTTCATTTCTCCCATCATCGACATCTCGAACTTGTCCTTCATCATTCTTTCAAACTGCTGACACATAATGACATTCTTCGAACCGAAGATAATGTCATCCACATAGATCTCGCACGAGTAATAGGTCGTCTTCCGGTCGAATGCTTTGAACAACGTGCGATCTCATCGTGCCCTTCGAAAACCTTTCGAAGAAGAAACTCGACAGGGTATCGTACCAAGCCCCGGGTGCTTGTTTTAACCCGTACTGAGCCTTTCGAGTCTATATACTTGATGTCCCTGCTGAAAGCCGGGCGGTTGCTCCACATAGACTTCTTCTTTCAGCACGCCGTTCAGGAACGCAGACTTCACATCCATTTGATAAACTCTGAATCTTTGATGTGTTGCGTAGGCTAGGAATAGTCTAATGGCCTCCAATCTTGCAACTGGAGCAAATGTTTCATCGAAATCTATTCCTTCGACTTGACAAGTAGCCTTTAGCCACGAGCCTTGCTTTGTTCCCCGACTATAACGTTGTTTTCATCTCGCTTGTTTTTGAAGACCCATTTGGTTCCAATGACATGTTGATGCCGGGTCCGTCTACAAGCTCCCATACTTCGTTTCTCGTGAACCGATTCAGCCTCCTCCTGCATAGCTATGATCCGGCCAAGATCCTTTAATGCATCCTCAATGTTCACGAGGCTCTTCAGCAGACAAGAAGCGAGGAAAATAATGCGCTTTCTCCTTGACGAATCCGGATCTTGTCTTGACATTAGCCGAAGGATCTCCAATGATCAAATTAGGAGTGTGAACATCCGGCCACGATCTACGATGTTTCAGACTCTTCATCCGAAATTTGTTCAACACGGATAGTAGGTGAGTTAGGCATTTCGGTTGTACTATTCGAGATTGAAGAATTTCGGTGATAAGAGTATGATCTCTCGAGTCACCGTGTTCGGGGGCATTCGGCTCGGGAACATTACTAGATGTTCCCCCCTGAGTTGTTATTCTCAGTAGTGGTCTCAGTAACCTCTACGGTTTCCTCATCGACCTGAGTTACCTGGGATTGATTCTGTTCGAGAGAATCAATCTGCTCAGCTACTTGCTCTGCTGGTTGAGATTCAGTAGATTTTTCTTCAGTTTCTTCGTCTGAATCATCATCCCAACATAGCTGAATCTTTTCAGATTTGTCCTTTATGCTTAGATCCTGTAGCTGTCTACTGATGTCCTCAGATTCAGAATTTGAGTTATTGCTCTTGTCTTCAGTAGCAAACTCGTTAAACACAACATGAGGGCTTTCCTCCACGCAAAGGGTCCGATAGTTGAATACTCTGAAAGCTTTGCTGACCCGAGAGTATCCTAAGAACACTCCCTGATCTGACTTGCTATCAAAAGTCTTCAGCTGATCTTTCCCATTATTGTGGATAAAGTATGAACAACCAAAGATATGGAAATAAGATAGAGAAGGCTTCCTGCCGTTCCATAGTTCATATGGTGTCCTCTTATGCTGCTTTATCAGTAAAGATCGGTTCTGAGTGTAACATACAGTATCAGTAGCTTACGCCCGTGAATTTGGTTGGGAGTCCCGAGTCCGCGAGTAGAGTCCTAGCCGCCTCTTTTAGAGTTACGTTCTTTCGTTCAAGCAACTTCATTCTCGCCGAGGTGTGCGTGCGGTGAAGTCTCATGCTCTATTCCTTCGCTTGCGTAACTCCTCTACCATGGAATTAAGGAACTCGGTTCCTGCGTCCGAACGTATTTTTTCGATCTTGGTGTTCTTCTCGACACCGAGCTTTTTCGAAGCGTTGGTAACTCTGTTTTGACGTCGGACTTGTTGGCAATGAATATGACCCATGTGTAGCGCGAGTAGTCATCTATGACCACTAATGCATATTTTACGCCTCGATCGTCACTGGGGAGACCTGGATCGAACAAATCCATATGCAAGCGGTGAAGGATTCCATCTCGTGGAAGGCGATGGAACCGGAGGATTTTGATTCCTTGTTTGCTTTCCCTTCGGACATGCTTCACACCGAGTGTCTTTTGCCGAACACCTCATTCGGCGGTCCCCTTGCTAGAGTGTTTCTTGCTAGCTTGTTGAGCGTCTTAAAGTTGAGATGACCGAGTCTTCTATGCCATAGCCACCCCGTTCGTTTTCATTCTTCGCCAAGCAAACAAGCTCCAGGTTCACTGAGTTCCGATCGACCACGTATATGTTCTTTTTTGCGCGAACCCGATAACACTTTTTTTTCCCTGTAGATTTATCAATAACATCACGTAAAACCGGCGTAAAAAATCACTCTATTCGAGTTATCACAAAATTGACTAACGAGAGAGAAGATTATCTTGAAGTCCTTCAACATAGGATACTCTTGGAACTTTGGCAGTTCCTATCTTTGAGTGTGCCGTATCCTCTCGTGTAGCCTTTGGCATTATCTCCAAACTCGATTCGGGTCCATCTTCGATAACATAATTCTTGGTAGACTCCTTTGGTATGTCATATGTCTTGAGCATCCGCCGTCCACATACCATGGGTCTCTCGCGCACCCGCAAAAGCAATTATATTCGGTACCCTTTATTTTTGATTTTGGGTCCTTAGATGTTAGTTTTCATAACCCAAATCTGTCTAACAACCCCGGTGGTTTCGGACATCTTCTTTCCACTAGAGTCAACATATCTCGACCACCGGACTGGTCATAGGTGACTTCGAGGCTTCGAGGTTCGGGAGTCCTAATCTTCGAGCCGTGGACTCGCCGACCTTAGCCTTACGTGTGGCTTTCTTTTTCTTCGACCTTTGGAGCCTCTTCGACTATAGGTTCATAATAATATGACCCATACCGAGCTGGATGTGTCGGCTTTGGAGGTCCATACCGATCCGCCAATTTTGATTTCTTTGGTTCCCCTTGATCGAACCGGGGTTTCTTGGCACCGATCTTCTTGTCGGAATGCTGATGTGTGGGATGAGGTGCTTTCATCTTATGTTTGTTCTTTGCTAGGGGGTCCAGTATATTTGCGTTCATAGTCTCCCCTTGAACAAACCTATCAGCAAGCCGTACTTCTGAGTGTACTGGGGCAGATGTGGAAGCTCCCTGGCTGAATCCAAGTCCTTCCTTGCAGTGCTTTGGCTTATTGCTTGCTAGCATAGCCTCTAATTTCTTCTCAGCACCCTTGTACCTCTCAGTCATCAGGTTCCTCCAGATATCATCACTTTTCTTCAGTGTGTCGAGCTCGATCTGAAGTCCTGACATTTCTTGCTTCAGTAGACTCACTTCAGTATCTTTCTAGTCAAGTCATTGGTCAAAACTGAAATCCGATCTTCTTGATGCCTGAGACTTGGCCATCAGAGAGTTTATCTCCTCCCTGAGTCTCAACACAAGTCCTTCGGCCTCAGTAGCAACCTGACTTTCCTGAGAAAGTCTCGATTCTCTACTTTCAGGGTATCCAACTCCCGAAGAGGCTTGCCGAAGCTGCAGACTCATCTGAATTTGTTCGTCGAGCGAGTTCTTCGTATGCGGTCGCGACGTCCAAATTCTCATTTGCACACTGAAATAGTGTCGTGTGTGCACAGTGTGAAGAGGAGTTAAGTGGTTCATGAGAATTTACCTCATCCTCTTCGCCTGCCATCATGCACTTTTCAGCTGATTCATCTGCTTCATGCTCTAAGGCCATGAAGGCTGCTTCATCGTCAGATGAATCCATACAGGAGTCGACTTCTTCTGAGTCGTCTGAGATTTCGCCTGCAATATAATCTTATCTTTTCTGGGCGAATTTCTCTCTCCTTGCCTTACGTCTTTGCGCGTTCAAAGACTACCGAGCTCGGAGACAATCATACCGATAATGTCCCGGCTTTTTGCAATTATAGCAAGTGATGACTTTTTCTTCTTTGCTTTCGCTATTCTTTGACGGTTCTGAGTCATCCTTCTTTCTGTATTCAGAAGATTGTGAGTCAGGAGTGTGTTTCGACATATAATTTGACTTACCTTTCGTTTCCTGATAGGCTTTAGTCACTTTTTTCGCGTCGCTCCTTCTCCTTCGATACTTTACAAGAGCGGCGCATACTTCGAGCGAGACTTCCTTCTTGTAGATCATTGAGTGAAGGCTCGGTCTTACTCGTCGTTTTGCTCGTCGCTGGAGATCTTTGGCTCGACCGATGCTTTGAAAGCATGGTCGATTTTTGTGTCGGCTTCGACTCTCGCTTTCTTTGAGGTCTGTCGAACTCAAACTCCTCGCCTGTAATTACGAAAAGATATGGTCGGGAGACACAAGCATCTAAGTCGAATGTCGCAATAGAGTGGCAAAAGGTGTCCGGTGTCCGTCCAGGCGGTGCCCTCGGAATCTTTGATTCATCTCTCGATTCTTCGAATGTCTTTCCCGAGCCCATTGATAGAGTTCATCGATTGGTAAATCGACGTTCGGATCTTCGATTTTGTCACCGGGCATGAGAGACAAGCTTTCCGGCTTTTGGAGTTCCGAGTGCTAGTTTATTCGCTTTAATCTTTCGAGTCCCTCGACTCAGTAGCGCTAGAGCGTCCCAGAGTTCTTTTGCAGTCTTGCATTCCTGAACCCTGCCAAGATAAGAATCACTAAGGGTGGTGGTCGGTATAGCGTTTCTGGCAACACGGTCTAAGTTGTGAAGCTTCTTCTCCTCAGGAGTGAAGACACTTCTGTCTTTGGGAATCTTCTTCCCGGTCACCATTCCTCCTCCTTGAGCTTGGTCCTGAGTAACGACACTATCGATCATGGGAACGATAGGTCCATCTTCAAGCACTTCGATCATACTTGTCATGGAGGGATGTCGGATGTGCTTCCATTTCGACTCGCCATACTCCATAATTCTCCACCGAGAACATGGGTACCATCCTTATACCTGACATATCAGCCATGAAGAATATAGATATGAATGTAGAGTGATATGCAGTGAAAACGTTTTCCTCCGGATCCGTTCGAATAGACCAGTCTCAAAGTGACAAGAGTCTTAAAGAACTCCTGCTCTGATACCAATTGTTGGTCCCGAGTGTACGGTCAGGTGTAGAGGGGGGGATGAATACACCTGATTCGATTTCTCAACTTCGAACTCGAACAGTCCTATACAGGATGGTGTCGACCAAACTTGATTCGGCCAAGGACTGCATAACCGTTTCGAATCGAGTTAAAGGCTAAGAGTCTCGACTCGGCCGAGATCTCGCTAACCGACTAGGTCAGAATTCGGTATCTACAGTAAGAGTTCAGTGCGCGGAATAGTGTAGGCCCAAATCAGTTTTTGTGAGAAAACGTTTTAAGTCTCAGTTCAGTAGATTAAAAGTTCAGTATGCTGAGACAGTTGATTGATTTTAAATATGATGTTCAGTATAAATAGTAAAATCAATGCAACAGTTAAGAAAGCAGTAAGAGACACAGGATTTTTAAAGTGGTTCGGATATCGCTCAAATCCTACGTCCACTGTCCCGAATGATCAGGAGGCTATTTATTATCCTGAGTTAGTCTCAGTCAGCTTGCACACTGGACAAAGCCGCGTCTTGGTTTTTATACTGATCCAAGTCTCAGTTTACAACACTATCAAACTTAAAGTGTTTGACAAACTTCTCCAACAGTGAAGGAGTCCTTATACAATAAGGATTGGGTTCAAATGTGAACTCCTTCGTCTAAGCTATAGATAAGAACGGTTGAGCTTAGGGTTAGAGGGATAGGGAATATGAGAGAGTAGCTTCTAGATCGACGAACAGCTGAAGGTAAGCTATAAGTTCGTGTAACATCGATTGGATACTAGAGGCTTTATATGTCGGTTTAGCTTGATTCCCTATGAGCTAGAATGTAGTCTTTCGCCGGAGATTGTTCTTCGAGTTCTTGCTAAGACTTTGTTCTTTGGAATTCGCTCTTTTTCGCGCTCTCTCGTGTTCTTGGTTGTTTTTTGGTTGAGCTTCAAATCTTGAATGATCCCTCTATTTATAGAGCAGAGATTGAAATAGATCCGTTGGAGACGATCTTCATCTCTCTCTCTCTTTTTGGTAGCAAACGACTCTTTTGGTGTAGGTAACAGTGTACTTTCCCACCTTTTTAGGTAAAAGGTTGACTGCAGCTTTAGCAGGTGAGAAGACACGTGTATGCTTATCATTCGTCGAGGTGGATGGAGTGGTTGAGACAAAGACGAGACTTCGAGACAGCATCGAAGCCGACTTCTCTCTTCCTCGTACATGACAATGCCGATTGTCTTTCAAAAGATTCTCGACAGTCCCGAAGACTATCCGCCGATGCCGATTCCGACCTTGTATTCGGTAGATAGACAATGAGATAAGTCTATCGAAGATCGGCTACGAGTTCGATGAACTACTCCTGCGCGAGTTCGGTTCGGATCGACTCTCTCGATATCTTGCTCCCGCCGAGTCCAAGATCACCGAGTCTTCGCATGCGGTCTTTGAGGCGCATAAGACGCGAGCGCCTTGACCGGAGCAGAGTGTCTACTGAGTCTGAAACCTCAGAGACAAAACAGATACAAAGGAATGGTTCATCATTCAGATAGGGTTTTGGGATCTTCAAATCTTCAGACAAGTACAGAGCACAAGGCTACTGAGCTTAAGATCAGTGTCTAAGACCGAATCATTTCCCACTAAGAGTAACAGTGCTGAGGATGGAATCATCACCCAAGAGCAGTCAACTTTCGATGAAGATTTCGGTTGCATCCGAGGTCGGATGGCCCCTTACAACATATCGACGCGAAGCTCGTGACAAGACGAACCAAGCGGCGTAAGCCACTTGGACGAAGGAGTCAGGACACGCCTCCACTCACCGCCGCAAGTGGTGGCGAAAACCCTAAAATTCTAGGGTTTCGGCAGCTTAGGGTTCCCCCCGTCTTGATTTTTGTTCCTCCTAGATCAAAACTATAATATATAAACAACAAAACACGTAACACATTGGTCCTATCAACTACTCATGGATTTTTTCACGAGAAAAAGGTAGAAATTGGTCAAAACACTAGCACGCAGGTCGCCCCAAATACGAAAAATAAACCTAACGACGAAGAAAACCTTAAATATGCTCCAAAAAAGCAAAAATCAGAGCCTAAACCAATCTCTGATACCAAACTGAAGGATTGAATTATACCTCCTTCCTTCGTATGTTGTTGTAGCTTTGATTATTACTCATGATTTGACCTTCTGATCTGTGTTCGTCCCTTTTCTTTCTTCGCGTGGTCAAAGAACTGAAGAAAAATATAAACTCTCTCTCTCTCTCTCTCTCTCTCTCTCTCTCTCTCTCTCTCTCTCTCTCTCTCTCTCTCTCTCTCTCGCTCGCTCGCTCTCTGAGTGCATTGAGATTATGAACGGAATACTAATATATAGGCTTCAAAAACATATATTATATTAATATTTGTAGCCCATTAATATAATTATACGTTTAATGGGCTTCAACATCAATTAGCCCATAGTATAATAAATTAATTTGTTGGACTACTTTTATTTATCAATTAATTGACCCAACCAATTAATTCCAGATAAATAACATTATTAAATAATGTAAAATATATTAAGATATTATTAATAAAATCTGAGAGACAATAAATAACTGGGAAACTAGTTGGGTCAGACCAAGGATCCAATACAATAAATAAAGTTAGACCTCAAATCAATTAATTATATATGCTCAACACAGAGAAAAATTAATTAATAAACACGAATTCATTCCACTAGAGAATCCGTGATTACTTACCACTTTATCCAAATTTGAGCATGTGCTTGTATTTTAGACTTAATTGATTCCCGTATTTTAGATATAAATATCCGTTAATTAATTAAGTCCACTGACAGCTTAAATTAATTAACATCTTATTATATTCATGAGTAGTACCACTCGACCTTATTAACACGCCTGAACTTATCAGTCGGTCATGTTAATTAATTTAAGTTGTCAGTAGACTTAATTAATTAACGAATATTTATATATTAAATACGAGAATCAATTAAGTCTATAAATACATGCTCATACTCAAGTTGAGATAAAGGGGTAAGTCAACACAGATTCTCTAGTGGAATGAATCTGTGTTTATTAATTAATTTTGCTCTGGACTGAGCATAAATAATTAATTAATTTGAGCCCGACTTTATTTCTTATATTGGATCTCTAGTCTGGCCCAAATAGATGCCCAATATTTATTATGTTCTCTCGGGAATTATTATTAATAGATTAATGTATTTATACATTATTTAATAATGTGGGATATATTTATCTGGATTTAATTGGTTGAACCAATTAATTGATAAACATGTGGTCCAGTTATACTGAATATAATTTATTAGAAGACCATTAACAATATAATTGCTAATATGCCACAATTATAATATAATGTTGATATATTATATTATATAAGAAAACACGTTCAGAACTCATGTAATACAGATCATTATCATTCACAGAAAGACAAACATGAGAACGTGTGAGTGAGAGCAGTTAGAATTCATTTCTCTCAGATCTATATCCACATGGAGGAGAGGAAAGGCCGGGATACAGTCCAGAAGCTCCATACACGAGCAAAATCAGAGGCTTTCCAAAGGACGCATGTATAATTCGTCCATATCGATCCTTCAGGCTCCATGTTGAAAAATAAACAAGGACGGATCACATACACTTCCAACAAATCCTTAAGATAACACAAATGTAGCAAACCGTTGGTACCAAGCGCAAGGAGCTTGTTTGAGACCGTAGAGTGATTTTAGTAGGTGACACACATGTTGAGGACTCAAAGGATCAACAAAGCCCGGTGGTTGATGCATGTAAACCGTTTCCTCAAGATCTCCGTGGAAAAACATTTTTAACATCTAAGTGACGTAGCGGGCAAGATCGAGAAACGAACAAGGCTAAGAACAGTGCGGATCGTTATAGGCTTGACATCAGGGCTAAAATTTTCATCACAATCAATACCAACTTGTTGTGTTTTCCCATTAACAACAAGTCGAGCCTTATACCATTGTAGAGAACCATCAAAGCGAAATTTGTGAAGAAATAGCCATATATTACGGATTATATAAGCACTCGGGGGTCGTGGAACAATCTTTGTTATTGTAATTGTCACAACACGAGCCAAACCTTAGCTCTGATACCACTTGTTAGGATCTTTGGACCCTCAAAATATGACGAACGAGTTATTGAAACCTAACGGAGACAATAACAAAGAATAACACAAGGAGAAAAAGAAATAGGCACAGAGAATTTAACGTGGTTCGGTCAATCGACCTACATCCACGGGCAGTAGAGAAACAATCAACTAATAAAGAGGATAATACAAAATGGGCCTTCGAAATATGGTCCTAGACCTAAAAGCACATACCCACAAATGTTGGGATTTTGTATACTGGAAGCAAATTTTATGCTTGTATAAAATGTTGGGATCTACGTATCTTGGGTATTAGTAGTTATTTGTGGCTTAGGCTGGTTGTCTGTATCTTGCAACCGTGTCCTAGTAAAATGGGTTGATAATATCCCTTGAGGAACTCGTAAGGATTAGCACACTAAACCCGACCGGTTGATTAAGTTCAGATGTGTTAATAAGGTTGAGTGGTACTACTCATGAATATAATAAGATGCTAATTAATTTAAGCTGTCAATGAGCTTAATTAATTAACGAATATTTATATCTTAAATACGGGGATCGATTAAGTCTAAAATACAAGCTCTTGCTCAATTTGGGATAAAAGGGGTAAGTTAGCACGGATTCTCTAGTGGAATGAATCTGTGTTTATTAATTAATTTTGCTCTGGGTTGAGCATAGATAATTAATTAATTTGAGGCCCTGCTTTGTTTCTATTATTAGATCTCTGATCTGGCCCAATTAGTTGCCTAGTTATTTATTGTCTCTCAGAAATCATTATAAATATATTAATGTATTTTTACATTATTTAATAATATTATTTATCTGGAATTAATTAGCTGGACCAATTAATTGATAAATGTTAGTAGCCCAATAGATTAATTAATTATATTATGGGCTAATTATGTAGAAGCTCATTAGGAATATAATTAAATTAATGAGCTACAAATATTAATATTATATTGGCTTTTGAAGCCTATATATATTAGCATTCTATTCATAAACAGATACACATATTTTCACACTCGCGCACGCCGTTCGAGAGAGAGACATAATCTTGATTTTCTCCAGTTCTCTGACCACCTAGAGGGAGAAAAAGGCCGGGACACAGATCAGAAGATCTGACGCATGAGCAACAGTCAGAGCTGCAACAACATACGTAGGAGGAAGGTAATCGATTCTTCCCTCATATTTCCTTCAACAAAAACATGGTCAATTAGTCCAACTAACTAATCTCATAACATGTGGGCTATGATGCGTAGAAGCACAATTAAAACAATTAGGGAACCTATCTATTTATAGGTGAAATTAATGATAAACTTTATTAATTTTTCGATGTGGGATATGATTCAATTTCCTTTAAGGATTAGGAGCCACATCATAACAGTTTGAAAATGTTGTTCATGGCACGAGTGGTCATTGTGTGGGTCTGAATAGGTTGGGTTGGAGATGTAGGGGTTGAGGTTATGGGTGAGGTAGAGGCAGGGGAATTGGACTAGGAGCAAGCACTAGGAGGAGAGTTGGGGGAGAAGACGGTGGAGAGGCAGAAGTTGTAGTGGCAGCGGAGTGAGATAGTGGAGAATGGGGAGGAGCTTGAGTGAGAGATTGGGAAGAAGTTGCGAGGTTATCATAGAAGAGAGAGTTAAGGGAAGGTGAATCGAGGAAGTCGTATAAGGTAGGAGATGATAGATTTGTGGTGTATGGGAACGAGGTTTCATTAAAGATTGCAAGATCAAGACATCAATATTCCTAGAATTGCGGAGGATATCCGAGAAACAAATATTTAGAAGATCGAAGTTAGAGCTTATGGTGGCGTTTGGTGGTGAGGTTGGGGTAGCAAACACAACCGAAGGTGCGTAGGTGTATGTAGGATGGATCTTTTAGAAAGAGTACGGAAGTAGAGCAATTTTGTTGGTAGAATGTTATGGAGGTAGACAACAGTGTGAAGAGATTCTACCCAAAAAATAGGTGGAAGAGAGGCATGAGAGAGGAGGGTAAACATGATCTTATTGAGATGACGTATCATTTGTTCCGACTTACCATTTTGAGAGGATGTTTGAGGGCAGGAATATCGAAAAACAAGACCATGAAGTGTCGCAAACTTGTGAAAATGTGCATTATAAAACTCTCGACCTAAGTCAAATTAACAAGTCTTGATGACACGATTAAATTATGTTTGCACTAAGGTGTGAAATTGAATAAATTTGGAAAAAACTTCAGATTTATTTTTCAAGGGATAAACCCATACAAACTGACTAAAATTGTTAACAAGCACAAGGTAGTATTTGTAGCCAGTTTTACAGAATAGGAGAGGTCCATAAATCACTATGTATAATGTCAAATGGCGCAACTGTAGTAGAATGTGAATCATAAGATGGAAGTCTTTTGTGTTTGCTAAATTGACATGAGTAACATAAATTGGAGTGAGGCTCCTTATTACAAGGACTTAGACTACGAGAGATGAGATTATTGAAAACGAGAGTCCCTAAGTGTCTAAGACGATTGTGCCATATATCAGAGGGGAGATTTGACACAATGCAGGAGGTGGCGGTCGATGTGGAAGGAGAGGCAGACACGGGCTAGAGGTCCCCTTCACTATTGCTCCGAGTAATCAGTTTCCCATTCTGGAAGTCCTACACATAAAAACCATAAGGGGCAAACTCAATGGAAACATCATTATCAATAGTGAATTTGCGGACAGAAATGAGGTTCTTCATAGCATGAGGAGTGTAGAGGACATAGTTGAGACGAAAGGGACGATTAGGATTAGGAATTTGGGTGGATCCGGAACTAAGAATCAATATGCGATGGCCATTGCCAACATAAATCGATTGAATCGTGCTAGAGGGAGAGGTTTTAGTAATGTTACCTGCATTAGAGTTCAGATGCGAAGATGCACTGCTATCCATGTACAAATTCGGATTTGGGGGCAAAGATAGGCTTGGAAACATAGGCGGAGGGAGGTGGTGGCTGGTGTGGGCGGCCGCCACAACCGAAATTTTAACAAGAAAGATTATTTTTTTTAAAATTAAGTTATTTTATAAAGTAAAATTTTAGGTTAATTCTAATTTAATAATATTAATAAGATAAGTAAAAACAACTAATTCTTTGTTTAAGCAAAGATGTAAGGTAGTACTGAAATGTGATTCGTCCTGACTCTATTGTTTATTCCTCTTTTATGTTTATCTTCAATGTCTATATCGGAGTTTTGAAAGTTGTCATCGCCGACCGTGTTGTTGAGCCGCTTTTGAAATTATGTCATCCATCTTCAACAACTAGACAAAGTACTTGTATTTAAATTTCAGAATTCAAAGTAAATTATAAACCCTAACTATCATTTTTCTCAAATTCTTTATTTTTGTATTGTAAATGTAAATATTTGGTAAGAAATTTGAAAACTAGAGAGATTGTGGGTGGAATCGCCAATGAGAATCATGAGATTATTTTCTCTTAGTTTGTTGTAGATTCATGAATCATAAAGAACTCGTTAAATAAATTGATATCGCTGATTTTGGGATTTGTTTGTAGTTGTAGGCGTATATAGTGCATGTTGTTTTTAAATTCTAAGAGATCCAATTGCAACTTGTCTTTTCTTCATATTAATAACAGGAAACGAATAGGGGAAATAAACATAGAGCAATTCATCATACTAAGTCTACAAGTACAATGACAGAGGGCACAAAAAGCATTATTTAAGGGTTTGATACAGAAACAAAAGACACTATTTTAGCATTTGTCAAATACAGATGTATAGGTACTTGATCGATTTTTAGTATTCGACTTACGACCCTTAATAATTCAACTTGACTCAAATTGAATTTGTTGGGTGATGATTCTATCCTCAGCACTGTAATACTTAGTGGGAAATGATTCTATCTTCCGTACTGATACGCGTACTGGTCCCAAAACTCTATCTTGATTGGTGAACCATTTCGTTGTAATTGTTTTTGTCTCTGAGGGTTCAGACTCAGTAGACACTCTGCTCTGGTTCAGGCGTTCAGTAGATTATCAGCCTCAGCACCAGATGTAGAAGACTCAGTAAATACTAGACTCGGCGAGAGCAAGATATGCGAATAGAGTCGCAGAACCGAACTCGGCGAGAGTAGTTCATCGTACTCGAGCTGATCTTCAGTAAAGCCATCTCAGCATATTTGCTACTGAATCAAAGATCAGACTCAGCAACGGCCAGACAGTCTTCTGAACTGTCAGATCTTTTGAATGACAATCAGCATAGTCAAATACGAGGAAGAGAGAAGTCAACTTCAGTAAGCCTCGAAGTTTGTTCTGTCTCAACTGCTCTGTAAACCTCGACGAATGACAAGCAGACACCTGTCCTATACCTACTAAAGCTGCAAGTCAACAACTTTCCAGAAAAGGAGGGAAAGGACACTGTCACTCTACTTCAAAAGAGCCGTTAGCTACCAAAAGAGAGAGAGTAACGGATGATCGTCTCCAACGGATCTTTCCAAGACTCTTCTCTAAAAATAGAGGGATCATTCTAAATTTGAAGCACACGAGAAAACACAAGAACACAGAGCATTCAACGAGCAAATCAAAAAGCCTAAGTCTTCCGCAAGAACTCGAAGAATATTTCTCCGGCGAAAGACTACAATCTAGCTCTTAGGGAACCAAGCTGAACCGATATACAAGCCTCTAGTATCCAAACGACGTTACACGAACCCAAAGCTAAACTCAGCTGTTCGTTGTTCTAGAAGCTACATTCTCGTTCCCTATCCCTCTAACCCTAAGCTCAACAGAATATATCCATAGCTTAGACGAAGGAGTTCATATTTAACCTGATCCTTATTGCAAAAGGACTCCTTCATAGTTGGAAAGTTAGTCAAACGCTTCAGTTTGATACCTTTGTAAACTGAGACTTGCTCAGTATAAATTTCAAGACGCGGCTTTGTCCTGTGTACAAGCTGACTGAGACTAACTCAATATAATAAATAGCCTCCTGATCTTTCGGGACAGTGGACGTAGGATCCTGTGTATCCGAACCACTTTAAAAATCTCTGTGTCTCTCGCTTCTTCTCTTATTTACTGTTGCATTGATTTTAACTGTTCATACTGAAAATTATCCTTTAAAATCATTCAACTAAGTTTCAGCGATCTTAACTGCTTATTCTTCTGAACTGAAATTGTTTTGATAAAACTTTTTCCACTCAACTGTTTTGGGCCTACACATTTCCGCACCACTGAACTCCAACTGAAGATACTGAATTCTGACTCAGTCAGTTAGCAGGTCTCAGTAGAGTTAGTATCTCTTTGCCTAACACGATTCAGAACAGCTGTCTGGTCTGCTGAATTCATTCAGTACGACACCATCCTCAATAGGACTGTTCGTGTTTCAAGTTGAGAAATCGGCTTCAGGTGTATTCACCCCCCCCTCTACACCTAAACGTGCTCTCGGGACCAACAATTGGTATCAGAGCAGGAGTTCTATAAGACTCTTGTTATCTTGAAACTGGTCTACTTGAACGGATCCGGAAAAATATTTTCACCGCATATCATTCTACAC